>VBSM01003039.1:28926446-28954925 GCA_008086735.1 Cheirogaleus medius
AGCTCATGGGTCATTCTCTAAGATTGACCATATACTGGGACACAAAGCATGTCTGAAACAATTTAAAAAAATAGAAATTATACCAGGTATCTTTTCAGATCACAATGGAATAAAGGTAGAAATCAACCCTAACAGGAACTCTCATTTCTACACAAAGTCATGGAAACTAAGCAACCTTCTGCTGAATGAGTCCAAGACCTTTAATGTCCACACATACACCAGTTCTCCAGACCTTGTCACTTTGTGGGAAAGCCATTAATGTGTGGATATCACTCTTTATCTGGGCAAATTATGGACCTTTCTCATTTTCAAAAGCTCTTTAATAGTCTCTTTGGAATTCCAAGTGGCTAAATGAATGAAAATAATGATTATTTTTTAGGCTTATTTTCATATATATATAGTCTATTTCTTTAATTTTTGCAAAGTATTGGCTAAGACACCCAGAAACAATGTTGGCTAAGGGTAAGCAATGTTTTCTTGCTCTTAGCATTAATTAGAATCTCAGTGGTGTTTTCCTGTTAACTGTGATGTTTCATATTGAATTCTAATGCATTCAGTTTTTCATGTGAACAAAAGATTATTTGTCTAGTTTTCTTAGAGTATTTATCATAAATAAATGCTGAAATGTATCAGATGTCTTTTTCATCTCTTAATAAGATCGATGAACTTTTACCCATTGAAACTATTATGATTATTTTCCTGGAATTAGACCATAAATGTTCAGTGTGTTAATATTTAATTCACTAATACATTATTTACAACTTTCAAATTTATATTATAAGAGGGTATAGTCTACGCTTTTCATTCACAGTATTTGATATTTGTGTTAGGACTGGCTTAAAAAAATCCAAATTCATTCTTTTCATAGTAGTTGAAAACAAGATGGTTATCTGTCTCATAGAGAGTTTTCACAGTGTCCTCAAAATTTCTCTAAGTTTGTTCCTTTCCTAGGGAAATGGGCAAGAGTCAAAAAGGCAGATCTGTGATAATTTTTACAATACTATCTATGTTATTAGGTTATTCAGTTTTCCTGTAGAAGTAACTTTATGACCATTTTTCCATGTTCCAAATAAAATTCTATTCAAAATTTCATTGGATTTTTATTATATTGAATATTAATTTGGTAATAGTTGATATTTTAAAAATATTAATTTTATTAAAATTGGGAAATGTAGTCTTTCCTTGTAATGATTCAGATCTTCTTTTACGCAATTCACTGGAGTACTCCAGTATTATTTATGTAGGTCCTTCACTTCTGTAGTTGATTTTTAAGTAGCACATATTTTTGTTGCTATTATAAGTAGATTTTTAAAAATAATATTGAATATACTCATTTTGGAGTTAGGGATCTTAATCCTGTTAGTTGATCCCTTTTAATTTTTCAAATAGAAACTCGAATAATTTTATTTACGCAGAGCATATGAAAATTAATATTTCTCCTTTTTCAAAGTGTAGACTGAAACATTCAGAATAATAATTCTAGTAGTAGGAAAGCCTCAAGCATTTATCCTTAAGTATGCTAATGACTCAGTTTAAGACAGATAATCCCTATCATACTTTAAACTATCATGTTTATTGTAATTCATTAAAAATATTTATTTTTGCTTTATATCAGAAGAGAAGTTAAATTTGGGGACATTTAATCTCATGGTATTGTGTTCTTGGTAATAGCTCTCATGTAATGTACTTGTGTGTTAATGTGAATCAGTAGCTTTCCCAAGAGTAAACTTTTTAATTTCTGCAGAGTGCAATGCTTGCTTATTAGGACATTTATTAAGAGTATATCATTGTATATGACCTAACAGTATCCTATCTGGTATTTTTCATCTCTATCCTTAATTATGATTGACCGATTTTCTTTATTGGACTTACTTGGTTTTGCTAGCTTCCAAAAATTGAAATTGGGCCGCATTTATTCCTGTTTGATGTCCTTAAGGTGTTTAAATAAATTGGAAATGTACTGCTTACTTGGTTTGAAAGTCTGAAATATTAACAATTCACTTTTCAATGACCTGGGTACAGTATCTTGTGTGGAACATAACTATTTGACAGAATTTAATCGTTCCAAAGTTTTTAAATTTTGAACTTTTAAAAAATTTTACCAATTTTACATCGTAGATAAATAATGTAGTCTGTGTTCTTTTTTGGGCCATAGAATCCCATGCAATATGGAATAGGCTCTGCAATTTTTAACAGCTTTATCAAGGTATAATTGACATGTGATAAACTACACACATCTAAAGTAAAGAATTTGATAAATCTTTCCATATGTATTAATATGTACCCATGAAACCATCACCAGAATCAAAACAATGAACATATCTATCACCCCCGAAATGTCCTTGTTCCCTGCTCATATCCCTTTCTTCTTTCCCTCCCCCACCAGAGAAAGCTGTTACCTGTTAGTATAAATCAGTTTGTCCTCTCTGGAGTTTTATAAATGGAATCATAACACATTTTAGTATGCAGCATAATTACTGTAAAATTCAATCATATTGTTGGAGCATTCAATATTTCGTAAGTGTGTGTTCTTTAGTGAGTAGTATTTTGCTGTATGGATATACCGCAATATATGTTTATTTGTTTATCTGTTGATGGGCATTGGACTTGTTTCCAGCCTCTGCCTATTACAAATAAAGCTACTAGAAACATTCATGTACAAGTAATATACAGACATATAGTTCATTTTTTTTCTTGGGTAAATAGGCATGGGATGGTTCAGTCATATGATAAGTATTATGCACTGATTAGGAAGCTGCCAAACCATTTTCTAAATCAGCCACACAATTTTACATTCTTTCCAGCGGTGCATGGAGGTTGCAGTTCCACCACGTGCTTGAGAACACCGGGCAAACTCGAGTACTCGGCACCGCAGGCACACTAATGGGTGTGTAGGGACATCTCCTTGGGGTTGTCATTTGCAGTTCCTTATGGAGCTGAGTCCTTTCTCCAGGCCACGTTCCTCAGTATCCCCACTCACAACCTGGACTGGGCCACACTGTGTCTTTAACCTTGCTTAATTTGAGTGCATGGAATTGGTCGTTATGTATTTCTCAGCACTTCTCAGTGGCGAGGGGACAAGAAGAGCAGGATGGAAATGTGGTTTGTGCTAGAACTTGTGTCTCAATAGGGACAGCAGACACAAGAGAAAATATTTGAACTTAATGGGTTACGATTCGGGAGCAGGGATTTAACTCTGATAGAGAGTAAGTAATGAGGTCATAGCATAGGTATCTAGATGTCATGGAAGATTTTTTTTGTTTTCATTGCATGTTCTTCAAAGAACTGGAAGAATGAGAGACTTTTTCAAGATTGCATAGGTGGGATATTTTCTGAAGTTCTGCATGTTTTAAAATGTTTTTCTTGCATTCCGGTTTGACTGAACATATAAATTTCTTAGGCCAAGGATGATGTGAACTTTCAAACTCTGTGTATGTTGCTCCATTAATGTTATTTTTGCATTTGTGCCGCAGAGAAGTCTGTGGACAGATTTTTTTGTCAATAACATTTAAAACTATTTTTTGTTGATATGGACATTTTAAGCACTTTTTAATCTTTGAAATTAAAGGGTGGCACAAGAAAGTTTATTTGTGTGTAGTTTTATTCTTCATAGGTGTATTGTCAGCTCAATCTGCATCTATCTTTTTCTGCAGTTCATGAAGTTTATCTTCTACAATATCTTAAAGTATAAAATATTCATTGTTTTCTATTTCTTCTAATGTCTTCTTTAATAACACCAATTATACATTATGTATCCTATCTTCATCCTCTATTCTCTCTTGTTAAACTGATCTTTTTCTCCATATTCTGATAAAACTTATTAAATAGTATTCTTTTTATCTTAGGTTCTTTTATCCTGTGGCATGATTTCTTTCATTTACTGTACTCATGTGCATTTTAATATAGCTGCTGAATTTTTAGTTTTCTTGCAATCTAGTTTTTAATATCAATCTCCCCATTCCTGTATCATGCTTTGTTTGTCTGTTTGTTTTTGAGACTTTCTATGCAAGTTTTCTGTAAGTCTCATAGAGGTCCCCTTTCTTCTATTCTACTGACAAAGTAAAACAGTTTCCCTGAGTTATTCTATCTTTGGTTGGATAAGGTTTACATTGCTCAAACTGATGCATCATTTTCATAGAACAGATGGTATATTATATTTCTTTATATGTATCTCTTCTGTTGAAGTTTATTAAATTCATATTAGCAAAATATTCACCTGAAGATGGTGAATTGTGCTGTTCTTGGCTGTGTTCTTTGCTTATAACAGTAATTGTAGAGCTTCATTACTGAATTACACTTTGAGCGTTACACACGCACCCGGGTCTGGTTTCACATTTCTAGCTAGGGCTCGCCAATGTCCATACTTAAACTATGGCTTCATAGGAACCATCTTTGTGTAACATAGTAACATTAGGGGAATCTGAGCAAAGAGAATACAGTAGCACTTCTTTTAAAAATAATGAGTGTTAATGTATATATTTAAAGTACACAACATGATGTTGTAAGATACATGTATAATAAACTGGTTACTATAATGGAATGATTTAACATCTCCATCATCTCACATAAGACCCCTTTCCCTGCCTCAGCGAAAGCAGCTATAATCTACTCGTTAACAAAAATCCTGAATAGAAGGCATTATTACTAACTCATGGAGTCCTCATGTTGTACATCAGATGTATAGGTGTGTTCATCCTACGTACTTCTTATTTTGTATTCATTGACCTACATCTTTCCGTTTCCTGCCCTGCCTGCCCTATCACCCGGGTCTGGTCACCACTGCTTTATGCTCTTTCTGTTAATTTTTTCTAATTCTAAAGTTATTTCATAATAAAAAGGTGGGTTTGTTTGTTTGTTTGTTTGTTTGTTTTTTCAGCATATTATGGGGGTATAAATGTTGAGGTTATGTATATTGCCCTTGCCTCCCTTCCCCCCTTGAGTCAGAGCTTCAAGCATGTCCATTCCCCAGATGGTGCATATCGCACTCATTATGTATGTATATACCCATCCCATTCCCCCAGACAGAGTCTCCCTCTGTTGCCTGGGCTAGAGTGCAGTGGTGTCAGCCTAGCTCACAGCATCCTCAAACTCCTGGGCTCAAGTGATCCTCCTGCCTCAGCCTCCCGAGTAGCTGGGTCTACAGGCATGCACCACAATGCCTGGCTAAGTTTTTCTATTTTTAGTAGAGACGGGGTCTCGCTCTTGCTCAGGCTGGTCTTGAACTCCTGAGCTCAAATGATCTGTCTGCCTTGGCCTCCCAGAATTCTAGGATTGCAGCCATGAGCTACCGTGCTCGGCCCCAAAATTTTTTCTTTAAATGTTATGTTGTATTAGTTGCTTACACTAATAGAAACAATGAGTAGAAATCCAGCTTTGTTGTTTAAGAATAAATTACAAAATTCATTTTAACTGCCCTGTCCAATTTAAACCAGTTTTAGTTATGCATTAAGTTGGTCGACTTAAATGTTGTTTTAAAAAATGCCATGTGCAACCAAAGACACAGACTGGAACAATGGTTATTTGGTTTAGAGATTAACACAAAGAAAAACAGCAAAATTGCAATGCCTCCAGACACACCTTAGTGAAAATATTCTAGCCTTCCGGTTTTATTAAACTGAGTGGGAAGGCTACAGGAATTTGTTACATGTCTGATAAAATGTCCAGGAAGCTTCAGATTTCATTTTCTTGTGTTTCTTTGAGATGATCATCACAATATTGCAGAATTAAGCACAAACCCAACAATGTTAAGAATCCTGACTGCGGCCAACCACAAGTTACATAAATGAGACAATTAATCCATTGAGCACAGAAGTCATTCACATTTTTTTCTATTCTTTTCTTTTATTGACTGTGTAAGTCATGTATGACTCTCATTGAAGAGCTCTAATACCTGTGGCAAGTGATCATCCACTCTGGCCATCTTCCAGATGGCCAATGCAGACATTTGAGAAGCACCCACATAAATGCTGATTCCAATCCAAATATCTCAGTTCTTGTTTTATTAGGAACCCAAGTCAAGTTCACTTCAATGCTTAAAGAAACTTTACTAACCGAAGTCCATCTGGCTTTGCATTTTAGGACAATCTTATATTCCAATTTTACTACCTATTGATCTAAATTTAGATTGATCATCACAATATCAGGTGGAGTTGAGAGGGTGCCACTTGTTTTTTTCTAAATAAAATATTAAAATATGTCATTGATTTCAGCCTCCATATTGTGAGGTATGGATAGTCAACACAAAATCATGACTATTATAAACTGCTTATGACCAAATAATTGTTTATGACATAATTACATCAGGTAATGCATATTAGGAAAACAATCCTATAATTGAATTGGTTTAGGCACATTTAATATAGCAAGTTTTAAAAGTAGAACATAATATTTGGCCATTTTGAAATTTTAATTGAAGTATAATTAAAGAAATTATAGCATCCAGTAAGTAGTGCAATTGTGCGGATTGCACTTTTCATTCCTAATCAAGTTATTGAACTTAAACATATATTTTAAAGGTTTCACAGAGATTATTAGATTTATAATCATTATGCAGAATAATAATAAAGTTAAATGACCTATTTAAGTCCCAGATAAAGGCCTTATTCTCTAGAATAGATGGTTTTCAAAGCCCTTAGGCACATAATTAAATAGACCAAGGAGATAACAGATTCAAACATATACAGTGACATAACTGAGGGATCTGACAGTCTTTCGCATCAATTTTTATATATTTCTTTCAAAGCTCTTAGAGGTGAATTGAATATTCTGCTTATTGTTGAGTAAGGCTTTAAAAACTAAGATTGTCCCCTATGTGCTTAGTTAAATTTTAGTGGTCTGCTTCATTGTAACATATATATCCAGTGCATCCAGGCAAAAGCATCCACCCCATTGAGAAGTCACATCCTGCCTTGGATGACTCATCTCGGCAGGAATAATGATTTTCTTCCAGTGCTGGTGCAAAGTCAAGTGACCAGCAACATCACACTGACAAATATATTCCAAGGAATGGTATAGACCTTGGCCACATATTTGAGTTTTCTAAATTATCCGTGTTACAAAACTACTATGGCCCTGGTCTACGGAACTATGCTGCTTGTACAAAACTTTTAATGAAGTTCATGCTTCTTATGTATTTTGTATTTGTTTAACAATTTGAAACCCTCGTCTATCTTAGACAAGGACGGACTTGTTCAATCGCCTCCTCCTGGCCAGGAGTATTTCCAGTTGATGCATTCTGGGCACGCAGTCTTCCCTGTGGAAACAGTACAAAAGAAAGTAAAGAAAAATCGTTATATTAGGATGAGGGAAGCAGCCTATGACAGGGTACAGTTAGCTCAATTAGAACATTCGAGCACTTTCCGGGTGGGTTTTCTCTTTGCGCTGATACAAAGTTGGAAGGGCGGACTCTTTGAAGCAGCAAACCTGTTGATTTGACTGCCACGCTAGCTTCGTCAGGTTTCAGTAGAAATACGCAGAGTATCGGAGCAAGTGCTCTAAGAACATACAAATGGGTCAATCCTACACTCAACCCCTGTCACCTGTGGTTAATAATCAGAGTAATAAGTGGGGCAAAGGTGGTGATGCGCAAGGTCTGTCCTGGGAATAATGGACATAATCATTTCGAACATGCTGAAGAGTCCGGTGCAGCCTCAAACACCTGGCACGCCTCTAAGAAGCCACATGGACCACACACGATGTGGGATCCAGCATGGGATCTTGGAATAAAGAAAGGATATTCGTTGAAAAACTAATAATATCTGAATAGAGTCTGGCATTTAGTTAATGGCAACACAGGAGTGCTAGTTCTTAGTTGGGACGAATGCACCACAATAAAGTAAAATGTTAACAATAAGTAAACCAGGTAAATGGTACCTGGGAGGTCTGTACTACCCTTGGATTTTTTTTTTATAAACCTAAAATTATTCCAAAATAATTTACTAAAAATAAAACCCTAGATAATCGCAATAGCATAGAAAATGTCACATTGAACTTGTGATGTGGGTTATGGTGATAGCCAGGAGCTCTTTGCCTAAGAATCTTCATCTGAACACTAAAGAAATAAAAGCCTAATTACAATTATAAAAAATGCTGGAACACTCAGCCTCTTGAAAGCAACAAAACTTAAGGTTGTCTACAGTGCAAAGCACTGTCTATTCAACATTTTGGGAATGAAAAATGGTGATATACATAAATTCAAAAATACAAACATTCATTCAATATTCAAGTTCAACCTGGCCGAGCCCACCTACTGGTTTGGTTTATAGGACCTCTTACATGTTTGATGGCACTGAAGAAGTGACTCACAGATTTAGAAACCCCAGAGGATGGAATCTCGCGTGAGGATCCAGGTCTTTGCAGACAGAATACTTTATCTTGAAGAGATCCCTGCTACTCCCCAGCTTTTGTCTTCTCTGTGGAGAGAAATCATTTTAATAGTAGGAAATGCCATGAAAGCGTTCATTCCTTCATTAGCCAAGCATTTACTGCACACCTACTATGTGAGTGGCAATGTGACCACTGGGGAGGTAAAGGTTAAGAAGAGACCTCCTGTTCTTAAGAAGCAATTACTCTGGTATCAAGAAGAGACGTACAAGATGACAAATCTCAGCACGACGGGAGGCTGGAGACGTGGACACGTTCACTGATGGTTACGTCAATGCAGGGAAGACACAAGGTGTCAACATATTGGGCAGAAATAAACCACTCTGATTGTAAATAAAACAATTCAGACTGCAGATAAGGGCTATTTCTCAATTTTTCATGACATTAGAGAAGGCTATATTCATCTCTTTAGCATACTGTCAAAGTGAACAATTGAAATGCACTCCTGTGAGGCAGGCTGAGTCCCTGAGTAAATGAGACTATAAACATTGCAGGCAGCATTGCACCTTCGGTCAATAGTATTTACAATACACATTTAGCACTAAGAACTATATTTATAAAATCAGATTTTGAAAATTCTAAGTACTAGAGGTGACTAATTTTGTGCCATTTATATGAAATAATATTACATTTTCTTTGACTACCTAAAGCTTAAAATGACCATTCTATCCTTTAAATGTTTAATGTGGGGTTTTCAAAGCTGGTATAAGGAGTCAATCCAACCAAGACATGTTCGTAATGAAGTTCCTACCCGGCCCGGGACTTCTGGAGCTGACGAGTAAGACGCGGGCAGGTGGGGGGACCCTCCTGACACCCACTTTAGCGTGGCTCACCTGCTTGTTTTCTTCTTATCTGGCGGTATTTTTGCTGAACCTAAACCAATAATAATGATCTACTTACATGACCTGTTGTATATATCTGTCATATTAAAGTCTGGACTGTTTGTTTATCATGCTGTGATCTATAGCTTTCTATTAATTTAATTATACTAAAAGATCTTAAAAGCCTTGGGCTAAGTAACATGTCAATTAGAAATGAGTTTAACTTGGAATAAATATACATTTAATACTTGTAATTTATTGCTTTAAATGCAAACAAAGCCCTCACTATGACACAATCTATTATTAATTGCTCCAATGCCCAGAGTCCAATTAAGTAAATCCATTTATATTTTCTTCAGAGAAAGTCAATGTTCATTTCTCCTAGGAAGTACTGGACGCCTACATTTTCCTTTCTCATAAACCAGGAAGGCCACAAAGCACGTCTGTGTGTAATGAACTCTGTCACCTGCGAAGTCGGGGGCGGGAGGGGGACCCAGTAGATGGGCTCCCATCTCTTGGACAAAAGTAACAACCAGACCAATGTCGGGTTCGTTTAAGTGCTTTTCAAATAAAATACAATGAGACTTGATTACAGACTAATTAACTGCCCTTTTAAGAATGCTTTTGACTTTCAGGGAATGCGGTTCAGGCATATACATCTTAAACTACAATAACAGTATGTTCTCGCAATTATATGTGGCCTAAAAACGGCTCTACAGATAGCTTTTTCTTTTGGCGTGTGTATGAAAAGTTACACATAAAAACGTCAGTCTCTGTGCTGAGAATAGATAGTTAATGCCCCGGGTCACATTTTGTGGCAAAAGTTATAAATCTCTGAGAAATAACATTTATAGTGGAAACCCTGACACGGTATTTTATGCACTCACGCTGCCCACAAAACAAAGAGCGCAAGAGTTTAGAAACTTTAATGTGTGAAACTACAAACAAATATACACAAAACCACTTTCTCTGTTTTCCGTTATTTCGACCCCCGCTTCCTGGAAAAGCAGAGAATTTTTCATGTCTTTGTCATGTCTTGTTTGTGATCTTCCACTGAAAATTTTCTTCCAAACATAATTTTTTTTAAAAAAAATTCAGATACCCCTCATTAATATTATTATATTTTGTTATTAAATACTGTCAACATCATTTTGCTTTCCGAGGTGATTCATAGCAGGTTTCTGTAAAATCTCTATGAGAGCTCAGCAAAAACTTTATTCTGCGTGATCTAAATTGAGATCTTAGTTTATAAATTGAGGGTGTTGGCTGTATGTAATCTGGCTTCAAAATGTGGCCGTGCACCCCATGTCTCCTCTGGGGGTACGCTGTCGTGTTTGAGAGGGTGGGCTCCGGGCTCTCCTCCTCCTCAATCCAGGACCCGCCTTTAAGCTGGAAATAATGGCAGCGATGTCTGTCATGCCATGACTTGAGACACGAACAAGATAAACCAATAAGTGTTCACATCTCAAAGGCATTTAGGAGCCCAGAAAGCACAATCTTCATCATCAGGTTTTTCAGGTTAAGGTTCAAGCCTTATGTGGTCCTTTCTCAGGTGCTACTTTAAAGTTTGTGCTCAGTTTGCTTTCTTCTATCTAATAAAGATGAAAGCGTTAATAAGTGTATCAAAGACACAGGCCATCTTTCCCAATTTAATATTCCATCTACTGGAATAGTAATTTAATGCCTGCTTCTAAAACCTTGAAAAACACGGTTGAAGAAGAAGAAAGAAAAGCATCTCCAAAGTGGGAAAACCTCTCAGAGCATGGACAAAGCCTTGGTAGGTTAAACCAAGATCAACTGAAAAGACAGAGGCAACATTTTGTTTCCTAAACTATCAGAACCTGAACGGAAATTTCTTGGCTATTCAAATCCTACTGGTAAGAGAAGACTAAGATTTTGCTGTTAAAATAAAACCATATCTGGGTAAACTCATTTAATGATGTCTGGATTAACTCATTTAACGTATCAGGTTAATACCCATCCTTAAAATAGCTTCCACAATGTTTTATTTTATGTGCTTATTATAGGATGTACATTCATGTTGATTACAATATTACTCCACATGAAATACCCACATTTTAAATTTCAATGGAAAGAGACTTGTATTTATCATTGTAGTGGATTTTCTTTGTGTTTGTGTTTTTTCAGTGTGCACTGAGGAGACCATAACTCTTTCCTGAGAAGGAAAAAGAGTCTACCCTTACGGATCTGAATTATGGATTGAATTGTCTCCACAAGAGTCCAGAGAGAAGTTTTCTCAGTCTAATTGTTGTACAGGAAATCATATCTGTGTGCCTAGAGTGAGAAATGAGTTGCTCAGCATAATAGATAGTAGAGAAAATAGAGCAATCGCTTTGGAATCCATGCTACTGTATGCATTCGTGGAAAATATTACAGAGGGAGAAAAGAAATCCTAAAACATACTTATAATATTGTTATGACACAGAACAGCGGGTGGGAAAAACTCAGCCACTTCTCTACTGGTTGTTTATTTACTGAGAGGATGAGGTTTCTAAGTCTAGGGATATGGCCACACTTGTAACAATTAGATTATATAAAATTTATGCACAAAAATAAAATATAGACAATGTTTATAAATTTAATAAATTTCAAATGTCTCATTTAAATATATAATTATTTTATTTTAAATTACTTCAATTTGATTACTTTCATGAGGCTCTAACCTCTAGGTTTATAATTCAATAAACTTTTATTATTAGAATAACATCTTGAACAGGAACAAACATTACAGGTGAGATGATGTGGTCATAATAAACCTGTATGCATCTGTAGGCATGCACATTCACATACATTCACACTGAGTTACATGTCTGCACACTAATCTCAGGAGTGGACTCTGTGGTAGCATCAGACTTAACCCTCACAAAGACATTATAAACAGCAGTGCTCTCCAGTCACCTAACAGGGGAGTTAGTAATTTATTCCGAGCATGCTAACCTCAGGTTGGAGCTGAGATTTGAATCTGATCTCTCTGACCACAAAGGCTGGGTGTTAAGTATTGTGCTCACTTGCCTGTAGGTCTAAAGGGACACTGTCCTTAACCATGTATAGATATGGTTATTGGCCGAGATGCCAGATACCTGTGCATGCACACACACACACACACACACACACACATGCACACAGATGGTTATTCATAGCTGCAATATTTTTTTCTGCTTCTAATATTTAAATTCCAGCCTTATGTTAAGAGACTATAAATGTTTACTCAACTGGTAACATCCAATCTTATCTAAATTGTGATTTCCAATTCTAGCCTCATAGTAAAAGATCATACATTTAATCCTCATTTGGATATAAAAACACATGCTGATAAAGCAACCTACAGTGATTTATTAACATAAAACTGGTACATATGCACATAGACAGTCTATGTCTATTTGAATTTTTATAAATATTTTTCTGCAAAATATCCGCATGACCATATCTGCATCTGAATGCACATATATTTTTCTCTGCATGAATTAGGTATAGTTCCGAGCGCGTGAGGGGAATGTAAAGCTAAGCTGGTCTATATCAGAGAAATAGAATTGAGCAGTGAGAGAGGAGAGTCAGGGAGCCTGCCTGAACAATAAAATATTCACAAAGTAAAGCCCACAACCACAAATAATTGAATTAAGCCAGAGCGATGCAGACAGAGGCACTGCCTGGGGATTAATGATCACGGGGAGAGTTGATCATCCAAGGCGCTCATCAATCCCCCGGAAAATGCTCTGCACCAAGGTCACTGTGACCATAAGAGCCCTTTATTTTTTTTTCCAGTAGAGGCTTTAAAAATCCTTCATTTTACCTGGTTTCCTGCAGTGTCATCATCCCATCAGGCGGCGGTGTGAGGCGTGACTTTGAATGCTGCTGGGCTGAGCCTGGTATTTCCGAATCATTGATCTCCAAGGCAGCAACCAACCGAGCACATTCTCCCAATGTGGAATATTTCATCTGGGCTGAGTAATATTTCTAAGTTTTTTTAATCATTAAAATTTAGTAAAGTCTTAAATAGAACTGGTGCTTTATCTTGGACCATAGCACTCTCGGGAGAAGACCATACAAAACATATATTCTTAGTGTTCGTCAGCATTCATAATGGGAGTGAGGACACAAACCACAATATTAATGAAGATATAGAAGAAGTTGACCTGGAATTTATAAATTTAGCTCTGATTTGCAATAACCCCAAGACACATCATATTAATACAACGCTGTCATGAGGATTGGCGGGCAAGCAAAGGACATAATTAAATTTGACTGTGCTACCCCATAAAATACTTACTATTTTTATTTTATTTTGTTTTAAATACCTTAGGTGACTGATACCCATGCACTCGGACCGACACAATCCGCCCATCAATTCCTGCACCGTCTCTTCACTCACCCCAAGGAACCTGCCAGCCACCGGTCTTTGGTTCTGGTCAGCGGGGGCACAGGAAAGAGCAAGAGACTGAGGCACAGGGACAGGGAGAGGACACAGTAGGTCACAGTGAGGAGGGGTTTACCCCTCTGGCTGCTTCCTTCAGCCAAAGGTCAGAGTTTTCCCAATAGCCCTGTCCGCACAGACTCTCTGTTCCCGAGACTCAACTTTTCCGGTTTGCCAACTTTTCTCTAAGAGAAGGTGCAGATCGCAGACTGAAGCACCTGCTCACCGATCAAAAGTGTCTCTGGGTCCCTGTGAGATCTGCCCAAATCCAAGAGTGTAACCTCTTCATACCTGAAAATCATTACGTCTCCTTAGTGTTATTACTTCTCCTTATCTTATTGTTTTGTTCTTCATTAACTGCCATGAAACAAATAAGATGAGCCATTCCAACGCTTTATCTTCCACTCTGCGGTTGCTCACTGGCCCTCACCTTCGATGGGGAACCAAAGGCTCCATGTCTCCCAATGCGGTGACTCCCGGTCCGCACTTCCCACATCCTGTGGTCCACGTTCTCAGGCTTGAGTGGGAACATATCCAACCCCATTTAATTTAGGTTATTGCTCTAGAGTTAAGGCAAAACTAGAGTTGATTTTTTTTGTTTTGTGTGTTCTGTTTTTTTAATGTGACTTTTCTTTGCTGTGCCCTACCAGTTTACACAGATACGTGTAACATCTTCATCAGTTGGGGTTACATCAGGAATATTTAAGGAGAAATGTTAGAATCATCTGTAGTTACCATCTTCACAATGAAAGTTCTTTTTTTCTGCCGTTTTGAGATGGAAACCAGACCTGGATAATAAACAGCCTCCCATTTCGGAAACCTACACATAGTCTCTCCATCTGAGGAAATTCAACTAGTAATCTCTGCAACACAAGGGAAAGTCGGTAGGATTTGGTTAAACCACAACACGAGCAAGCGGTAAGCACCCTCCCCTCAGAAATCACAATAAACATTTTCTCCCATGGTCCAGGTTTATCTGCAAATCCGTATGTTTGTAGACATGACTTCAAATTTAAAAATAGGATAGTCAACCTGGATATTCTCAAATTTCCCTATTTTCTACATCAACAATCATCCCATTCTTTTCTTTGAGGCAGAATAAAGATGTAGATCTATAGTCAAAATCAGGGAAGACCCTCAGGCTAAGAACAATGGGTGCCCCGTGTTCCGGGCATGGAAGGACAGACCCGCTTTCTCTGGCCCCTGCGGGATGCTCTCCCAGCAAAGTCCGCAGAAGAGTTCTGTGGCTCAGCCCCTGTGACCTCTGCGAATAATAAAACTGATATAGTAATAGTAATTACGATTGTTCAGTGTCTTTGCTAGTATGCTTTATTCATAAAATACTATTCTGTGAACATTGCCAAACTCTGAGTAATTTTCCTGTGAGTAGTACTACATTAAGTACACTTAAATAACTTAACATTACGCAGGGTATTCTATTTTATATTTGCTTCCCATGCTAACAATGGTCAACTCTTACCAAAAAAAATATTATGAGAGCAATTTATTTGCCTTTATATTTTACAAGAAGGATTTCAACAGCCATGCTGTTCAGTAAACTTACTTCTTTATTTTTAACTTGTGCAATAATAGACTATTGTAATCTCTACCTATTGATCAGTCTTTGCATAAACTTTAGTTGCCAAATATCTTTAAAAGGATGGACAGCCAGGCATTGAAGAATGTTGGAAACTCAGTTACTTTTATGTTTCTCAGGGGTAGCACGTTAGTCACTTCTTCTCCCCAGCACTGAATCTTGTCAAAGAAAATGACAAGAAAACAAAAACAAAAAACAAAATAAAAAGCAAATAGCAAACAGCTAATTGAAAAGGAAATGTTGGAACGGTGCATTTATTGATACAGAGCTGTACTATAAAGGTTGCGATTCAGTTGATTATAAAATGAAAATACTATACAAGTCTTTTGTGGAGCTCTTTGTGGGGGGACCTCCTGGGCATATTAGCTACTACTTTAAAAAAATATTTTTTGAAAGAAACCCATCCTTTGAATGGGTGCATGTCATATCACGTATAAAATGATGTTGATCAGTTATATAGAAGAATTCTGTTCTTAAAACAGAAACGGTTCCTAACTCGGGAACGTGTATTCTGCCCAGACAAGCGTCTGTCACTGGACAGCAGAGGCACAAGGAAGTCTTCTTCTGACCCATGTCACCAAGGTCAGACCCAAGCTCAGCTCCCTACTTGCACTCCGTCCCCTTCTTCCCTTTCCCAAATGTAATAGCTTCGTCTCCGCCGAGCCGGTCTCCAAACCTGGACCTTGACATCTGACTGTGTCCCCAGATCCACACTGAGCGCACCCCGTAGCTGACTTCACCCACCACCTGGGTCCGCCAACCGTCCTTCTGTTCCTACCTCCTACACTTCCCCCTTCGTTTACCTAATTATTTATCCATCCATCCGCCCATCCAGCCATGGAAGGTCTGTCAAGGCTGCCGATAAAACTTTGTCAGTCGCTGTGGCAGACACAGGGGCTCATTGCTGTGATGGAGAGGGCCTGAGCTCTCAGGAACCTTGTGTTCAAGGGAGGAGAAAGAAATAACCCAACACAGAAGTGTCAGCACAAAGAGGAAGTAGCAAATATTGATGTGCAGAGAGTTGAAACAGTGTAACAAGCAGAGGAGGCTTGGGTGGATTCCACAGACCCGGTGGCCATGCTTGGCCTGTCTGGGAGGCCACATCGCACAGTTTGAAAGGCTGGGAAACGATTCCTACATTCCAGTAACCGAAAGAAGGCCTGTGTACTGGAGAACCCCAATACACCGTACAAGGTGGGGTCCCGATTTTAGGCAAGAGCCAGATCATTGCTATTCCAGGAGACCAACTGCACATACAGGACAGCTGGAGGGGGTCTCTAGCAGGGCAGTGACGTGCTCTGATAATTGCTTCAAAGTGACGATGGGTTCAAATCGGTAGCAGAACCGTTAGAAGATTTCTTCTGTCACATAATCTGAAACATAGTTCGCTCTTTCTGCAAAGTACAATAGTCCCCGCCAGCCAATAGCACCAAACCCTGTATATACTATGTTTTTTTCCTATGCGTACATACCTATGACAAAATTTAATTTACAAATTAGGCACAGTACTCTCACATTCTGGGGCCATTATTAAGTCAAATAAGGGGTTACTTGAACCCCAGCACTGTGATGCTGAGACAGTCCATCCAATAACCCAGAGGGCTTCTAAGTGACTCCCCAGGGGGTAGATTCTATAGCATGGAGACAAAGGAAAGATTCATCCCCCGGGCGGGGTGGAGCTGACATTGTGAGAGTTCATCCAGCTACTCAGAGTGGTGCACCATTTGAAACTTACAAATTGTTTATTTCTGGAATTTTCTATTTAATATTTTTGGACCTGGTAGCTTAAACTGCAAAAAGTGAAACAGTAGATAAAAGGAACTAGTGTATTACAAAACTCTTTAAAATAATTAGTCATGAATTTGGAGAAAATGAAATGAAATCTGGAGACCGGAGGTTTTTATCTGATTTTTTTTTTGGTAAAGTATGTGATAGAAAAATATATGGGCTCAAAATGTTGTGTTTTTATTAGCAGGCAAAAGAACTTTACAGAATTGTTTTTATTTTAGAAGAGCACATCCACTGGGGACAATATATTGTTTACATAAGAGTGTGACCTTTTAAGAGGGTTGGGAAAATAGGAGAAGATAGCAACCGGCAGCCCACGCGGAGTCAGCCTCACGACTTCGTACTTGTTTGTCCTATGCTTGGGAAATAGCTAATTTGATTCTTCAGACATTTATGTGATTGTTCAATTCACATGATTCTGTCTTCCCTCCCTCTCACTTTTCACATCCATGTTGTGCATGAGCGATAGGAACCCAGGGAAGTCACAATGATTCGCTGTTGTAATTTTTGACAGAATGTGGGGTGATGAGGGATTTGGCAGAGTCAAAATTTCCTGCAACAACTTTAAAAATGTGTGTGCATATTAAATATATATATATATATATGTTTCAAAATTTCTAAAGGATTCCTGTGTCCTTGTGAAAGATTAACCTTTACGAGCAAGAAAACATATAATTCAATGTAGATTAATTTTATATGATGCCATTTCTTTCTTCAGTACAGTAAAATCCTTGTCTTTAACCAATTTCCTTGTGAATGAATGAAGTGGCCAATAGACTGACATGACATTAACTCAATAACAAACATCCAACAGGTATATCTATATAGATACTCCCATGAACTTGTATTCTGGTTAAGATTGAGGGAACTCACATATATCCCACCTATTTTTGAAAAGACGGTGGCATAACCACAATGATGAAATTGGCAATAGATTATTTTTAACACATTCAGCCTAAGACTCTGCATCCACTTGAGCAATAACACATTGTTTCCAAATTCATCTATTTTCATGGGGCATATTAAGGGGAAAAATCTGGCTTTGTCTGCAAAGGAGCTATCTGAAAAATTATGCAGTTAACATTTTTGAAAGCAATAAAAAAAGATAATTCAAGACAGACCTCTACACTTTGTACTACAAAGTCTTACAGACTATGCTATTTTTTTTGTCCATATTCATTTCTTTTTTTGTTTAATCCTTAATTATTTGCACTAGTTTCTCAACCATCCAGCCATCATGAACTTGTCCTTATGTTGATACTTCCTGCCAACTGTTTCACACATGGAGAATATTATTAGGAGCTATACTCTAAATTTAATACACAGCTACAACTGTTTTGCTTTCATTATGTGTGGTAATATCCATAAATAGATGCTTCTCTGTTGGCACTTACTGCTTCTCTCTCCCCTCTTGCATTGCCTAATTATGGCTCTCCCTTGAATAATTTGGCAAATGCTTGTATAGCCTCTTCAATTAAAAATAAATAAAGCAGAAGAATGTTCTTTCTGTACTCTTCAGCTTTAAAAAAATAAATGTTATCCTTTAGATCTATTAAAGGAATCATTCCAAATCTTCTCTTTCCAATGTAATTTTTCTTAGGGCAAATTGAAAATGTGTGGTATCTAATCCAAATAAATATTATCCTTTCAACCCCCACACTTCCTATTGCATAAACTTCCCAAACAATTGTTTCATACAATTTTACAGAGAGTGCAAACTCGGAGCATGTGCTCACTCCCTTTCCCTGCAGTCTCTGGTGCTGCACCCGGTGCCTGCGAGTCCCCTCCCAGCTGTGACTCAGCTCTTCGGGACCAAGACCCCCTAGGAGCCCTGAGGTCTGTGAGCCCAGAACAGACAGAGCGCAACCTCTTTCTCAGACAGTGTTAGAAAAATTGTCACTTACCCCCACCACACTTTAGTGCAATTGGTTACACACAGGATAGTGGTGAATATTGAGGTATTATTCAACCCCAATTAAATAGTTTTGAAGTAATATTATTTTTGACAGACTGGGGTTTTACTAATGTTTGGTGTAAGCAGAAGGCAACATAAAGAAAATGACCGTCAAGCATTAAAAATGTTATTTCATACAGAACCTTTGGACATCAACAAGCTGTAGACTAACCTCTGCAGTACCAAAAATAATGAGCAATAATACAGTTATTTACTTTGCACTGAAAGCAAAATGTTTTTATAAATGTGTGAGAAAGCAGAAGAAAAAGTGGAATGCAAGAAAAGTTCTGTTTTTTTTTAAAATAAGTATTCTGGCACATATAACCTTCTGCTCTGCTGTATAATCCTGCCTTGCACGTTGAGGTGAGCGTCCGGGGTGTTACCCACAGAAGGATCCAAGGTTCTCAGGATCTGACTCACAGGAGCAGAAGAGACGGTCCACATGGAGTGTTTCCCTAATTCCATCAGCAAAGCAAATGTCCTGCTCTTCAGTGAAGCAGTTTTTACCCTGTACCACATTCAAAAGTTCAAGGGTAATTAATTGTCTTACTAAATTGAGAATTCCTCTGGATTTTGGGAGGCGACGTTGCAAAGGAGGAGAGGTCCTATGATCACAAGGGGCAGCACACGTGACGGTGAATGTGGAATGTTTACCTGCCTCGTGGGCACATTTACCGAGTCTCAGAGGATTGGAGCAGAAAATCCAGGAAGCCTCACTCTCAGGACACAGGAGGGATCGGAGGAATTTCCTGGACTACATGTAGGACCCTGGTTTGGGGAAATCACGTTTCCACTGAACCACAAACCCCCAAAATAGTTGCATTTTATCAAAATAAATGAAAATGAGCCTATGAAACTGTTGTCTGAGAAATGTACCAGGGAAAGTAAGGATCAGAGAAGAAGAACAAATAAAAGTTTGTTATCTTTAAAATTATTATGTTTTATCTCTGTGCTATATTTTGTCTCAACTCGTTAAGTCAGGGTAAGAGATTCACCAGGTGTCAAGACTGAGATAATGTGTTGAAAGCCACTTGCTCTCAACTGCCATTTTTGCCGTGTCGTATAAAAGACACTCTTGCATAATATGATTGCGACGAATGGCTAGAAAGTGTGCTTCTCAATGTGTTCACTGAATTTCAGTTTCTAAAACTGGAGGCAATTCAAATTTTAAGCTATTAATACATATTTCTAGGCAAAAATGGGAAGTATTATTTTTAGATCAAGGGGTTTTAGAAGTATGTAAATTGTAAAGAGAGAGCTTGGCACTTAGATCCAAGCGGAAGAGGCATGCAGTCGGGAATGCGCAGGGGCTCCCGGGGAAGAAGACCTGGATGTCGGTCCCATCTGTTCTTTGATTTCCGCTTAGGTTTAAAGACTTAGGAATAAAACATGTGTCTCGCTTAAGGCTGGCTGCAAACAGAATGCACTTAGCTCTACACTAGTCACTCTTAATGGCGAGACCATTACCTAGATGCCATGGAGGCTCTCTCCATCGTTCCTGGGCAGTGAATCCAAGAGCAACCGCATCAGTAAAAGTCAGAGCTAACCTGTCTTCATGCCTGTGTGTCAAGCAGTGTCCCACACACTGCACATGTATCCAATCATTTAATCATCACACCAAACGCATGAGCTAGCCTATTACCAATTTACAGGTGAGGAAAATGAGGCATGGAGAAATTAGTTATTTTTCCCGCAAAATTTGCTAGCAAACATCAGAGACAGAATTTGGATACACTCAGCCTGGCTCCAGAATTTGCATTCTTTGTAACTACATTTCACCCACCATGAACTTCAGGAGTCATCTAAAGCTGAATGAGATTTTTAAAATCAAATTTTAAATAGGTAATCTATTGCAATCTAAAAAAATTATTTCTGTTATTATGGTATTTGTTAGTACAATATTATTATTTTTAGCATTATTTGTTAGCATGACATTTGATGAAAAATTTTATTGTTTTGCTTTTAGCAGTTTTCAAAAAATGGGGGCCCTAATGCTTTTCCTGTAATAACTTACAAGACATTTGCAAAAAAAGTAAATAGTAAAAAATTCATCACTGTGATAACAGTAGTGTAGATCTTAGCCTTCATCCTTACCAATATATAAATTCAATTTTACACTGGCTATAGAAGGTAACTATGAAACGATTATTTTATTTCAATTTACGGATAAGAAAATAAATGAATGGCTGAGATACAAATAAAGTGTTTATCTAGCGCTTGCAAGACTCAAAGAATCAGCCCTGACTCCTGGCTGGTCTCCTGTGCTCTCCCCCTTCACATGCCTGCTGGTGCTTGAACGAGAACTTGGGATGCGGTCCAGGTGACTCCTGCCAGCTCAGATCGCTGTATTGTAAGGAGAGTTCTGATACACTTTGTCAATTTAAATGCAGTACAGGTTTTAAATAGAAGACACGAAGACTATGCGACACACACTTGTCACTATGGAGAAAAAAGAACTGGAAAGAAGAGAAATAGGAAGTGGATGAAGGGGAAAAAGAGAAAAATTGATGCTTCTCTGTGCCCTGCTGGCTGAACATCTTGCTCTTGATACTGGAGTGCCATCAGGTTCTTCGGGGCTGGTGACAATAGCCTACTGTTGTTCTCAGTCTACTTCACTGAATGTAGCATTGATGATTTAAGGAGCCAGAGGGGATATTCTTTCCCATCCCAAAAACAACATTCAGAGTCTTCCTTCTGTGAATATTTTCGTGAATGAATTTGAAATGCTTTTGTTTTAAGGAATAGAATGAACTATGTTGTGTGGACAGTGAACAATTACTCATTATTTTCCACAACTGAATCTTGAATTCTTCCTTGACTAAGACTGACCACATTTTACTTTTACCTGGAAGTTTCATTTCTGACTTTCAACACAAACACTTTATTTCTTTTTCACTTTTTTTTCTCCTTTGGGGAAAGTGATATATATATAATTTTTATCCTTCTTGGACATTGATTTTCCACAGGTCTTTAGATTTACTTGCTACATTTGTGAAAGAGAACGTGACTCTACAATTTTATTGGTAGATACAATGGCTTCCAAAATAACACTCATGTAATATTCTCATCAAGTAAAATAATAAACGGGGGTGGAGAGGAGGAGAGGGGTAGTAGCTATTTTGCCAGGACAAACTCGGGCTGTCATCTGAGCATCATGATGTGCACCTATAATTCAAGTCATTCAAAACATTCATAAACTAGTTTTATTTGTTTTTAAATCATGCTGGAACTTTTATTAAAAAATCTTATTTCCATTAGAGCTTCCCAGATTGCTTTTTATTTTCAGGCAAAAGTCAATATTTAAGAATAATTTTGAAGATAACATATACTTACTATGTCCCCAATCTAAGTAGTTGCTATATCTAGAACCTAAATATGACATAGGTATGTAATTTAGTCATTGTAGCTAAGAAATTCATGAAATGGACACCATGATTAAGATTTTTATAGGACCAAAGTTCCCAAAGAGTTCATCAGCTCGTACTTTTTGGAGTGTAATTTAGTTAATGGACTTGACAGTCTAGTCAATGAGGTTCAGTGTGGGACAATGTGCCCACCCACCCACAGGACACTTGGAAATGTTTGAAGACACTTTTGTTTGTCACAGCTGAAGGGGTTCCACTGGTATTGAGTGGGTAAAGAGCAAGAATGTTTTCAAGGAGCCAGACAGGCCCCACGACAGAGAATTATTTGGCTCAAAATGCCAGTAGTGCTGACGTTGAGAAACTGGATTGGGGCCTTTAGTTCATCTGGAAATGGCTACCTGATGCTCTGCCTGTTAATTCTCTGGCATTTAACTGGCACTCTTTGGTGCTTGCATGATCTAAAAGTACCCAACCTTACATTTCTGGGAAGCAAGTCTTTTGAGATGATCTGGATTCTTCCTCTAAATTATTTATATTGAATGAGCAACAGAGGAGTGGCTCCAGAAGGCCTTTGATTGCTTTGATTGGTCAATACCACGCAGCAAATTCGCCACGCTCTCTTTGTGTTTGTACCCCTGAGGTTTCCTCAAAAAGACCTTTAAGGTAAGATGTGCTTCCCACTTCCTGGCTAATACTTCCACTTCCTGACAGAGACCTCCAACTTCCTGGTGCATACCTGCCACTTCCGGGCACAGACCTCCCACTTCCTGGCACAGATCTCCCACTTCCTGTTGCAGACCTCCCACTTCTTGATGTAGACCTCCCACTTCCTGTGGGCATTCCTCTGGAAATGGCTAGTGGCAGAGGGGAACACTGTAGACATTCAGCTAAGCCCCGGCTCCACATGCTGTGGCCCACAGACCTGTGGAAATCTTACTTTGCAGCCCACAGTCTCTGATTCAGTTCTTACAATTGTAAGAAGTACATGCTGTTTTAGGTTGCCCTATAGTTTAAAAAAATAAAGATAAAAAGCAGTCTCTACCACCCAGCCTAAACTGGGTTTTTGGAAGTGTTCCCTGCGCCCCAGCGTTGGGAGCACCCTTTGGCCAAGCACAGGCAGTTTTAATGGAGTCATGTCTCAGCTCTTACTATTTCCCATTGGGTTATATTTAGAAAAACTGTTATTCTGATATTCACTTTGAAGAAGTCTCTTCTTTGAAATCTTATCCCTCCTCGGAGAGATTTATACGTTCTTGGCCTTAATGACTGAGATTCCCCAGTGAGCCCTTCTGTGCTTTATGCTCAGAGAGAATCATATTTGCCACATTTACTTTAAATGATGGATCTCCACATGTATAGCTCCCAAAGACTTAAAGCAATATATAGGCCTCACAGAAATCAAATAAAGAAAACTAATGAAGGAAAGAGCAGGCTGGATGTACTCAATAATCAATAATCTTTATTTTAGGACCTGATCAAAATCACAAAGGATGGAACTACTTAGGTAAACATAAACTGTTAAATGGATCTCCCAGTGGAATGCTGGTTTCTCTGGTATATAAACAAAAATTACAGGAGCTGTACTGAAAGACCTGAACTGTTTGTCAGAAGGCAGACTCACAGGAAAATATGAAAAGTGCTGGAGCTCATTGAACTGTTTCTAGCATGAGAGTTTCTCTTAGTTCCTGGCTAACCTCTCCATGTTTAGTTGTTCTGAAATACTTTTAAAGGAGCAGAAACCATGTGGCCCATCTTCTTGGGCAGTTACCTACATTACCAAATTGAGAATTTTAGGATGTGAATCATATTCAGAATGTAAACATTTTATTTGGGTTCATAACATTGTAGAAAAAAGTACCATATGCAGCATGAAATTGTCTAAACCTACAAATCTTCATGCATAGAGTCAGTCAAAGGTGTCATACTTTTCTGGTGACAGTATGGATGGGCTCAGCTATTTTGTGGTCAAGTTGTAAATATATTTTAAAAAGAAAAATATAAGTATTTTAGAATTCAGCAATTCATATTTTGATATCTGTCACAGGACCAAGTTGTACATGTGCAAGAAGACTTTACAAGAGAATGGCTTCTGAAACAAGAATGGTTCAATAAACTATTTTGCAAGGGCAGAATCTAGGAGCTACCTTTATTTAATTCATAGATTTCACTTACCTTTGATGTCTAGTTCATCGGCCAACACTTTAGAAAATGCAGTTAAAAAATGTAAAGAAAACTGAAAAATACTATTTAGCAGCTTTAAAAATATAAAACGAAACTATGTTGCAAAGTGAAATAATCTTCAAGATAACCTCTTAAATGAGAAAAAAACAGAAAATTGTTATTGATTTTATAAAATTATAATTATTGCGTTAAAAAGAAATCTATGTCTTTGCATCAGTACATATATTTGTATATAAATGCATAAAAAAAGTCTGGAAATCAACCTCAAAACCAGCATCAGTGGCTTCTCCTGAGAACGATGCCTAGGGGACATCAGGAGCTTGCCTGGGAAGACGCAGGTGAGCAGGGACGTGCATGGTGAGGAGGGAGCGGCTCTCCAGGTAAAGACAACAGACAGAATAAGGGCCGCCAGCTGCGAAGTGGAAAACTGAGGAGTCAGCCAGGGCACACATGTGGCTAAGGGAACCAAGGGAGTGAGGGAGGACGGTCAGAGGTGGCCTGGGAGCAGCACATTAGCAGAGGAGTTTGGATCCCATGATGGACAGAAGGAAAAGCTGCTGGAAGGTTCTAAGCATATGTGGTTGAGAAACACGATTTGGTTTGTATTTTGAAGAGCTCGCTCTGCAGGGTGGCTAAAGGTCAGGGCCTGGAGGTGGCTGGCAGGAGTCAACTCCGGGCAGGGGATGCAGACGGCGAGCAAGGCGGTGAGCCCTGGGGAAGGAGGACGGAGCTCAGCAGCAGAGAGACGTTCTGAGGCGAGGAGGAGGGAGAAACAGGGAAATCCAAGACTTCTGTCTGAGCATGTGGGCAAAGGGTGGTGCACTCGGGGCGGTGGAGGAGGCCGGGGAAGGCAGCGCCCACACCGGGGTCCCGCTAGCATGGTGTGTTTAAGCTGCTGGGTGCTTAGGTAGGTAGACAAGTCGGGAACTAAGTCCAGCAGAACACATTTTAATCATCGCTGGAATAAGTAGAAATAAAGTTAAACATTTTTTAGGAACATAAGAGACAACATTCAAATCATTACTTGAAGTACAAGATCTCCCTGAAGGTTTTATGCATTTGTTTGTTTTTCTGCTACGGCTATTTGGATCTCAAAGCACACTAACTGTCCCTGGCTTTCTGTGAAGAACAACTGAGCTTTCTTTGTGGAGGTGACTAGCAAATGATACGTAAGTCACAACTGGAACCACTGCATTTTTAAAAATGAATGAAGAAGAACACAGTGGGGGGACATAGAAAAAAAAGAGCTTCTTGTTGAAAGCTCTGCAGATGTCAAATAAAATATTATTAATGAATTATCAGGTGCTTCAGAAATAACAACAGTACTAGTAGACAAATTGGATACAGAAAATGAGGTAAATTATGTTTTAATTATTTGCAGAGGTTACTGTGGGTCTGCTCCAGAACCAAACATAAAATGTTTTTTTGTAAAATAAGCCCAATATTTCACTGGGGTTTAATCACAATTGCATATAGAAGGTGATTTGCCAAAGAGCAATCAAGGTATGTGAAACACAATGATTATCAATATTATTCAAGGTAAAAGAAACAAATACCTACAAAAGAAAAATAATCTTGCAGTGAAGAGATATATTTCTGATATCTTTTCTACTGAAATCTTTAGCTTGGAAAAATTCTCATTTTCTGAAACTCTTCTCCACACTTTTAAGTAAGGAAAAGGCCAACATGTTGCTAGAAGAAAGATTTAAAATTAGAAAAGCAGTGTAGCCTCATGCTTGTTTGTTGGTTTGTGATTTTCTTTTTTTCTTTTTACATTTGAGATGCTATTTGTGGCTTGATTTAGAGCAGGGACGGCCCATGACTACGTTGGGAGATCATTTATCCAGGAGTTTATACACTGAAAGCATCCAAACAGTGTGATCATTCTGAAATAGTGATTAGTCACCTAGCAGAGCAATGCCATCGAGACAGTTGAAGAAAAGCTCTCTCCTGGTGTAAATCACTCACAATCGTGAGACCCACGGGCCGTGGATGCAAGCTGGCGGCCAGCCCGTGGCGTGGATGCAGAATGAGCGGTGGAGGTGGGAAAGAGTGGGTCAAAACAACCCTCTGAAGCCATTTCCTGCTGTAAAATTCATATAAATTTAATGGAGCAAGGGCCATTTGTTTCAGAGCAGAAGATAACCCAAAGGAAAAGGAAATCAGGAAGGAGAGTTCTAGCCAGAGTGACCTGTGACTCTGTTGCATCTTGCCAAAGGCAAGTCTTCCTGGACCATCCTCCCCTTCCCTTTCTGGGGAGGCAGCTTCAGTGAATCCTAAGAATACGCACGTTGGACACACCCATGTTCAAACCACAAGAATTTCCTCTTTAAGAAAATGAGCATGAGTGGATGTTGGGATTTTAACTTTCTGTGTGGACATGACTAAATAAGCTACATCTGTTTTATTTATATCACCAGAAAGAGTCAATTTATTTCTTATGTATTTCAAATTAACCTGGATTTTTTTTGACTGAAACAAAATAAAGTTGCATCTTTAATATATCGATATCGAATAAGATTTTATGAGACATGAATTTCAGAAGCTTATTTATTTCTTCCAATCTTCTTTATGTCTTCTGTTGTATAAAAGTTTATGAGCCAAAATATTTTCTAAATAATTTTGCTCTGTCGGATTCAAAATATATGAATTCTGCAAAACTCAGCTCACATTAACACAGACCCTAAACATCACTAGTAAACT
Source organism: Cheirogaleus medius (assembly GCA_008086735.1). Classification (NCBI taxonomy): domain Eukaryota; kingdom Metazoa; phylum Chordata; class Mammalia; order Primates; family Cheirogaleidae; genus Cheirogaleus; species Cheirogaleus medius. The sequence goes on from VBSM01003039.1 coordinate 28,953,670, forward strand.
ATTTTCTCACATACCAACCAAGTCCAGGTATTAGTTTCTACGATCTGGAAGCTGTGAAATTCATCCACATTTCCTTGAAAGTACCAAAAAAAAAAAAAAAAAAAAAAAAAAAAAAAAAAAAGAATCACCAGTTTTAGCACACAAACATACACACATCTGTTTCACCATAGAAGTACACAGTGGATCGTAACAGATTGTTTGCTAATTGCCATTCCTTGTAGTATTATACGTAGACCAACAGTGGGGGTTCACGTCCAGGTTGATCTTAACTCATCAAGAACACAGCAAAGGAGCTGAAACATGGAAGAAATAAGCCCTGAGATTTACACATCCCAGGACACACCAGGACATTTTAGTCTTTGAGGTGTCAGTAAAATTATAGAGTATCCGATAATAGCTCTACCCGGTACTTTCTTTGACTGAGGAGAACCAAGATAGACAAAGACAGAAAGATTAAGAAGCCCTTAAAATCCCTATGACTAAATAAAACCGTCTTTATTTACTAACATCACAGACCGTCACCATCATCGCCGGCAGCTGGAGTGAGTCACAGACACGGTGGCGTGTGCGTGCCGCTACGGCACGGGACGGTGAGTGTCTGGTAGTGAAAACGAGGCAGGATTTTTAAATGAAATCAGTTCAGGGAGGAAACGCAGCAGATAAATGAAAGCCCTCCTGCTCCTGCGGGCTGCTCCTCCAGCGAGGACCCCAAGGCTGGCAGTTGCTTCCCTCCCCCGCCAGGTGCCTTCGTGCCTCGTCCTCTCTCTCCTTTTATTGCAACCTCAAACCCAAAGTCACTTAGAATTTTGCACTACATGAGGGAAAAGTCTTAGGTCACATAAATGTGATGGTCACACACTTTCTTAGAAATAAAAGGAGAACCTTTGCTCTGTGGGAGCACAGCACATGCAAACCACACCCCTGCCGTCTCAGATGCGCTCCTCGCCTCTGCCACGTCCTTGGCGTAAGGCCTGGAAACTTTTATCCAAGATAGTACGACGAAATAGTGTGTCTTCAGTTGTAAACGCTTTAGGTTGTAGGACTGACTAATTAAGTAGAGTTAATACCGAACCTGAATTTTGCTGTCAGCGTTTGCTGTGACGTCACTAGCCTCCCCGGCTACAGCACAGCAAGAAGAGCTCTGGCACTTGTCTGAGCTCCTGTGAGACAACAGCAAGTGAAAAGAGAAGAGAGGGAAGGAAGGAAGGAAGGAAGGAAGGAAGAGAGGGAGGGAGGAAGGAAGGGAGGAAGGAAGG
>VBSM01003039.1:28958197-28973219 GCA_008086735.1 Cheirogaleus medius
AAAAAAAAAAAAAAAAAAGTTTTACTTTGTTCTCTCTTTTATGTTTACCCTTTTCTTCCTTTTTCTCTCAAAGGACTATGAAAAAAATAAAGCATAAAACGAAACCAAAACAAAAAGTCAAACCAAAAGAAGAAGAAAAGGTCCTTAATGAAACATGCGGTGTGATGTTCTGAAGGAAGCGCTCTAGCTGGGAGTCTGACGCCAGCCGACGTCTGCCCGCGGGACCCATCTCACATGTGTGTCTTGGAGTCCTCAGATCACAGGGACTGTCCTGGCGCCCTCGGTAGCTTAGCAGAAAATGGTGGGTCTGCCCATAAGAGGTGACCTCGACTGGCACGCTGGTGTCCCAAATGCCCTGGGACTCCTCTCTCCACGGGGCTGATGATCCTCACGCCACGGCATGGTTCTGCGGCACCTTCTTCTCAGTGGTTTCTTTAGTGCCTGTGCTAGAAGCTCTTCCCTTCTCCTCGGCCTCCCACAGCACACACGTACCCCTCAGGTCGCCTTTGGGCCGCCCTCCCTTGTCCACGGGTTATCTTCCTTTGCTACTCTTATTTATTGCAAATTTCCTGAGGACAAGGTCTACATCCCTTTGATTTCTCATCGGCACCCAGTGCTTAAGGGCAAGCTTGAAGTATGCAAGTGTTAAATGCATGGAGAAGGAAGGAATAAAGAATGTTTCTAAGACACAATTCCCCATAATATTCTGAATTATTAAGAACGGCTACATTGCAGGTGAAGGAACCTGATTTCTGGAAAGTCTCTTGATAAAAACAATATAAAAAATGCAGGTAAGAGGACATTATCATCTACCTTAGACAATTAGTTAAACCCTGTCAGAAAAAAAAAAAGACCAGGTTGGAACAATGGATATTTTATATTACAAAAGTGCTCTCCTTTTTGTTGTTGTTGTTGGTAGGGATGAAAAAAAAATTGGCAATGCTAAGATGATTGTTTGATTTGGCACAGGAAGCTTTCTCATTGTGTCAAAATAAAGCATTATTGTCCAGGATGTTTTCTTATCTCCATGTTCAGGGATTGACTTTCAATGTTTTAAGGGGTGTCATATTACCATTTCATTTCTTGACTTATTTGAGTTACCTGATTTACCCACTACAAGAACAATAGGGAGATTTTCATCACCGAATGAGAATGTGATTTACGTTGGCCAGAGAAACAAAATAGCTATCAAATGCGAGAGAAAGGGGTGGCCCTGGGCATTTTCATTATTATGTTTCAAAGGTCTTTTTGGTAGAGATGGCTGCTGACCAGTATAAAGTGACCACAGGCTATGAAAATTGCCTACATTCCCATGAATAAGCCGTCATAGGAAGTTGTTCCTTAACGTTTATGGCCAGAAGGGCACCTGGCAGCCCGTGTGCTCAGGTTTTGGTGGAACCACTCACCTGGCTGTCCGCAGGGCAGTTTCCCCTCTCCCAGCCCACCTGCCTCCTCGTTAGCAAACAGTCACTGCTCTCGGCACTGCTGGGTCTCCCAGGTGCTGTCAGGGTCCAGGATGGGTGCACGGGTGCTCGTGAGCGGACACACCTACTGTCTTGCCCCATAAGCAAAATGTTACTCCTACGGCCTCCTCTCCAGAAGTCTATGCTTTGAAATGAACACACTTCTACAGAGTCTGTGGGCTAAGAAGACATTTCAAGAGAATGAAAATACAACATATCGACATGTGTGAGACGCAGCAGCCGTAGCGATGCTGAGAGCATGCTGCAAAACACGAGCTGCTTATTTCAGAAAAGCAGAAAGTTCTTCTCTGAGGCCTCTAGGCATCCGTGCAGTACCATGGCATTACGGGCTGAACTGTGGCCCCCAGGAAGATAGGTCGACGCCCTAACACCTGGTACCTGCAGATGTGGCCTTATTGGGGAAAGGGTCTTAGCAGCGTACTCAAGATAAGAACAAGTCTCCCCAGAGTAGAGCGAGCCCTGACCCAATGGCCGGTGTCTGATAAGAAGAGGGAGTTTTGACACAGACGTGCAGGAAGAAGGCCTGGCAGTGACAGGCAGAGATTAGAGCTCTGCCGTCATCAGCCAAGGGATACCAGGGGTGGCCGTCACACACTAGAAGCTAGGAGAGGCAATAAAGAGAGACTGTGGACCTCCAGAACCTTGATTTCAGATGCGTGGTCTCCAGACTTGTGGGAGAATAACTCTCTGTTGTCTTAGGCGCTTTTGTACGGCAGTGCTAGGAAACAACACACGTGGACGTAACTTTTGAAGGAGTATCCGGTTGGGCTTTACCACACTTGCCTGACACGTCTGGAGAATCGAATGAGGTCATCGAGCACAGGCGTCTTACCTTCCCAGGTGCTGTGATTCTGGACTTTAGGCGTCCACAGCTCCCTGCTTGCCGATCTGCAGAATGTTCCCCAGTGCCACTCCCAGGGAAGACGACATCAATCACATCCAGTTGAGTGTGGAAGGGCACGTCCAAACACGGGAGCAGCTCCTTTTGTGACTGCAACTGCAGCAACCATAGAAGAGCTTCCTGCCCATTCTCAACTTCCATAGGAGGCTGTTTTCTCGACTCTGTTATCTTCACCTGCCTGTGCGGCTCACGGCCTCTGGTTGCTTAGAGTTACGCAGTGGCCCGTGCAAAGTGACGAGGGCGACGAAGCTGGACTTTGGAACTCTCCTTACAGGGCACTGTCTCCTCTTGCTCCCCAGCAATCCTCGCAAGCTTAGCTCTTCTCCGCCTGTCCCTACAGGGCTTGGCTCAACTTGATGCGGTATCAGTACTGCTCTGATAGATCAAGTCCCTCCAAAGTAGGGATCTTCAACAGTACTGCTTTGCAGGGTTGTTTGCAATGTGACAAGAGGGAAGACTTCAGCTAAAGGTGTAGATCAGGAGTCCCATCACAACAATATATATGGTGGGGGCGGCTGGGGGGGTGAGGTGAACGAGTGAGCTGCTTCCACCTGTCACTCAGCTCTGCCCACGCCCGGCCCCTCACTCACACACCAGTTCTTGTGCGGTTTTGCCCTAAAACTACCCTGGTCTGCATGACTTCAGAAACGATATATGAAAAGTTATCTTACAATCAACTAGAGAACAGAATAAGTCTTTAGAAATTAGAAAAGTTATTCCTCTTCCCACTGATGCATTCTTACGCCACGGCTGCTGGAGGAGAGGCCAGAGGACCGGCTAGCATCGGCTGATAGGCTGGTCTTATTGAATCGAGCCTGTCTGCATCCAAGAATTTCCATATGTAATTGACCCTTAAGGTAGTCTACATTTTTTTTTCCTCAAGAGGTCACTTTCACAAGTCAAAAAAATGACACAGAGTGCATTGCTAACCCTCCTCATGGATGAAATAAGTCCGTTAAAACTCGGAGAGCCACGTTTTCAGGCCTGACTTCGGACATACACATTTATGAGAATTTTCATTATGTTCAAATCAAATTCGTAGGACACAGTTTTACTCCTTGGGACTAAAACTATCCCTTTGGAGTGCATTGGGATTCCTGAGCTACACACTGAATGAACCAACAATCGCTTGTTTTACAGACTGCCTGGGATGGGTTCCTTTTTGTTTTCTTACATAGAGGTAAGTTCAACCGATTGCAAACAGCTCTTACATTGATTTAGTCTACCGAGAGATGGAACGTTTATAGATAAAGCACTTTCTCATTTTTTATAAAAATGATGAGTTATCAACATTTTGCTTGAAGGCACAAGATACAGCCCCATCTTGATTCAAGTCCATTAAATATGCCAGAGCCCCAGCCGTCAATAGCATTGTGCAGGAAATTTAACTTCCAGAGTCAATATAGAGCCGGCTGCATTAAGTGTAAGGTAACTCTGGCACGTTATTAATTTGAATGGCCATGTAAGGCATTGTCTAGACAAGATATAAGCCCAAGTTTTCATAGGCAATCTGTACATAAAATGAAGTGTGCCAAGGTTGTAAAGAATGCTAATAACACTGATCTGGCTTATTAACCGATATTGATTGCTTTTACTCTGACACGGTCCAGAAACCTCAGAGGTGAAATGTTGAGATGTTCGGCACTAGCATTCTTGTTCCAACAAAACAGTAAATATTCCAAAGCAGTAGCAAGGTGCAAGGTGTGAAGGTATTTTTTTTTTTGTTTTGGTTTTATTTATTAAAGATAACAACTGAATTTGCAATTCTCAAATATTAATAGAAGGATTATGGATTCATGTAGGCTGGAAATATTACTGTTATTAGTATTAGCTGCAGCTGACAACAGTTACTGTTCATGATGCTTTTGATTAATTGTTGCACACTCCCAGGGCTGCCCAGAGACTATCCTTTCAAAGATGATCGTCTGAGTCCTCCCCTGCTCTGCCGTAGGCAGCATTAGTCATTGATATCAATTGCAGGCCTCCCAGTTGGGTGTGATTTACCAGTCGAAGATGGAAAACTGCCCGCTGACCCATCCAACACAGGTTTGCAGGGAATGTCACAGGTAGTCCCCAAGAAACAAGGTTCAAAACATTGAATAAATAACTTGTCTACGCTAGAGTCAGAGGACAGTCATTTTGGCCGGTTAGAGTGCAAAGGCTGCCCGTGTGAACACTAGCAGAAAGCAGCACAGCCCCAGCCCATCAGTCGTGCTTTAAACCACTCTGGCGACCATCCACGCTGGGAACAGTGTGGAGGTAGGAAACACACAGACCTGGGTTAACATCCTGACCCTGCCACTTACGAGGCATGCAGTTGTCAGCAAGACGTTTCATTTCTGTGAGACTCAGTTTCCTCTGGCTAAACGAAGAATAGCAACTGATTTAAATTAGACAGGGGCTAACTAGAAAACAAAACCACTCTAGGTATTGCAAACAGAGAGAAAAGAAAGCAGGGCATTTCTTACACAGGGGATAAAAGAACTGAAGGACCACACAGGGGATGGAGAGGCAGCCTGGGAGCAGCCGGGGCAGGAAGCTCCCGCAGCCCTGGCTGGAGGGTGCAGGGACCCGGAGCCAGTGCTGACCCGGCAGGACATGACCACGGTCAGAAACACGCCTTGAAGCAGAGAAGGAGGAGAGAAACCCTCTAGCTTCTCCCATCCTCCTTTCTTCCTGTGTCCAGTGCTCGAAAGCCAGAGGACCGGGAAGCTCGGGAAGGAGCCCCTGTGCTGCGGAGTCCGGAGACGGCTGGGAGTGGACCTGGGAGAAGAGGCGGAGCAGGGAGAATATCTGGCTTCAGTGGAGTGGCTCGTTCCGTTTCTCGTAATTACCAGCACAAAAGCTCTCTATCCTTCTTCATCTTCTGTTAAAATAATTGGAAGAGCCAGATTTTATCGGAACGGAGTCCAGCTTAGGAATGAGCAGGGCCCTCTCGGGCAGCGGGCGGCTCCGCCGTGCAAGGTGGGAGATTCCACAGGTGTTCTGGAGGCCGCGGAGAATAAACACAACGAGAGAAACAGCGGAAGATAAAGATCCGCCTCGTGACCTTTGATAACTGAATCAGTACCCCACTGCCTTGGGACAAGAGACGTGGGAACGGGAATGCACGCCAGCTGTTTTTATATGGGAATTCATGCCTAAGAAATTAAGATACCTGAGGCTGCAGAACATCTTTTTTTCACGATTACAACTCTATCAGTTCATATTTTCTCACTTATAAGCAGTTTGGTATCCTGTGAGTAAGCTTGCACTGGCCATTAGAACGTCGAAATTCTGGTTAAGGAAGTAGAAGCCTAAATTTAGAGAAGTCCAGCCATTCCTAAGACTCAGTTTCCCATTTTGTAGCAGGTGATCTTCTTATGATAAGCAAATTAACAGTATAACATTAAAACCACACAGTCTTTTATTAATATAAAGTAATGATTCTTTATAGAAAGTGCAAAGATTTTTGAACATGAATAAATTCAACAGATTTCTATTAAATATATAATTCTATACCAAGGAAGTTTCTACGTATTTGGAAACAGAAAGAAAATAAAGACCTGCCATCTACTCTAGTGGAGAGAACACTTAGGCAAATAATTGCTTTACAATGTAGTAGACACTGTCCTTTTTAAATATTACTAAGAGAACTGTCCTTGTCATATAAATGTTCTACATATGCAAAGGATAAATCATTCTGCCCAGAACACAGCTATAAATATCACTCACACTGAATTTGCTGCTGTTGTCTAGAGCAAAGTGTCCATGTGCATCTCTCCATCTAAAATAGATGGCATTCACGTTATAGACGTATACCTTCATCAGAAGCTGAATATAAACCTAAGTATTTTTTAACCACTTCAGTACGAGCGTCAACTATAGTCGACAGCCACAGATGAACGTGCACAGCCAAGCGTCGACTTTAGCCGACAGCCAAAATCTTTTACTTTTACAACTTTTATCTCTGCAGTTGCAGTGTGTACGTTCAGCTAATAAGTTACTACGAATCTGTGACCTTTTAACGAGTCCTTAGTAGGAGTTATTACAGTTATTTTCCTAAAGCTGCCTATAAAGTAAAACAAGCTTTCAGTGCTTTAAACTTCACTCATCACACAAGAGCAAAACGGATCCGTCGTCAATGCGCAGCACACACTACCGTGCGGACTATGAACGCCAGCCGTGGGCAAGGCTACATGGCTGGTGAGCGCCGTACCGAAGTGGTTAAATATAACTAGTTTGTTATGATAGATATATCACTCTGTGATTTATTTTTAAAATTTACACATCTGTAAGCAATTTGGTCCATATCTTCTTAATTTATAAATACTATACTTAAAAAATTATTTACATACTTTTTTCTTTTTTTTTTTAAGGAGCACTTATTTACATTTTTTTTTACTTCTTCCAAGATGAATCCAGAAACTTTACCATTTGCATAACAGAATAAATAGAAGGTAAACTTGAAGCAAAACAAAAAAAAGAGAGAGAGAGTGAGAAAGTTGTAAAATAAAGAGAAAAGAACCCTTAAATATTTTATGTCCAGAGCCTTCCGGTTTTACAGTGGCCCACACATTTGCGCCTTCCAAGCGAGCAGGGAGAAGATGTCATTGTGACAGTTTCCAGCACGTCCGTAAGCCAAAGCCACACAGAGGCTCACGAACGTCGCTCTTCCCAGGACCAGTCTGGAGAGAAGAGCTGGGTACGAACAAGGCAGTAGCAGCTCCCATCTTTATGAAGAACCGAGCCACGAGTTCGGGAAGCCGGAGCCCTGGTGTTCCCAGGGCAGCCCACCAGGCAACGCCGACCGACGTGTACCCGAGAGCAGCCGGTCTGGGCGGGGGCAGCAAACCACAGCCTGGGGGCTGCTTTCCATACAGCCTTCCAGCTACGAATGTTATGTACATTTTGAAAGGGTTGCAAAACAAAAATACAAACAACAAAGAAGAATCTGGTGCCTCACAAAGCTGAATATAATATACTATCTGGCTTCTGTAGAAAAAGTCTTCCAACCAGTGCTCCGAGGGGCCAGAGCGTTGACATTTGAGCTCAGACCTTTCTGATGGCCAGGTCTCCTTGAGAAAGCGATGGACACCATCGTTCAAAGATGTTTTCTGAGTTCCTACAGTGGGCCACAGACTTCTCTAAGTTCTAGGGAAAAAACAGCAAATAAAACAGACAGGGATTCTTACCTTCTAGAAGGAGAGAGAGGGGCAGTAAATACAGAGACCAGTTAGCTCTTGTTGCATAACAAATCTACTCCGAAGTTCAGTAATATAAAAAACGATACTTATTTATTATTTTCTACAAGGGATGTAGTGTGCAAGGGATCGGGGTCCTTGTTGGTCTCTCCTGAGCACATGCCAAGGCTACCCGAGGCTGGCTGGCTGGCGCGCTGGGCACACTGGCCTCTTGGAGCCTGCCTTCACTGGGGGGTGCTGACTTCTGCTCCACCTGCCCCTCATCCTCCCCAGGGAATTAGCGGCACCCTCAGCCACACCCATCTCAGGATGAGCTCAGAGGTTTCAGGGAGCAAATGAATCCCTGGAAGACTCTCCAAGCCCAGCCTGGACAGGTGCATCCCGCCACTTCCGCCTCATGCTATTGGCTAAAGCAGACCAAGGTGGACCCTGGACCTGTGGTCAGAGGTGTGCAGAGCCACCTGGCAAAGGGACTGGGTGCAGGGAGGGAGAAGAGCCGGGCCCCGTGCACTCTGCTACGACAGCTCATAAGAAATTGGGTTGGCAGCTGCCCACACCATGGAAATAGCAGAGTGGGATGAAGGGATGGGACCGCGGGGTTGGAGGGCGATCTTCATCAGCATTCACAGGCAGAGGGAGCACTGTCTGGACCAACAGCACGCAAACCTGGCCCCACACCAGTTTCACCCTGGAAGGCCCAGCAGAGGCTGGCTGAGGGTCGTCATTTTACAAGTGCTGGGTTTTCTGAGCCTGCGTCTCTTAAACTAAAGCACAGAGTGGAATTCAGCCAGGTTTTATTTCAGGAAAGAACAATAAAGAAGTCACCTTTCAGAGCATACTCTAATTTCTTTCAAAGGAGAGAGTTTATTTATAGTAAGTGCAGGGTTTAAACGCTTTGGTGATAAAAAAAAATAACCTTCTTTATCAGTCCTCAGTAAAGCGGACAAATTCTCCTTGGAGGATTGCTATCGCTGAATAAAAATTGTCATGGGGACATAAAGGAAGAATCAGAAAAACTGGCTTGGCGCGTATGAAGTCCTAGGAGACTTCTCAATAAACACAGCCATCAATGCTATGAGAACACTAACTTGCCAATATTTCTAATTAAGGCTAAACCCGGGGCACAGGAGGGTAATGAGTGAGGCGTGTCCGGCAGACAGAGTGCAGAGACTCTCGGATGAGCAGTGGGCGTGTGGAGGGAAACACGGAAGCGCTAACTGTGGACATGAAACGAGGTTCTCCACGGGTCTTTGCATGATGGCTTGGGCCAGATGTGCTGGCAGAAGGCTCTTCAAACTCCTTCTCCGACACTGGGTTCCAACTTGAGCTGCTTGCCACCTGCAGAAACCAAACCACTTTCCTCCTTGAAGGAAATCCTCACGATCTTTTGCCTGAAATATGTTTTCCCTGGAATTTCATGACATATCCAGCCTTCTGCAATCATTTCCTGAATGAAGATGACCCGAGCTGACTTTAGTCTTTCTGCCTGCACTAGGCTGCATTATCCATTTAGAGGAAGTGAATATAGGAAACCATTCTGCTTATTTCTCTCCCTGTATTTGGAAGGCTTCACATATGCATAGAAAATTGACCCTGCTGCATCGGTTCTCCCCACTTTTTATGTTTCCTTTTCTTGGTTTTTACAGAAGATTATACCAGGGGTTTTCACTAAAATGACTTTAAACCATTCATGCATTTTTCATCCACTCCTTCACACTGCCTGACATCTTGTTCATTCTTTTTGACTGGTGCTCTGCACAGAGCAGATGTTTTCACTGAGCTATGATGATTTTTAGATCTTATTCTCAGGAGGCTACAACTAATTCAGAGCTCTTTGGCACAGACGAGGCATTTAATTCATTCCTTCCCGTAAGTTTCACCTTGCGCTTGTCTGCAGCGCATTGCATCGGCCTCCGTGTTCCCCAATTACTGAGTTTTGTCCAGCCCGTCCAGGGGGCTAGCCCTATGCTCTGCTCTCCACGAACCTAATAATTCTGTGTCATCAGCACATTCCACCCCGTTGCCACTGAGTCACGTTTAACATCAATAATAATGGGCATCAAACTCTACTTCCCACACTTGACTGTGCCTTTGATATCGGTGGGTAGCCGAGAAGGCACGAGGAAGTGAATTTCCAGATTTTCCATGGGTCTCTCAAACAGCCTTCTCTGCCCTGCTGTTCAGGGAGGACCGTTTGGCCACTTCATCTTTCCCTGCTGTTGGCTCTGGATCTGACATGCCTGTGTGGCTGGAGTCATTTCTCCTCTTGGTTCTCTGCTCCCAGGAGAAGACCAGTTTGTATATTTCCACGTAAGTCCACAGTCTGTTCAGTCACCTTCTTGCAGACACCACTGAGATGTGTTTTAGCTCAAAAGAAAAGTCAAAACATGGTCCACGCATCCTCCCATTCTGGTCCCCTTTGGTGTCTGTCCCAGGGGTTTTGTGATCCAAAGGTTGGAAGGCATGGACGATCCCAGAGGGTCCACACGTGGACAGGAAAGACATGGGGTGCCTGGGGTCCCTCCTGTGCCTCCATGACCCGTAGATCAAAATGAACTTAGAAACCTCGCTTGTCTGCCCTTCTTCTACCCTCAGAGTCTGAGCATCACACCAGGACAGGAAAAAACAAAACAAACAAACAAAGAAACAAACTCAAAAACAAGAAACTAACAGCAAATGTTTTAAGATCTCAAATCACAAGCCAGTTCATTACTTTTGTCCTGACATACATTTCCCCATTGCTAAGTCTGTGCCAGCCTTTTTCTCCGGAAGCGTCCCCACCTGCACGCCACTACCTGCACTGGGGTGCTGTCGGCTTGCTCCCCCTCCGCTGACCAGACCTCTGACCTCACTGGCTACCTGCCTCGCCGTCCGGCTTCTTCACAGGAATGGCAGGGAAGCCGCCTCCCTGGAACTGCTGCTCACAACCCAGGAGGGCACTGGGACTCCTCCAGCCCCCATGCCGCCACTGTGCAAACTGACAGGTGAGATTGTCCGCAAAGACAGGAAAGAGCTGCACAGGTGTGTTTGCTCATTACGAAGTTATTCACAAACACACCGTCGGCAATGCCGGAGAACAGTTCTAAAAGTGCTTAAGGTAACGCACCCATTGTGTTTTCCCAACACCTGTTACAACTCACCCTGGTTACTGAGGGGAAAACAACAAACTGCCAGTTATTCGCAATCCCGGTCTTTATCTCTTCCCCACAACTGATTCCTTGGTGGATCCGACACACTCTGTCCTGGAGCTATTTTCCCTGCATGGCCATTTCCCAATCCAGTGTCACACCTCCAGTCCCGCCGCCTTGCACGGTGTGAGTCTCCCTGTCTCCTAACAGGGCTGGTGGCCTCTCTCAACCATCCCCTACCTATTCCTGCAGAAGCCAGGGCACCCTTCACACACTCACACACACACCCCAATTTAGAGCACGTTGCTTCTGTGATTGAAATTCTCCAGTGGTTTCCCACCTCCTTGGGAAAAAACTCAGCAGTTGTCACCTTAGTCCCAAGGTCCCACCTGTCCTGCAGCTGCCGCACATCCTCCAGGCTCTGCACGGCCCTCTCTGCATCCGCCTCCTGCCTCTGTCTAGCTCTGCACAATTCCCAGGCTCTCCTTCCCGCTCCTCTCTGCAGGGTTTTGGTCCCTTTGCACTCTCAAGTGGGACACTCTCCGTGATAAGCCCCGCGGCCTTTCTTTCCTTCCTGAGAGCTCTGCTTACATATGGTCTCATCAAAGAGGTGTCTCCTGACCACCTCCGCAAACCCGCCTTCCTCCCATCATTGCTTCACCGCCTGGCGCGGTTTTTACGTGTTTAGTTCCTTAGTCAGTTTCTTGTGTCTGTGTGTGCCTCGTGTGGTCGTTAGCCTGTCTCCTCGCACTAAGACGAGCTCCCTGGGAGCGGGGGCCTTGGCTGGGGGTGGGTCTCATCCTGAGCTCTAAGCGCCATGCCCGGCACGTGGTGGGCACTACATGAATAAATAAATATTCTCTTTGACTAAAAAAAACAAGAACAAAGTGTAAATAAAGTGTTCACACTGCAGTAGAAAAAACCATCATTAGTAGCTGACATGGGAAGGCAGCTGCCGGGTGGCACATCTGTGGCATGAGCTGGTCCGCACGGGGGGCCGACTCCCCGTAAGTACATCCTGGAATTCAGGACGCTGTGCTGTTAGTTCCTTTCCATCACCACTCATCTTAGTGAACTTGGGGCTCTCACTCGCCTCTTTGAGATGCTGTTTCTTATCCACAATGGACAAGGGGTCTGTGTTGACGCTACGCCATGGAAACTTACCATATAAACTATGTATTCCTGGTTTAATAGTTAATTCGCATATTCCTAATAAATGAGTGTTTAGCAAAGAAAGATCTCCCACTTGTGCCACCACATTGGCCTTGAATATGGGTGCAGACTGGACACAGAGCCCCATAAAAACAGATGTCAAGGCAGCCAAGGGGCTGACCCCTGGATTCAGAAATTCCAGTCTGAAGAAGGCACCCACGGAAATAATCTACCACATGTCAGCAAAATATGCCATCTCCATATACATGAGGTGTCTATGACACTGTCCTCTACCAAAACAAATCATGGAAACTGTAAAACACGTGTTATAAAGCAGTTTTAGAGTTGTGTCTTTAGTCTTTAATAGTCTAGACCCAAGAGAACTACATAAAAAAACTAATTCATCATTCAGAGAAAAACTATTTAAATGTCTATGAATAGAAGAAAAGATAAATTCCAATATATTCAGTGGAAGAAACATTAGAGTCATTTAAAATGTGTACAAACTTGCATAGCAGAAGAAAAAAAATACTTACGTTAAATGAAAAATGCAGAATCAAAATGTGTATATATTCTGTGATTACAACTTAGCAAAGTGCTTGCATTTGTGTGGACGAGATGGAAAGGGAATGTACAAAAACCAAAATGCTGTTGGGGTGAGAAAGTTGTAGTTTTTCTTTGCAATCTATTTTCGTGTTCTTTTATGTTTTACAATAAAATTTCAGATAACAGAAAACAGATTGAGAATATTTTCAAAGCAGAACTACTCAGCCACACTGTGAGGGGGTCCAGTTGGTATTTATTTGGGGAAACTACCCACTCTGCACTCTGAGATGCCATCAGGATGAACAGGCTATCTCTGTAACTGGTCCCCACCCGGGCCAGTGAGCACGGCGCACCTGCTCCCCAGGAGCTAGGGAAGAGGGAAACAGAGCACACACTGATGAATGACAGGTCAGGTGCCGTCGCTGAATCGACCTGGAGACAGGTGGCCCACACTGAGGGAAGAGAGATACAGGGTGGGGTAGACATACGACCACCAAGAGGTAGACCTCACCTACCTTTGGAGCCTCCAGTGACTCCGTCCTTGCCCTGAGCTCAGTGGGCTTCCCAAGCATGGGGGTGACAGCCTTAAGGATGGGCTCTAGGGAGAGCTAGCCTGCACCAGCTCCCCTCAGCTGCTGACTCGTGGAGTTACTGACGAGGTTTTCATTTCGACAACTCGGTTGGGTATACGGACCGTGATATTAATCCCCCACCCCCACTCCCCAAGAAATCCCAGACTAATTTATCGTTGTACTTTAACGAGACATTTCTGATGTCCTTGCTACTGGAAACCGCATTTATTACTTTACAAACACTTTACATTCAAATGTGCATGATAATATATTTCAAAGGTGGCAGGAATAGCTGAAATTAAGTGCTTGCTAAATAACTTACATAAATCATCAAAGATGCCTTTTCATTTGATCTTGGTCTAACAGGAAAATGTTTTTCATGGAGTTCGTATTATCATAGGAGCCAATATAAATATCTCTATTAATAGGGCTTTATATGTTTATCTGTAGGGTGTTATACATCGACTTTTTCAATTGCCCTTTTTAACTTACGTAGAAATTGAGGCGCAAAGAGGCAGAATAGCTCACCAATGTGCCCAACATGGGGAGCAGCAGAGAGAGGCTGGCGCCAGCAGCTGTGACCACCAGGTGAGGACTGCGTCTGCATGTCCAAGTTTGCCCACAATGAGCACGACCGTCTAGGGTGAGGAAACTGCCCACGGCTGCTGTAACAAATTACCTTAAAGAGGTGGCTTAAAACGACAGAAACTTATTCTCTGATGGTTTTGGAATCCAGACATCTGAATCAAGGGTTGGCAGTGCTGTGCCCCCTCCTAGGGATCTCAGGGTGAATCCTTCCTGCCCCTTCCAGTTTCCCACAGCTCCAGTCCATCCCTGCACCTGTCCTCACCTGGTCTCCTTCCCACTGTGTCTCCGTGTGTCTGTGTCATCTCCTCTCTTTATAAGGACATCAGTCATTGGATTTAGGGCAGACCCAAATCCTGAAGGACCTCATCCTAGCTTGATTACATATATAAAGACACTATTTCCAAATAAGGCCACATTCTGAGGGTTTGAGTAGACACAAATTTAGGGATGAGGGGACTCTGTTCACCTCAATACAGTAACAAATAACTGTATGGAAGAAGACGTCTGTTGAGAAGGTGTCATTCTGACAAGGTTCATGGTTAGATGGCCCAGATTGGACTGTTGATTTCAGTTGCATTTGCAAAATACCACGTCGGAAAGTAAATACACAAGCATCTACAATATTTTAATTAGTTTTTCATTACAAAGGTGATGCTTCTCTATTGTAAAGATAAAAAAGTAAGCAGAACAATAGGGAGTTATGGGGAAATAGGGAGTACCCCTTACCTGGTGATTTCTGCACCACAGGTCAGCGTTGCACCAGGTGGCTGCTGGGGGTGGGGGCGTAGATCCAAACGTGCTAGATGCTGACAAGGGAGGGGGGTCCTGGGTGTGCTGACTGTACCCCCTTACTGGAGAACGGGGGGCAGCCTGTTGTGGGGAGCATGCCAACATTTACTTAGACATGCATTTAAATGAATGATGCTAAATTTTGTGAACACAGACTGTGGAAAAGCATAGGCATGTATTAAAATTTTAGTTGAATAATGAACGAGTTCAACGTGGATACTTTAACAAACCTGGGCTGCACTCATTCGTATCTGAGTAACGTTCGCTGGGTGGCTTGCCATGTGCTGGGTGTTAGGTTAGGAGCTCTCACATGCATTACTGCGTTTAGTCTTTGCAAGTGGATGTTAACATCCTAGCTTTATAAGTTTGATAAGTGAGGAAACTGAATTCTCAGAGGTGCCGTGTAGCCAGGCTAAGGTTACACATGTCGTGTATGTATGTGGGCGCGTGCATGTCAAAGCAGGCCAGCAAGTGCTCTGGCGAGAGGTCGAGATCTTGGATGCAGTTGTCCCTGTCACAGTATCCGGGAAAGCGAGGAGGTCAGTTCACTCTTGGTGAGCTCCTTATGTCTCTGGGTTGTGGACAGTCTCTCATTGCTTCAGCATCGCATTCAGGTGTCATGTAAAAATTAGAACTAAAATAACAAGATAGTCATGCAGGGTTTTTTTTTTTTCTATTT
>VBSM01003039.1:28973319-28995331 GCA_008086735.1 Cheirogaleus medius
AAAAAAACCAAAAAAAACACAAAAAACCAGCTTTAGTGCATGACAGTCCTCTATTTCTCATTCTCACCTGGATGCTAATGGAGACTGAGCCTCCATGGGAAGGGGCTGAATTCCGAACAGCACACGTCTTTCCCTTGACAAGTGGCCTGGCAGTGACACGGAAGCGACACAGCTTCATCACGCGGGACCAGCCCAATCCCGGGGCACGGCGCAGGCCGCCGTTCTCAGTGATGAGCGCTGATCAAAAATGGCAGCGCGAAAGATGTGCCCGGGCATCAGAGCTGTCTTCCATCCTATTTGAAAACAGGGCGGTGCTCCTGCGCAATGCAAGCCATCCCACCTGCACGGTGACATTTCGGGGGGACAGCTTCTGACATGTCATATTTATACTAAATCACATCCTGTTATTTCCAATTTCCTCAGGGACACTGTCATTAGCAACACTTAATAACCAGCTCGAGGCAAAAGCCAAGGTTCTCTCACCTCAGAAAGTCATAACCTGTAGAGGTGACTGGCTGGGAAGAGATCAGCGCGATTATAAAGCGCAGCCCTGGCCCCGATGGCGCTGGGGGTGGCTGTCAGCCTCCCCGGGCTGCGAGTGTTCTGCGTGAAGATTCGGGCTGGGTGTGCTGCCCTGAGCCTCTCCGCCTCCTGCCGCGTCCCTGTCCCTCCACAAGCTGTCTGGAGGGACACCAGCACTGATAATTCATCCTCTTGTTTTACAAAAACAAATGCATTCCCTAAATTGGTCTGATTCTAGAAGGATCATGCCAATAAGTGGTTATACAATATCAAATTACGATACGCAGAGTAATCTCCCTGACAAGGTTGAACAGCTTTTTTAAAAAGAGGCTAAAAATATCAAATATGCAGTTACAGGTAGAAAAATTCTTTTCCTTAAAGGGTTGGCAGGTGATCTATATTGCCTACCTATTAGAATAGAAGCCGGTGAGAGAGATTCCTATTTTATTTTATTTTATTTTTTTAAAGAAATTTCAGACTTTAAAGGAAGGAAAAATAAACCAAGAACAAATGGTATGAGGAAAGATATCTAAAATAAACTGTGACCTCTTCATTTCTTAAATTTTCCACAAGTAAACATGAGCCTAAGCATTGTAGAAAGTATTTTTAAAGCACAGTCGTAACTAACAAGTCTAGCCTCAACATTCCTCCTATAGCATTTTGCACACTTCACCCAGGTGGAAACCCGAGGACGTGTGTGCGATGTTATAATTCGTGGGCATAGACCATTCCCGCAACTGCCATGTACGAAACAGTCATCCAGGTAAGTTGCAAAGGAGAAGACAGAGAGGAAAAGGCGCTGGCACAGGCCGGGGCTGCCTGGTTCTTGTGGCCACTGGTCCTGCCTGGGGCATCAGGGCTTCGAAATGAGCACATAGTCTTGGAACTGACGCCAGCCAGCTCCCGGGGCGTGGGGCCCTTGCAGCTCTGTGGATGGTCCTTTGTTCAGGAAAGATCCAGTCCAAATGAACAGGAGGGGCCGTGGCTAGGGGAAGCACAATGCCTGATTTCTAAGAGCTCTTTCGTTTTTTGGTTATATGTATGTATTTTTATTGATACAGAATATTTTACATAAGTATGGGGGACATCTATTTGCTACATGCATAGAATGTGTAATGATCAGGTCAAGGTATTTGGGGTATCGATCACCTTGAATATGTATCATTTCTATGTCTTGACAACATTGCAAGTCCTCTGCTCTCGTCACAAATAGCAAAGATATGAAACCACTAAGTGTCTCTCATGTCAGATCTGAAAGTGGGGGCCAACCATAGAACATAGATTGTTGGGACAGGAAGAATACTGCATGTTTCTTTTTAAGAATAAAAATCCATTGCAACACACACTGGTTATTTTCCTTAGTCTCATTTAATTTATAATGAAAACAATGAGTCTCATGATTGCAGGGATTTTTATCTACTCGGGAGGCAGAGCATTCCCATTAAGCGTGGGATGCCCGTGATTGCTTGTGTAAGTAGATTTCTGCGAGAGCCGTTTGCAAGGCTGTCTCACCCTCACCTGCGGGCAGATCACCCGACTCCAAAATAATATAACTTTCTTCAGATTCTCTACTATGCTTTTTCTGACAGGCGGGTGGTACATATTTTTAGATTAAATAGGAACCGGCATTTTCTTTTTGTTTGCACTCAAGCAGCATAAGGATAGATAGTATAAATAACCAATTATTGCAATATCGTGGTTATTTCAATCATTTGTGGTGACAAGCCTGCTTCACAATCATTTGAAATGACAAAAACTATCTTCAAAATATCATTTGATATATTTCAGTGCTCTGTTGACCCTGCATCTAACAATATCTATTTAAATTTTTAATTATATTTATTTCCTTTCATAATTAAACAATACAGTCTTAGGAAATGGGTTTAACTTTTAATAGCATGAGATGAAATATGACAACTCCAATTACTGCATGTCAAGGTTCTGTTTATTGTTGTTTTTCTTCTTTTCATCTTTCCTTAGAAAGGAATCCCATTTCCAATTACAACCCACACTCTTCTTATCTCCCTCTTACTTATTGCAGCAGGAATATTTTTAATGCTTCCACTTTGTTATAATTGCCTTTTGTCACGAGAGCCTCAAACATAAATGTCAGAGTTCTGTTCTTTTTGCTGTTGAATATTGATAGAAAGTAGTGCCCAATGAAACCCACATTGATTACTTTGTGAACTATTACCTAAAAGTCTTGATATAATTTTGTCATAAAATTGTATTTCATCCATTGAACACTGACATACAAGACATTGAGGAAGGAGTCATTTAAATCAGTTACTTGGCACATCATAAAAAGTTCTCTCATGCTGTTGCTGACTCTCTCCTCACCACTGGGCTCAGAGTAAGCCCCAGTCTTGTTGGCACATGAGTTACTTGCCAAACAAGGGCTGATCATCCTTCTGGGTTTGCAGGAAATCTCCTGAACTCTCTCAGTTCAGTGACATTGGATTGTCTAGGGCTCAGGTGGACTAAAGAGAAAAAAAATCCTTCCTCATTGCTTTGGTCAGCATAGGCTGTTGCCAAGTTGGGTTTAATGAAAAGAGTAATTACCAAAGAGCAATGATGTGTCACTTATGGTCCAGAAACAGGTCAGTGAGGGTTGTCACAGTGGACTGAATATTTAAAATCCTGAGATCTGATGATGTTTAGCAATGTGATAAGGAAATCTGCGTCATGTCACGGGGGGAAGAGATTAAAGCCAGCCCTGTTCATATGCTTGAGATGTTGTGGGCGTGCATAGCTGCTCGACTTCAAAGGAATGTTTACTCGGTATATTTGGGTCTTCCAAGAACTACAGACCTATGTGTAAAGCATCAGGCTGTGCATCATCGTGCAACGGAACTAAGCAGTGCAATGGAACAAAGCATACTGAAGGACTCCCTTCATATGAGCTTCTGAAAAAGTCAACACTATAGCGACAGAAAGCAGACCGGTGGTTGTCATGGGTTGGGCCTTGGCTACCGTGGGGCACAAGGGAGCATTTTGAGGGGATGGAAACACTTTCTATTGCAGTTGTCATGGTGGCTAAATGACGATGCATATTTGTCAAAACTCATTGTATTTTTCCCTAGAACTGGTAGCTTTTATTATATCTACATTATGCCTCCAAAAAGGTGATAAAGACAAAAAATAATGGCAGATCAAGAATTGACTTATTCATAATAGATTTGTATGTTTTTCTACAAAACATAAAGTGAGAAAAAAAACTAATTGTCCTTTTTTGGTTACCTCTTAATTAATTTATCCTACACATATTCTTTTATACAAGAATACAAAAGAAGAATTAGAAAAATGCAGAGGAGCAAGGAAATACAAAATGGTATTTCACGGAAGTGTTTAAAAATGTGTTCGCAAAAAAATTAAAAAGAATAATAAAAAAAATAAAAATAAATAAATAAATAAATATGTCCATGGTATGACTATGGGTGTACTTGCTACTTGAGAACTTGCGTTGTCTTACACAGAGATGGGCTCTGGGACAGCCCCTCTCCAGCTCTGTCCCCCATTCCAGACACAGGGAAGGCTGTGGGTGGCACTTGCTTCCCAAGCTTGTGAGATACACCAACTCCAATTATTAGGTGAGCTCTTTGTTCACGTTTGAATCATAACCTGAGGTCCTACGAGTTAAGAAATAAAGGAACTAACAAAATAGAGCTATAATTATCAGAAAAGATTTGAAGGCAATTCTTAAAATACAGAATCCTTGAAATACATAAATAAAGAAGACTAGTTATTGTCATGAAAGCATTTTACTTCATCATAATTTACATTTTCTTGAAATGTAAGTATTATTTATTTAAGTTTTGCACCTGGAAATTCTACTGTTTCCAGCTACACATAGGCTTAACATTCAGAAACTTTGGGATAAAATAGTATTATTTGAAGCTAGCTTTGAGGAGTGTAACATGATTCTCATGCTAGCTTTTAATGAAGACGGAACACTTCCAAATAGAGATTCATCTTCCGTATGAGACCAATAGACACGCATCTGCATCTGCATACCAACGTGAAGCGCTTAGCACACCTGTGCTATCAAACAGTGCCAGCGGAACATCCATGGCTGGTGGTTATGCTGTGATTTGTAAACTTAGCATGAGGAAAATAGAATGCCTATTTCACACAAGACTTACAGTATGCTTTATTATTATTGTTAATATCCCCAATAGGTTATGTTTGTCAGACCGACTTTTACGTTTAATGCTCCCATTACCTGCTTTGTCTCATCTGTCCACATTCTCTGAGAAAATAAAAATGCATATGCTAATCATGATACCATCTATCTGTACGGAGTGTTTAGTACCGTGGAGATGAGTCACATTAGGCTTTCAAAATGGTTTTCTTAGTTTGATGCATACAGAAATTTATGAGAAAGTTTGCTACAAACTTCAAACACGCTTTATGTCAAATGTCTGTTTTGACTTTACCCGGTGTTCGCTACCCCCGTGTTCTGTGGCAGGTAGGATGGCGTTTCTCACCTGCAGAAGCCGAAGGCAGGACACTCAGCACTCAGCTCCAGGTATGAACAAGATGTTGCAGAAAACTCTGTTTTTGACTCAATGACAACCCTTTGGAAATGATGACTTCTTCTAACCTAAAAGGCTGCCAGAGTTTGAGTCCAAGAAAGAAAGAAAAAAAGAAGGAAAGAAAGAGAAAGAAAGGGAGAAAGAGAGAAAGAAAAGAAAACTGTATTTCTCATCCCCTCTGGCTTTAGTGTTGTTTGAGGGAGAGACACCCAGAAAATTCTTACCATACAGCTTTCTGAATCTTCACATCTATGCTGAAATATTAATACCACCTATAATCTTTAGCATTTTGTTTAATTAAGTTTAGCCTGAAGCTGTCTCTCTACATATGTTAAGTTTGGTCTACGTGGTGAACTGTAGCTACCTGGAGTTGTCATCCGACTGGAACATGCCTGTGTCAAGTCTCAGCCAATCACGGGCTGCCAACTGTTCGAACTGTGTTGAAATCAGGCAGACACTAAGCTGCGACTAATCCACCTGTTTCTGTACTTCACTTCTCTTTTCGGTATGTTATTTTCCTTTTTCTGTCCATAAATGTTACCAGTCCATGTGGCAGCCCAGACTCCCTCCACTTATTCTGGTGCTGGGAGCTGCCGATTCACAAATTGTTCTTTGCTCAATTAAACTCTGTTAAATTTAATTTGCCTGAAACTTTTCCTTTAGCAAGTTAATAGCATGTTTCTTTTCAAATGCTTTTGCCATAGGATTGAAAAATATTAAAAATTAAATGTTTCTATGGCGTTCCACTCAGCCACAACAAACAATGGTGATCTAACACCTCTTGTAGTACCTTGGATAGAGCTGGAGCCCATTCTGCTAAGGGAAGTATCCCAAGAATGGAAAAACAAGCACCACAAGCACTCACCATCAAATTGGTACTAACTGATCAACACTTAAGTGCACATATAGTAATAACATTCATCGGGTGTCGACCAGGTAGGAGGAGGAGGAGGGGATGGGCATAGTCACACCTAATGTATGCAGTGTGCACTGTCTGGGGAATGGACACACTTGAAGCTCTGACTTGGGTGGGGCAAAGGCAATATACGTAACCTAAACATTTGTACCCCCATAATATGCTGAAATAAAAAAAAATTAAAATTAAAAAAATTAAATATTTTTGCTCAAAATTATGACAGGGGAAAGCACCCAATGCAAGGAGAACAGAGGCACCGTTTCGGCAGGAAGACAGCAAGAGGGAAGAGAGGTGGGACACAAGTGGAGCTACCCCAGCTGCGGAATGCTCGCTCACTTTTTGGAGAAGCTGTGATTGACAGGTCTGCCCACACTGATGCTTCCTCTCAAGGTCATAAAAAACAAGAAAACATTCTAGAAAGCAATAATCTGTTTGCTTCCTAATGAAACATAAAAGTGTCCTGGCTGAAATGGCATGCCATCAAAAATCGTTTCTAATTATTTTAAGTAATATTTAGATCAATTCATCGTAATCTCATTAGCTTTCATGTTTATGTCTGAATTAGATTACTTTCATGTTTGTTTAAGCTCTTTTGCTTTTTAAAATGTCTCTTTCAAAGACAAATTGAGCCCGCTTAAAATAATCAATGGCTTCCGTGTGCTCCACGTGAGCAGATGCCGGCCTCGGGGAGGACTTCCTGTTCCCTCCCGGCTGTGACCCAGGGCGGGTTCCGGGGCCCACAGAGCAGCCTCCCTGCCTGGCTCTGGGGCAGCTCTCAGACCCCAGGCCCAGGGGAAGGCGGTGCAGTCTGAGGATATACGGAGGGTAGCATGGCTTAAAGACCTTCTGTTGGGGCTGATTGGAGCATCTTTTTTACCGTTAGGCTTCACCTTCAAAGTGTTCTAATTTTTTCCATAGGTATATGCTCACATATAATAACAATGTAAATAGTGGGAATTTGGGGGCTATAACATGGAAGTAGTGCTTAAAAGAATAGGGTGTTTTTAGGAATGTGCTGTTATTTCCAGCTCTTTTCCTGTAATTTTGCCTTGTTTTCAAACTAACTGAAAAATTAAGTTAGCGCTTAATGTAAATTGAATTTGTACTATAATGACACCATGTATTCACACAAATGAAGAAATGTTTTCAGTATCTTGTTTCCCTTTTAATCAGTTTTGTGAACAGAATTGGTGGGTCAGTATCAGCAGTGATAAAACAATTGAACTATGCTGAAAATACTGCAGGGTTGACAGACCTCAGTTGCGGAGGTCGCGATAGTCCTCCCTTGGCAGGTGCAGTGAGGAGGGAGGACAGGTACCAGGAGCATTATGCTGTCATAGAACATTCCGCTTTTACTCCACCCGCTCAGGATCCAGGTGAGCGGATTTGCTTTTGCTATTCTACTTTGTGGGTCTCTTTGAGAATCTGACTGGAGCTGAGTCTTCTCCTCCCAGGGTAAGAAGCTCTCTTCATGTTGGTCCACCTAGTGCATACCACTTCCTCGGCTGGGGAGGGTGCAGGGCCAGAGCGCCCAGACCTCCCTCGTGTTGAGATTCTCATTCCTGCAGCCCAGGCCTGTGAGCTACTGACCTCGCAGAGACGAATTTCTTTCCAAAAACTGCCCTTGACTGAAGGGAGCATCCTGGGAGTCGGCCTGAATTCCGTCACTGCCCTGGGGGGCAGAAGCCCAGCCCCTTCCCTCCACTGGGGCAGCTCTGATGTACTTTCCAGAGCCAGAGCCACCATGGGGCTCCTCTTGGGACAGAGTTTCAGTCAACTCCTTCCTCTGCCCCGCCGTACTCCCTGCACACCCCAACTCTGCAAAGCCGAGATTTAGTATCAGAAGGCGCTCACGTGGCCATGGAGGCTGACAAGTCTGGAGACTCAAGAGAGGCCACACTCCGTCCCAAGGCAGGAAAAACAAAGAAGTCCCAGCTCAAAGGCAGTTGTGCAGGGGGATTCCCTCTTACTGGGGGTGGAGGAAGCTTTTTGTTCTAATTAGGCCTTCAGTTGATTGCAAGAAGCCCACTCACACTGAGCGGGGCAATCTGCTTTACTCAGTCTGCCTTGTAAAAGTTACACTTGGCCAAAAACACAGTTGCAGAAACACCCAGAATAACGTTTGACCAAATATCTGAGTGCCATGTGTCCTGGTTACGGGGACTGGTAAGATTAACCCTCAAGCCCTCTAAGGAGGCCGGCCGCTGAGCTGAGCTGGGAGGACCACAGCCCCCGGGACGGGAGAGCACTGTTTTGTACCCTGTCCTGTTAACAGGTTGCTATTCCATTCTAGCCGTGCACGCTGAGGAACGGGTCTCAGGCCTTCTAGTTCAGCCCGTTCAAGATACTTTATTATATTTACCTCTCAATGGAGTGAACTAAAGTTTAAAATTCAGATTCAAATCCAGATACCATATAGTGATATATTGCTTATTAAATGTGTTAAACAAAAACAGTAGGTGATATATTAAGAGACTTGTTTTTATTTCTAGCTTTATTTAAGTAAGAATAACAATGTACTTTTTATTTAGAGTTCTTAGAAAAACCCATACTATGCCATAAATGTGAATTTTAGATAATCAACATATATATTTTTAGTATGAGTATGACCTGTACAATATTTGGAACATACTTAGACTAAAATATGTTTGTTGTTTATCTGAAATTGAAATTTACCTTGGGTGTACTGTATTTTTATTTCCCAAATCTGGAAACCTTATTTTATTTTTAGGTTATTAGTTTAAATTATTGTTCCAAATAATATTTTATGTCAGATGGATAAGAGAGAAAGAATTGAATTTCCAAGGGACTATTCAGAATACTGGGACTCAGCTATTGATGAAAATTCAGTTTCAAAGTAATTCATTCAAACATATCAACTGCATGCAGTGAATTCAAGAGAAGAATGGATGTATCTATTTCTAAAAAGAAAACTAAAACTGTGAATAATCAAGATGCTCTGAGAGGTACTTAAGTAATCTTTCACATAAAGATTACAAAACAACCCAAGTATTAAAAAGTATCAGACATTTTACAGCTTGAATCAATTTAAGAGATTATATAAAACCCCGTTATATGAATGGGGTCACTGAGACACAAACGTCAGGACAACTGAATAAAAACAGAACCCCAAAAATAATCCATATTAAAAATAGACAATTCTTTATTAATTTCTACCTTTGTATTGAAATTAGGTTGGTGATATTAATTATACACTTTTTTCATCCAAACTTGTATTTATTTTAGTAAAGTCATGTGCTAATTGTATTTTCTTTGAGCAAATGAATATATAAATGTAAGATTCTGCTCTATCACTATTCCCTGTGGATACTTTACATTTTTGGTCCATGACTATGGATTCAGTTCAGAAGCTTTCATCTGCTGTCTTCCTTGGTATCATTCACTGTTCCCCAGCATGGGTGATATTTGATCCAAATTTGGAAAAAAAAAATCTGTAAAATAAGCCTGGAAGGAATAATTCACCCTTAATTCACCTAATTACTACCTAGAAAATGTGGCCATTCTCATGCAGAAATTATAATGAGGGCTAACCTATGTAATGTTCCAGCTCAGTGATTTCCTAATTATATTAGGTTAAAATATAAATAATTTCTGCCAAGAAATTTGGAAATTATGACATTTTTGTTGAAAAACAAATCAGCCAAGCCCAGATGGCACCACCACCACGTCGTATAGTGAAGGACTCCTTGGGTGCTATACTCACCCCTGGATCTCTTGGGAGCTCTGTGTTCCTTTTCTAGATTAAAAATATGGCTCTAATGAGATATTTTCATGATGTTAAAATAGTAAATGAAGATATTAAAAGTCATTTGAATTGTTCGGGCGTCATGGAAATAAAGGACTGATGTGCTGAAACATGTAGCTTTCATCCTACCGCTGAAACACCGCATAGGTGCATTATCAATAAGTCAATATACCGTATTGTCTAAATGTTCGTGCATAACTCAAAAATGCATAGGTGGACAACTCACCTGCTAGGTGGGGCCTTTGTTAGGTGGGGCCCTTGTCAGGTGCTTAGGTCACAGGGCATAGCCCTCATGGATGGATTAGTGTCCCTATAACTGAGGCCTCAGGGAGCTCCCTCGCACCTTCTACCGTGTGAGGACAGGACCCAAATAGACAGTGCCATCTGTGAACTAGGAAACTGGCCCACGCCAGACCCCAAATCTGTCAGTGCCTTGATCTTGAACTTCCAGCCTCCAGGACTGCAAAGAATGAATTTCTGTGGTCTACAAGCCACCCAATTTAAAGTGCTTTGTTATAGCAGCCAGAACAGACTAAGACAATATGTTAAAATTATCATGCATTGATTTTTATGCATAACTAAAATAACACAATACAATAGAGGCCTCTTGACAGTCCTCATTATCGTTACAGCTTTTTTCCAAATGGAAGATTTGAAGCAATGTGGTAAATAGAGACGATGTCTTAGTAACCTGAACATCTTGTTTTTAAAGAAAATCTTAATGGCCAATTTGCACAGTTGAGATGATTTACTATTTTCCTGTGATTTTTAAATCTCCAAGTATTAATACTTTATTGGCCATACACACACACACACACACACACACATCCCTTAACAATGCCCCACACTGTTCATGATGACCTACTCAAGTCCTCCCAAGCTTAAAACCGGAGCCACTGGAGGAGGAGAAAACACAGTATCTACTTACAAAGTTCCCTATCTTGAGAGCATTTGGTAATAAATTAAGAAACTCCAGGGACATTTGCTCCACACCCCGCTGCCCAGCTCAGAGCCGGTTATGTTGGACTTTGGGTCCCTGCGGGTCTCGGGCCAGCTGATGTCCGGTCAGGTGGAACAGAAGAGGGAGCCAGAGACTCTGTGACCGCAGGCTGCCTCACTCATTGCTAAAAAAGACTCTTTGTCAATTATTCATTCTTTTTTTCACTCTGAAAATATTTGTGAACTCCTACCTTATGGCAAATATTACTGAAGACCTTTGGGATATGTCAGGGGAAGAAACATGAAAAGATCATTGCCCTCGGTGAGTTTCCTTCTGAAGAGCCCAGAGGCAACAGCACCATGGCAGGTGAGCAAGACCTTCCTACATGGGAGCTGGCAGCCACTGCGGAGCCAGGTGCACAGAGGGACCTGGGGCTGGAAAAGGGATGCGCTTCAGTTCTCAGTTGGATGGGTGTGTGGGCCTCGTTGAGAAAGTAGGATTTGAAGGAGGCAAAGGCATTCGTCATGAAGTTCCTGGGGGAGAAGCATCCCCATGGAGGGAATGGCCACTGCGAAGGTGGGAAGAGGAGCCGTACCTGTTACACTTGAGGAACTGCAGGGAGACCCGTGGTGGCTGGAACGTCGTGAGCCAGTGATGGAAGCAGGGAGTCGGGGCGTGAGGGCCATTGTGGGGAATCCAAGTAAAATCACTGCAGAGTTTGAACAAAGGTGAGTCGCAATCTGACTCATACTTTAATGCACTTCTTCTATGTGCCACATTGATGGTAACCTCCCAAAGGGCCAGGTGGTCAGGAAGACAAGTAGGAGATCACCAGAGTAATGCAGGAGAAGGGCAGTGGAGGCTCAGACTGGGACCCTGGCAGCAGAGTTGGAGAGCAACTGGGTTCTAAGTACATGTCAAGGTAGGGCCAGCAGGATGGCTTGGAGTTCTGGATGCAGAAGATGGGATAAAGCATGGATCGAGGGCAGCTTAGCAGTTCAGATCTGGAGGGATGCAGGATGCTGTCTGTCATCTATCCTTCTTGACCTCTATTTCTCAGTTCTTAAGAATTGCCCTGCTGACCTTGAGTCTTTCAATCACTTTTCTTATATTTTCAGTAGCTGACTGCTTGTAAGACCCTTCCCTGTTTGCCAGCTGGCTCTGGAGCCCCTTAACAGCCCCTCCAGGACCACCTGGCCTCCTGCATCCACTTCTTAGCCAGTCACTCCTGTCATGGATGAGGTGCTGGCCGTGACTGGGTGAGGACCATTCCTGCACATCACACTCAAAGGGAGCCGTATGCTACTGTCTTTATAAACTCTGGAAAAGTAACAGGGGTTCCTAGAATTATGCATGGTGTGCACCTTATGTAAAAGAAACTATTTAATTCCAAAGACCTTTCAGAATTATTGTTATAAAGCAGAACCCATGTTCGACGTTGGTTGAAATCTGTTGGCTGTAGGTGAATGAACTTACTCTGAGCTCTCCGTTCTGCTCCCAATGGACCTGTTTTGTTGTTGTTGTTTTGTTTTGCTTTGTTTTTATCAGTACCATGCTGTTTTGGTTACTATAGCTTTGTAGTATATTTTGAAGTCTGGTAGCATGGTATTTCCAGCTTATGGTGAAGTTTTCAGGAATTTCTATATATAAGATCATGTCACCTGCAGAGAGGGACAATTTATCTTCCTCTTTTCTAATTTGGATGCCTTTTATTTATTTCTCCATCCTGGTTGCTCTGGGGAGGACTTTCAGTCCTGTGTTGAACTAAAGTGATGAAAGTGGGCACCCTTGTCTTGTTCCGGATCTTAGCAGCAAAGCATCCAGCTTTTACCCATTCCATATGACGTTAGCTGTGGGTTTGTCATATTTGATCTTTCTTGTTTGGAGATGCATACCTTCTACATCTAATTTGTAGAGAGTTTTCATCAAGAAGGGATGTTGAATTTTGTCAAATAACTTTTCTGTGCCTATTTAAATGACCATATAATTTTTTGGTTTTCTTTCTGTTAATTACATGTATCGCATCTGTTGACTTGTACATGTTAAACTATCCTTGCCTCCTTAGGACAAATACCACTTGATCATAGTGAATAATCTTTTTAATGTGCTGATGAATTTAGTTTGCTAGTATCTTGTTGAGGATTTCTTGAATCTATGTTCATCAGCGTTATTGGTCTATAGTTTTCTTTTTGTTGTTGTTGTTTTTGTGCCCTGGCCTGGATTTGGAGTCAGGTTAATGCTGGCCCCGTAAAGTGAATTTAGACATATTTTCTGCTTTTCTGTTTTCTGGAGTAGTCTGAGGAGAATTGGTGTTATTTCTTCTGTAAATGTTTGCTAGAATTCATCAGTGATGCCATCATGTCCTGAGTTTTTCTATTTCTTCATAATTTTACCTGGTTATGTTGTTTCAGGAAATGTATCTTTTTCTTCTATATTATCAAATTTGTTGGTATATGGTGATTCATAATAGCCTTTTGTGATCCTTTGTATTTCTGTGGTATCAGTTGTAATGCCTCCTTTTTATCTCTGATTTTATTTATTTGAATCTTCTCTCTCTTTTTCTTTGTCTAGCTAATGGTTTGTTGACTTTGTTTATCTTTTCCAAAAGGATCCAAAAGATCCTGTCAGTAATCTTTTCACTTCTTAGCCTCTATTTCATTTATTTCTACTCTGAGTGTTAGTTTTTTCCTTCTACCAATGTTGGGTTTATATTGCTCTTATTTTTCTCATCCTTTGAGGTACATCAGTAGGTTGATTATTAGAAATATTTTTTTCTTTTTTGATATAGGCATTAATGGCTATAAACTTCCCTCTTAGAATTGCTGTTATTGTGTCCCATAAATTTTTCATTTTTTTCTTTTTTTTTTTTTACTGTTTATGAGTATTATCATTTGCTTTGTTTTAAGATAGTCTCAAGAATTTTCAGGTAGATGACATTTGTCTTAGAAACGTGGCTTAGTGCAAGACAGTCCCAGACAAATTGTCATAGTGTGCAAGAAAAGCAATTAAAAAAAGGAGATTCACCTTTTGACTCAAGGCCATAAGCAGGCTCTAATTACACTCCTCAGCCACACTTGACAAGAATGGTTTCGATGCCACACATCCGTGCCGGGCCGCAGAGCACGCCCATGCTCTCCTTCAGGTGCTGGTTCACTAGAAGATGGTCAGAAAGTCACGGCACTTGGAAGTGAGGATGGGAGACATCCTTGTGCACTTCCTTTTGAGGGCGAGTAACTCAGCTGCCTGTACCCAACGCAGTCACTGGTCACTTGTGACCGTGACGATCTCTCTCTTACGTGGGAACAAAAGAAACACTATCTTGCCCACTGGTGTGCATTTTAATGTCACAAAATGTATTAATTAGGAAAAGTATGAATTCGAATATGTGTATCCTATTTTGATATTGATCCAGGCCCAGATATTACGTCTCCTAAGCTATAGGGAAAAATTGCAGTGTTCATCACTCTGTATATGTGCAATTTGATTTGACAGACTGTATAATGCCATCAGGAGTATGGCGAGGTGTGTGATAGCCTGTTTTATTCCTTCAAAATAAATGAAATACAGACGGCTCTTCTCTCTCAAACCCAACTCTCTGTTTGCAAAGTTTTCTGTAGGCTGCAAGTTTTTCTTTTCCAAAACCTTTTTGCGTATGGGTCTGCATATGCAATGGTGCGTTATGAATTACTCTGTGGAATACTTAGGTGCCTCCTACTAGCAGACAAGGCAACTTCCCCATTCTCACCAAGGAAGCAGAGACGACAACCACCACACATTTCCCGGGTCGAGAGGCTCCGGCGGGGGCTCTGTTGTGGGGGGGGGTGCACTCTGCCTTATTCATAACGGATTTTAAGGAGACATCCACTGGGCCCTTCATAGACACACAGCGCCCCCGAAAACTGGGAGGAGCACTCTATTACAAAATATCGATTTTTCCATGGCTCGCATGCAGTAATCTGATCTAATTAGTGCTATCTACTTGAGGAGATAAATTTTGGAAAGTCTTACACCCTCAAATAGGTTCCAATGCAATTATATTCTCTCGTCATGCTTCATAATTGTTTACCTAATCTAACACTGTTAATGTCCATTTGTCAGAAGAATATTAATGCTTTACTTCATGATTTCTACCACTTTCCTAATGGCTGCTTTTTATTATTCCTGCTCAGTGTAACATCACCTCTGAACATACGCAGTGAAATCGAGTTAAAAATAAAAAAAGCAAAGCCTGCATTATATCATCGTCTGGGGAGCATGGTGGTTTCTGCTGTGTTAATTTACACTAAAATCCATGACCTGGGAGGCTGATTGATTGCCAAGGGCAGAAATCCAGCCCCTGGGCTAGTTTATTTTGTGAACTGTAGCCTCAGATATCGCTGCAAGCCACAATGATATTGATTTGATATACACTAGATGGCTCTTTATGCTCTTTGGGAAATTTATTGTGCCGAGTCAGAGCCCCAGCAGCCGGGGAGAAGCCGCTCTTTAAATTGAAGAGGGCTATCATGGTTTGACCCCTGGGCCACTCAGGTTACCGAGTGGCCTGGGCGAGGCTAGGTCGGAGCAGACCCCGGGGACCGGCGCTCATCAGTTTTGAATGTCAATTCCCTTCAGAGGACCTGAGTTATTGCTAATAGGAACTTGCTTGGGTCTATGACATTTGGATGCCCTATAAGTTAAACATCATAACACTTTCTTCATGTCATAGTCCTTTAAATTATGGCTGAGCATTGCACCTCTGCCCGGGCCGCTTAGCATCAGACTGCTGCACGATGCGAGGAACCTGCCTCCAAGGTGGGAGATCGCACGGCTATTATCAGCTGAAGAGCTACAGCCGCACAGATCTCCCCTCCGCTATAAATTGGCTGGCTTGTCATGGGAGCTCCAATTGCGAGAACATTGTTGCCGTCTTGTTTCTGCACAATAGAAACCCGGTGGCCTTTGGCAACCCGCACAATAAAAGTTAGGATGCAATTCTGATCTTGATAGCTTTTACTATTTTTCTTGGGGGAAGCTATGCTTATGCTGGATAAAAGATTGGCGGGGAGAGAAACATCAGTCTTCGTGGGCGTCGCATGCACGAAATAGAAAAGAAAAATCATTTTTGTTAGAACAATCTGCAATCGTCTCTCCTCTTAGGGAGGGCTGTAATGCCTATAATTTCTAATTTCTGCAGAAAGATATTACTCAGTAACGGACCGTTGTCACTTAGGTAACAGATGTGTTGATCTATCTCAATTGGCTTATTATGACTGATTCCAACTTCGGAACTGCTGGAATAGCTCCGAGCTCCATTTCACTTCAGTTCTGAAGAGAGGATCCTGACTCTGGCAAGTCAGATCTCCAGACAGAGCTTTATCAAGGCAACCCGGACTATCTGTTGGGAATTTCCTACTGCTGAGGATTGCAGTTGTTAAAATCTATAGCTGCACAGAGTTTTCCCTAAAAAATGGCTAATCATATTTTATTGGAAGCTACTGTGGCCCTTTATATTGAAGGGGATACATAGTGTGGCTTAATGGCAGGGTCCCAAGCCAATAACACCCTCGTTGCCTGGGAAAACAACAGGAGCAATGCCAAGGAAGCCTGAAGGTGGGCGTGCCCCTAATCTGCTGGCTTGCTTTGATTCTAAAGGCCCTGCAACACAGCCTCCACAAAACACCTGTAATACTGCACTGCCAATGAGATTTTCTTATGGGCATCTTGGGGAGATGCAAATATCTTAACTAGGTGGAACAAGAGAGAGCTCACATGCAAACATTGAAATCAGAAAATCACATATGCAAGTGGACGATACCATTAGCAGGGATGGGATATCGGAAAGTGAAATCTGATGGGGAAGAGGCTGGGGAAACCTCCACGCGGAAGGTGACGTACGGGGGACAGCGATGCACTAAGACTGGAGACATGGGCACCAGGTTCCAAGGCTTTGTGCCTTGGCGGTGAAGGGAATAATCTTGTTGAGTTCGCCTGTGAGCCTTCCATTTCTTTATCTGTAAAATGAAATGAATGCTGAACTTCTAAGAGTAGACGTGGAGATGAAATGGACAAAATGATATATGTAAAGGTCTAAATCCAGTATGAATTTACTACACAAATGACCAGGAGTGTGGTTCTCTATGAGTCAGCTCAGTCTGGGCGAATTAAAGAACAGATCTTTATTCTTTCCGGGTTCCGGAAGCTGGAAGTCCAAGGTCAAGGTGCTGGTGGGGTTGTTTTCTGCTGAGGCGTCTGCTTGGCGTGTAGATGGTGTCTTCTCCCTGTGTCCTCACAGTGCATCCCTCAGTGGGTGTCTGTGTCCTGACCTGCCCTTCTTACAAAGACAACTGTTAGATTGTCTCCTGACCTCATTTTTACTCTTTACCTCTGTTCGGGCCCCATCTCCAAACAGAGTCACATCCTGAGGTCCTGGGGTCAGGACTTCAACGTAGGAATTTTGCGGTGACAGATTCAGCCCATCACGAGTCCTGTAGGATAAAGCAGCATGGGTGGAAATCAATGCCACGTACACAGACTTTATTTATTATTTTTATTTTTGCTTTCTGATACTGCGATTGCGGTTTCTCACGTAACTCAATTAGCCTCTGTATTTGTAGAAGAAATTGTAAATACACACGGGCAAAAAGAGCGAATGGAACAAACAGCATCTATGGTTCTACCACTCTGAGAAAAACACTGCTTAAACTTTGATATATATCCTCCCCTTGGCATTTCTACACATGTAAATAGACTTTTAGCAAAAAATGGAATTATACCATTTAGCAACCTGTTTCTCTTTCACTTAACACGTCATTAACATTGTTCAGTGCCACTGCGAATAGAGCTGAGCTCAATGCATAATGACTGAGTATTTTACTCTATAGAGAAAACGTAATTTATTTATTCAAGCTCATAATTTTAAACATATAGGATGTTTCAGTATTTTGCTCTCATCAACAACACTGCTAGACACACATTTTTTTTTCTTATGTCCTTGTGAATGTTTTCTGTTATTCCCTTAGGCTATTTCTCTGGGGTTTTAACTCCATAAAGACGGGAACGTGCCTATCTTATAAAATGATGTGTTGTCAGCAACTGCACAGTGGCCAGTGCCTGGTGGCAATTCAACAGATATTTACTGAATGACTGAATTAAGGTTACTTCCTAGATGTGGAAAATCTTAATAAATGTATTCATTGTCTTCAAAACATTCTTGGTCTTACATATACAAAACGAATAGAGTATGGAAAACA
Organism: Cheirogaleus medius; assembly: GCA_008086735.1. Taxonomy (NCBI): domain Eukaryota; kingdom Metazoa; phylum Chordata; class Mammalia; order Primates; family Cheirogaleidae; genus Cheirogaleus; species Cheirogaleus medius. Next base: position 28,991,231 of record VBSM01003039.1, read on the forward strand.
TTTTTAGTCTAGAAACACATACAATTGTTTCTACCTCTAATAATTACGATTATTTCTTTGATAAAATAAATGACATTTGTGTCAGCCTGCACTGCCCCAGCAAGGGGCCATTTCTTATTAGCAGAAATTTGGTGGCTTTGGTTTTTATCCTTACCACTTATTAGTGGGTAAGTCTGAGATGTTGGCTTCAAATGATCTAAGAAATCTTTCCAAGTCAGAAAATTACTGACAAATAATCAAAATTAGGAATCAACAATGAATAATGTGTAACATTAACTCTTCACTATGTACTGAGACGCCCTAAAAATGCAAGATCCCACGGGGCAATGACAAAGCTGTTGTGAGAAGTTTGTCAAGCGCCAGGTGACGAGCCCGCCGGCCGACCCCCGGAACACGCCGGCTGCAGCCTCTGTCCTCCCGGCGGCCACAGATGCCGTCTTCTGCAGCAGGTTTCCTCTCCTCCTGGTCCCAGCTGAGTGGGTAAGTGCTAGAAACCAGCCTAAAGCAAAGATGCTTGCTAGGTTGGCTGGCGATGGCAGGTGTTCCCATCCCCCGGGTGTGATCACCTGATCAAAAGTAGTTCACCCGAGAATACAAGCAGGAGCAGCTGAGCCAATGAGGAAGCCAGGGGGCCTCGGAATTCAACCAGCCTCTGGAGGTGGGACTGGGCCTGGGGAGGAAGGGCAAGCCAGGACTCATGGGAAGCCGAAGCCAGGAGCCCAGAAACAAGGTGGTGGCGGACAGAGGTTGGCAGAGCTGAGATGCCAGTAGAATGAGATCATGATAAGGGCGGGCACACACCTCGGTCCCTACAGCCCTCCGTGCCCCACGGTTGGTTCAGGACCTGCAGCTCTTGCACGCGATGAACCCAGTGCAAAATCGTCCCTTGCAACCAGAAGAGTAAGATCCTGGCAAAGTGCGTGAGGACCACGCGCTGGTTCTGCATCGTTGAGAGATAACTGCGTGAAGGAACAAGGGGATGATAACGACAAGCACGGCCAGCTTCATCCAGCACCTGCTCTGCACTGACGCTGCCCTGTGCTTATTTCGTCCATCTACATGCGTTTCCCAGCATGCAGTGAGCACCTACTACATGCAACCCCTCTGCCAGGCGCTAGTGAATCGAAACAACACCACACTGCCCTGCAGGGGCTCCCTGGGTGGCTGGAGAGGAGATACCTCGGGCACTGCAGAAGTGCCTAGTGCGCAAGAGCTCAAGGCCGTGGAAGCACAGACCACAGCAGGCCGACTGCCTCCGAGCCCAACTCTGCAGCCGAAGAGCCAGAGACCTCCCCGTTGCCGTGTGTGCGCAGCGGGCAGCTCGGGGAATGGCCTGGGGTTGGAGGAATGATGCGCACGGAAGAGTAGGCATTGAGACTCCACTGCTTTTCATTTGAAATAACTACATACTTGAAGGTAATAGCAGATATGTTTAGAAAGAGTCAAATATTACCTATTTTCCCAGAGCTCAGAGCACTTATAAAAGCAATGGAGTTTGTTAGTCTCTTGAAACACATCAAATAGTTATCCCATCTGTGTTTTCTGACTCGACAATGTACTTTTTATTGAGTTTTAAGTGAAATGACTATACTAAATTTAGTGGGCACATTCAGTTGGATCAAAGCATTGGCTTCTATGTAAATCTTCCTTAGGAACCAATGGATTAAAGGGGACAAGTCAGTACCCGGCAACAAATCTAGAACCCCACCACCCCCCGCCATCGTGACTGATGTGGTAGAAAGCAGCCCTGTGCCTGAGCCACCGTAGGTAGGTGACATTTAAACCCAGACATACCCTACGCTTTGGTTCAGAGCAGCTCAAAAGGGAGTGCTGAGGCAGTCATTATCGATAAGAGCCTTCGTTTTAAATTACTGATCTTCTTCGACTCGCAATGGGGTTAAGTCCCGATAAAACCATTGTAAGTTGACAATATCTAAGTTGAAAATTCATTTAATACGCCTAACGTAGCGAGCGTCACAGCTTGGCCCTGTCTCCCTGATGTGCTCAGAACACGTGCCTTAGCCCCCAGCTGGGCACAAGCGCCTGGCAACACTGCACGATGCAGAGCGTGGTCCTTCTCCTTGCAGATTGCATGACCCCACCAAAAGGACAGGTGCAGGGGGCAGGAGGGGTGACTGCATCCTCTCACTTTCCCCTGAATGCTGTTGCTTTTGCACCCCCATAAAGTCAAAAAATGGTAAGCTGAATCATCGTAAGTCAGGGCCCATCTATATTCTATAATACAGGTGTCATTTTTCCTCATTTTTTTACTCTAACAGAAGTAACGATTTTGAAATCTTTTTCAGTAGCTTTCACTTAAGATTTTAATAAATGAGCCCATATAATTGAAAATGAAATTTGGATTGGCAGGTATCCACGAACGGCTCAACTGTGAGCGGCTCCCCAGCGCACGATGGCCTAGGTGCTGCCTGGGGGAATCCACACGTGGATCTTGCCACCCCCCACCCCCAACAGAACAGACCTGGGCTTCCGTCCCATCTCGGCTCTGCGGGTGTGAGGGTACCTGCATGTAATTCCCAGAATCTCAGTTTCTTCCTCTGGGAATCTGTCACCTACCGTCTACCACGTAGGATTCAGTACATCATCGCAGGCTGGGTTCTGACACACCACGCAGTCCATGCCTGTCCTCCTGCCCCAAACCCTTGAGGAATGTGAGCCAGAAATAGAATGTATGTCACTTTAAACATTTCCAATTCTAGCAATTTTTGTTGTGTACACAAATGTATACTCAAAAACATGCAGATAGAGACAAAGTATACTTATTAATTACGTATAATTACTCTTCCTTTATTGTAGTGACCTCGTTGAATCTAGGAGCCAGCACAAAATTCTCCCGTTACTATCGGGGGAGAAGAGGTGAGTGCCGGTGCGGTAGAGGTTGCCTTAGAAATGCACGAGAGTGCTGCCTGTCGCTGAGTCTCCCCAGTGGAGAGTGACAAGCTGGGAACCCTTGGATGCCCACAGCCGTGATGAGCCTGAGCTGATGCTCGAATTAAAGTAGAAGAAGAGGGCATCTGCAGACATTAAAGGACCTTGAGATCAAGAGAATAGGACCTTAGGGGGACAGTCAGTTGACCGAGGTCACACGCTAATTACCAGCAACAGCAAGGTTGGAACTGAAGTCTGTCACTGCAGTGCAGCATGGGGCTCTGCACAGCCATGCCGGCTCCATTTCCACGGGGAGAAAAGGATGCACCGACGACCGTGGTTCTGCATCTTCCTGCTTCTTTTTGGCATTCCTTCTGTTGTTTCCAAACAGTCCTCAGTGTCACTTTTCACACCTTGCACTTCTGGTTACAACATGGTCAGTGTGTCCATAGGAGCCCGCCAGGGCCAGCCCGCATGCAGTGGCATGTGTCAAGAGCCCTGCCAGAAGTCCTCAAATCCACAAACACGCACAGAGAGACCGTTCAACCACGCGCTGCCGTGGGTGAGGAGGAGGGGGAGTCACTGAATCATGACCACGACGACCACGGCAGATGCACTGACAGATAGTTGCCAAGATATTGAGTCCGGTTAGTGGGAATATCCAATTCATCTGACACATCCATTCTCTGCGATTGGTGATTGATGTGCTCCCTGGGAATTCTGACTCGTGCTGAGTGGCGAGTGGATCTGGGAAATGCGTACATTTAGAAAGCTCCCCAGCTAATCCAGTGCACATCCCGATAGAAAAATCATTTCTAAATTATAGTTCACCTGTACAATTTTGAGTTTTCGCACGATACCCATAGATGTGGAGTAGAAATATCTACCCTAACTACTGCTGCCAGAACCAGCGTCACAGTTCTCAGGGCTCCGGGCACACGCTTCCGTGTGGCGGGATGGTGGCCGCCCTGCCACGGCCACGACCACACAGTGGACACAGCCGGGTCTGAGGCATCAGTTGCAGGTTCGGCAAGTCCCGAGCATGAGCAGAGGCTGAAGCGTAGACGCCCACGTTCACACCTGGCTCCCCGCCGATGCCCTGGGCACCTGCTGCCTCTGCCAGCCTGCCCTGGGAGAGCACAGGGCACAAAGGACCCAAAGTTTGACCTTGGCAGATAGATGATGCAGTTAAGAGTCATCGGATGAAAAAAA
>VBSM01003039.1:28995431-29036208 GCA_008086735.1 Cheirogaleus medius
AGAAAGAAAGAAAGAAAGAAAGAAAGAAAGAAAGAAAGAAAGAAAGAAAAGTATGGCTCAACTTTGAATAGTTTTATGATTCCAGGATTCAGCAACAGAATGATTTCATATTTGAATGTTAGTAGGTCAATCTTTGGAAAGAGGTTCATTTCTCCATATTTAATTAGCAGAAGTTTTTGAAGGAAGAGCAGCTGTAACTCAGGTTTGTGGAGGGGCCCATGCAGGAGGAGGACAGTACAGCTCCTGCCGGACCAGGTTCCCTGTGCAGGCCCACGGATTTGCGGACGGTGTGCCCAGATGTCAAAGTTCCTGCTTAGAAGGATCCCTGAGCCTCTGCCGCAATGGCAGGCTTGACAGCCCCTTCTCTGGAGATCCCCACTGAGGAAACCTGGGGGTGGGGGGCGGTTCTTGTGAGAAGAGACGGGAGTAGGAATCTCGGCCTTGAGTCTCTAACTCAACAGGTCTAGGTGTGGCCGGAGAATCTGCATTTCTAAAAGTGGCCCCAGGTGAAGCCGGAGCTGCTGGTACCAGGACCACACTTTCAGAACCACCTCCATAAAGCCACTTCTCAGGGGAAAATGAAATCTGAATTCTCGCCAGTGAAGCAGAAGTTCCCCGTGACCTCACCTGTGCGGGGAGCCTCCGCGCCTCGTGCTCTGTGCGGGTACCCGGGGCTCCGGCCTCCTCTGTCCACCTGTCCTCCGCATCCAGCACCCAGAGTTCTCGAGAGCGCACCTGCTCTCTGGGAGAGAAGCAGGAACCCTGGGATATGGACTCCCACAAAGTTGTGAGTAAAGTCATAATTGACACACATCTCCCACAAATACCTGCATTGTATGAAAAGAGTGGGCCACTCTGAAATCAAAGGATGCGTTTCTAGTGGTGCCGTTCCCGGCGAGGAGGGAAGAGGCTCTGGGACCAGGAAGGATCCTTTACATCCCTAGGGAACACCGCACGGTTCCCACCGCTGCATCTGACCCCACACGGCGTGCTTATTTGCTTGCTATTCAGTGGTATTTTCCTTTCCAGTTGTTCAAGAACATCCGCTTAACAGGCACGTGCGTCCCCCCACCTCAGTTTAACACACAACCGTGGGGTGCTGGGGAGCAAGTTCCTGCATAAAATGTTGAACATTTCAACGGATGGTGCCAGCACCATTCATGCCTCTTGAGAATGTGATGAATGACTTTCCCCATCAGCACGTATTTCTGTGGAGCGCGGTGTCTGCCTGGTCCTGGGCTCTGGGCGCCAGGCCCCCTCCCAGGGCACAGTGGGGACGGGCATTGGTCCCCAGTGCTCCACACCTGCTGGGCGCTGTCGGGGGCTGCGTGCTCGGCCACTCACACACTCCTGCCCCCGAGGATGAGCATGCTGCCTGTCCCTGTGAGAAGACAGGTGGAGAGACTGGCCCAGGGTCACGCAGGGCAATCCCCAGGGTCACGCAGGGCAATCCCCAGCACCACGCTGCTCCTAGCAGATGGAAACTTACCTGGGCAGGGCAGGCACAGGGCGGCTCTGTCCTTTGACTCAGCATTGAAATCTAGAAATGAAATAATGGTGCGTTTCTTTGGTAGATACATGCAAGGCTTCCTTATTTGCCTATGTTAATATAATTTATATTTTGAATACAAATTCCCATTCATGTATTTACCATCAATTCCTCTGTTCAATAGTTTGGATGAGATATAGGTAAAATGGAAAAAAAAGCGGGATATTTTTATACATTTTTTTCAAATTATACTAATGAATTTCATAATTTTAATTGGTAAGTTTGCTCTCAAACCTCTCCCCCCACCCCCTGCCACTACTGAAATACCAGTGAAACACATCTTTCAGGGAAATAAATTTCTAAAATGCTAAAATTACTACACATTAAACCATAAGAAAGCATATGAAGCGAATATTTGGAGTCTGACTGGCTTAAAACCAGAAAGCATGGAAATTAAACCTTTAGGCCTAAAATTTAACATATCTTAAAAGTTCTACATTAGAGTTAGACTAACGGTACTTTTCCCAAGTTGGCTTTTAGAAACTCCTTTAAACCTTGAATTTTGAAGTGGGAAAATACCCCCAAAAGAAATACCGAACTTCAGAGTGGTGATTATTTTTTGAGAGAGATTCACTGTCAAGCCATACAAAATTCTACGCCTCCCTTTCAAGACTGCCTCTGTTTAAAGAGAAACATTGTCCTTAGAAAACTCTGCTCTTTCCAGTAGTCCCTAACATTGAACTATCCAATAAAACATGACTGTGTTAGCATTTCATCTTTTAAAATTAAGATAAAGATCATACTCCCTGACTTCTGCTTTGTTCACATTAGAAATTTACTCCAGAAAGCAGTATCACTGGAAGAAGGTATTTCAGGTGCAGATACTTTCACCTTGCCCAGACTAAAAGCGGCATGCGGGCAGGTCACATGGGCACAGCGTGGCCGACCCACAGTGGCCTCTTCCCAGCCCCAGTTGTGAGTCGCGACTCCGCACGACAGGACACTGGGTCAGGAAGCAAGTGTTCCTCTCCTCACTGCGGGAAAATGTGCTCTGTTTTCATAACCTTGATCCGATACGAGGCTTTGACTCCGTGAATTGTCTCATTAGATATATGTGTTAAAGGAAACAATAATGTTTTTGCAATCGAAAGATTTCTGAAGAAATATGGGCCCACTTGAACATTCTGCTCCCAACTGAGAAGACAGTTCTGTGCACAAACCTCTAATTGGGCGATCACCTCCTACCTGTCCAGGGTTCCTCAGGTAGAAGAATGTCACTGTGGGAGGAAATATAGGTAGGTTTTGCTGGACAAAATCTCATTTTCTTAGACGTACCCATGCTTCTAGATGAAAATACATAAATAAAGAAGTTAATGCATGCAACAGTTTACCATGCAAGGTTAGATATTGGTTAGAAATTGAACAATTATTTAAACCTTCTATGTGCATGCTGGTCATTGACCACAGACCTGGCTTTCAGCTGGTAGTTTTCCGGCAACAAATCACTGGAAAAATAAGTGTCCTGCTTGACCTTTACGTTGAGATGCCGTTTCTGGGTTATGAGACCTGCCTCCTGGACATGCCTATTTCAGTACATCTAACCTCAAGGGTGGGGCCCGGCCACTCACTGTGCCAAATGCACCACAGTCCTGACCCAGCCCGCCGGGTCCTCCTGCCCTGAGTGTGCTGGCCACGTGGTCTCTCCCTTGTGTCTGCCCCCCCCCCAACATATGTACTGGTGACAGTGTGAGGGAGGATGGGAACCCCAAGGCCCTGTTCCTGTGACCCGGACTCCTGCAGATTCCCTGAGTCCCCTCTTCCTGGACCGTCTTTTCCAGCCAGGACCTGTCGTTTGCTGCAAGTGATCGCACCTGTGGAAGCTGAGACCTACGCTGGGATCTGCAAACTGCGCTCGTTTTTATTCAGCATGTAAAACATTACTCCAGTTTAGTATTGCATTGCCTATTGCTGATTTGACCGTCTTCTGTCTCCTGCGGCAGGCTGAAGCCGATTGAACATTACAGTTCCCTGAACGGGGCGGTACTTGCCAAGATATTTGGGGGCCACATAACCCGCAGGCTCACCTGAGTTCCAATTGCACCCAAGTCATCAGCAGGAATATTTCTCTATTGCCCTCACGGCCTGGGCCCCACGACCCAGGCAAACAGCAGCCACCGATGACTATTTTTTAAGACTTCACATGAAAGTCTATTTCCAAACATGTTTTCTCTTTGTAGCAATATGTTTCATTCATGGGTGACAAAACCTGTTTTCGATCATGAACTTTGAGCCCAGGGCTCAATAGGAAATTTAGGGAATATTAGTTTTAAGGGATGGGGATTTAATCGCTTTTGATGAAACTAGACAAATCTTAGATTCAGTTAAAAGAGCAAAAGGCTACAGATGATGTATTTGAGCATATCTTACATTTTATCTGGTTTCTTTGAAAATGAGAATTCAGCTAAAAATAAGATGTTTAAATAAGAGCTGTTATAATAGCAAAAGACACTATCACTTTTGAGGAAAAAAAGACCACTTTCACTGCCGTTGAAATTTTGCTCTGTGCTACCTACCTCACTTTTTACATTTAGTGACATGATTTTTTTTTCAATGTCACACATTGTAAATCAAAAGAATTTTTAAGGGGTGGAAAAAGCCCGTGGAAGGGCGTAGACTCCCGTACGTCCATTGGTGAGCAGGACGCTAGATAATTGTCCAAGCCTCCTCGACTCGCTCTCGCACCGCCTGCATTATAATTAGGGTTCTCTATTAGAAATACGCAGTAAAGTTTCCCTGAAGAATGGCTGGGCTTGTACGCCAGAATATTGGACTATACGGGCTACTTTTTGTTGAGTTTTTATTATAACATGTGCTACATTAACTCACTCACCTTTAAAAAACTTTTTTTCCCCCTCTATTTGGAGGTTGCCCAAACATTTTTAAGTTGTTTCCTCATTTTTACTGATTATAGGAAAACCTCAATCATGTCCCCAAACTCACATTCGAATGATAGTAAAAAATCATATTTTACTACTACAGTGTTGGCAGGAGGTTAAAATATCACTTTGAAAAACACTTATTCACTTATTTTTATTTTTCAAGAATCACAAGGCAGCCTGGCTGAACCGAGACATGTGGTTGGTTTTAACTTCAATTTGTTTTATTTGAAAAAAAATAAATAACACCTTAATTTGGGTCTTCGAGCATGCAACTTAAATAGGTCCATAAAAGGAAACAGGAGGCAAGCTCTACGGGATTTTTAGAGTCTGGTGCAAAATCTTAAAGGCGAAGAAGAGCTCAGAGTCCTCGGATACCCAAAAGGGTGCTGGGTGCAGGAGACAGGGTTGGGCACTTTAGTGGGACTGACTCGTTGTAACCAGGGAGGCTTGTATTTTTTTTAAGAGCTAAATTCTGTTTATAGTCCACAGTGGGCACTAGATGAGGGCATGATGTCTGAGACGGTCGACTGAGTAATGTCTGAACTTTCCCTCCTGTCGTGGCCCCTGGTTGGATGCAGCCATGGAGCCTACGTCTCCAATCTGGTGTGTTTGACCATGAACAGGTATTTCTGAAGCTCTCTGGGGTCAATAAATAGTGACAGGGACATGAAAATGAGTTGTCTTTGTATCTTTCCTGGTACTATACACCTGTCTCCGAGATCGTTCCCCACAGGCCCCTGTAGAAACGTTAAATGTAAAGGAACACCACACCGAAACAAGCAAAGCCAATGCAACCAGAGGACGGTCCATCCTGTTTTCAGGATGCAGCTCCCGGTCTCTGTAGCTTTCCTTCTGGGTCAGCCCTTCCCTCTTTACCCGCCCTGAGCAGATGTAAGCACCCATCCCCTGATTGCCAGTCCCCTTATCTTTTGCAAACTTAAATCATAACATTTGTCACAGGATATTTTAAATATTTAATTCCTCCTTGTCACACTATAGGCCTCTGGGAAGTGTGGTCCTGCCCAGGACTTGTGTTCAGGTCTTTGCTCTCTCAGGGCAGATCCGATGCTCAACACGGGGCTTTGGGGAAAAACAAACGGAGGAAAAGGTCGAAAAGATGATCCTACTGGCAAAATTTATAAATTTTCATAAGGAAATTAAGTAAAAAGTATATAGATGCATCATAGCTTAAGTCCTATTTTAACGGTAATCTAAAGAGTATTTCCATTCCCTGGTGGGATACATCTTCTCTTCCAAGTTTCTCACCATTAACTCTTTGCGATGTTCCACTTTCAGAAATATTCTGTTTAGCAGCTCAGTGGTTGAGACTTCTAGGGATCCATTTTTTATCCCAATAGTATTAGTGGCTACTTTCATTACCTGGGAGTTGCTATAGATCTCCTGCCATGAATACTCAAAATCCCTGCAAGAATGACACGTCCAGGACTGGAACTCCCAGAATTTGGCATCGTGGGAGAAGACCTCCACCTCTCACTGTTCCCCCAGCCCTGAGACCGGAGCCCAACAGAGAGGACAAGCTCCACAGATATCCACCAAACGATGCTGCACTGGTTCGGAACTGAGTCTCAGAGAACATTTCCTCTGACATTCCTCCGTGTGGTGGGACCATTTCCCACCCTCTGGTCACGTGGCCCAGAGCTCAAGGATCAGTCATATGAATTCCTGCAAATATGGTTGTCCACATCTGCCTCTTGGAACTTTCACCCGTGCTGGATTATGTAATTAGCTCTGAGACTTGGTTACTGTAGCTTTAAAACTTAATTTCACTCTTGAAAATGATTGTTCATGTCACTTAGACTTTATCTTTAAAGCAGCCTTGCAAAAGTGAGACTTTTCAATAATTCTATCAAAGAAATTAGAATGGCTTATTCTGAAATCTGATAAAAACTAAAAAAAACAAACAAACACACATTGAATTAAAGACTCATTCTCATAGGTAAGGACAATATACATTAATCCTCATATACTTTTATTAGTCATCAAAATTCTCATATTTGGCAAACATGAAATAGAGGCATCTCACCGCTTGTAAGATGATGTTCTAAACTTATCTACCAGTTTAGAGATCTATGCCTATGAATAGGGTCGTGTCCACAATCTGTTCACATATGTGCCTGATGGTAAAAAGAAGATTCTAAAGCTCAATGAGAAGAGAGCCATACATCTTTCCTACTAGGCATATGGTTAATAAAATACTAAGTAGCAATTGCACCAAAATTTACCCACATATTTACATTATAGCCTTACATACACGCATGGCCAGTCACTGTGGGTTGCATGTCTGGTTATGGCAAACAAGAGATACACATTTTGAATATACACATGCAATTCATGTGACTATGGACTTATTAATATAGATTCTAGGGTGATCACTTACTTTTGCATTTTATCTTCTCAGAAGTTGACATGCATCATTATATCAATGATGTCATGCAATCAGGGTAGGCCGGAACAGAGGTTGGAGTCTTCTGTAGTGGATTTGCACTTGCTGCTCCTTGTGATCTGGGAGCTCCATTGGCTCTGAACCACTTTAAGATAAATTCGCTGCCTGAGGATTTTCAGACTTCACTGGCAATGTGAATTTCAACTAAAAACCTTACGTGCATGCCCACGGAAGATGCCAATTCTTAAAGGAGATTTTTTTCTTCCTCCAACACAGGACAAGATGAGATATGTAGGTTTTCTCCCTCTTCCTCCTTGGGTTTGGGGTTTATTTCGGTTGACCATCCCCTGAAGTCATAATTCTTTGATAACCCAATTTGATGTAGTTCTCCCCTAAGATTGTCCAACAATACGTCAGCTAAGGTACATCTTACAGATCAACATGACTTATCTTTGATGCAGTCCCTGTATTTGTTATAAGTTAGGTCGAATATAAATGGAAAGTTATTAAGTACTGGGTTGCACCTCATTCATTTCTCAAGGAGTTTACATGGACTTGATTACACCAGAGATTTTTTGGGGGGAATCAGATTCCTACATTATCTTACCTCGTCGTATATTACAGAGCTCTTCCTATTCTGTCATTGTCTGTCATTGCCTATGTCCCCATGGTGAGTTCCCAGAAGGCAAAGACAATATCAAATATGCCAATGTCGATACAGTGCATCAATAGTCGGTGCATCAATAGTTGGTGCATCAATAGTCAGTGGTCCGCAAAGGCTTGTATGCTATTAATAGCTGGCTAGTCGGATGGCTGGAGGGGTGGATGGATAGATGGGTGATGATAGATGACTAAAAGTTGGATGACAGATGGTTGAGTGGATGGATGGATGGATAAATGGTAAATAGATGGATAGATGAGGATTTTGTAGCGAGAAAGGACTGTTATCTTCCCAAGAGATATAAGACTAATACACAGGTTAATGCCACCTGCATTCTGCCCCTCTTCCTGGAAAATCAAGGAGATTCGCTTTGTGTAGTCAAAACACTCTTTCCTTTTTGAAGGCAAGACAAACAAATCGCATTCTGGGTAAAGTTTCAATCATTTGTCTTTTTAATTCTGGCTTTCAAAGATACACTGACAAATAGTTGAAGCAACATTCGGCACAGACAACGACACTTCTCTTTTATCTTTGCTTCTTTTCCTCCTACTTACTTTTAGTAGAAACAGTATTTGAGCCTCTATTCTGTAAAAGTTCTGCGCTGTGTTGCACAGTGTCCAACGTCAAGAAGCGCAGCCTGGCAGGAGATACCAGGCACAGACATGAGAGCATTTCAGCTCAAGCCGGCGGCATGGGGCAAGGGTGTGCGGCTCCATTATCGACAGACACCGTCGCCAGAATCCCAACCGGGCGATGGTTCTCAGACAAGGAAGGCAGAGAAAGAGGAGGCCGAGTGAATGATGGAAGAAAAAGAGCAGCCGGGATAATGTGTCGGACCTTAAACTACTTCATGCAGTTTAAACATTCTAAACCTAAATCACATTTGAAGGAGGATAGTTAGTCATTATTATAATTTCAGACTAAAAGTCTCATTTTTAAAAATTATCCTCACATTGGGACCTACAAAATGGAAATTAAGGTGAGCTATACAGAGCAGGGGTGCGGTGGAGAGAGCTTCAGCCCATGGAAAGTCCACATAAAACTCAAAATGTTAACATGACTTCTTTCACCTCAGGTGAATTCATAAATGAAACTTTTTTTTTTCTTTTTTAAGGCTACAAATTCATTAGTATATCCTTGGGAATGACTGATTCAATTCAAAGGATTTTTAATAATTCTGGTAACTCTAATCTGAACCATTATTTCTAATTTCTTAATATGAACCCAGAAATATTGGTGCCCTAATAAGTTTTACAGCAGTGCACACAACCTTCTTTATGAGCTTACGCCATTATGTAATATGTTATAAAGCAAGTCGAATGTTGTAAAACTCATTTTTTTTCCTCTTAGCTAAAGTGCATGATAGCCAAAAATTTAAGTGGAAAGCTATTAAAGTTCCAGAAATCCCAACCTTACATGTTTTTTTTAAATGTTCTGTTTTGCTTTTTTTGGTGCTTTGTGTCACCGTTTCTGATGCTGGGTCTATCGCACAGAATTGTCCTGATGTTTCAGACAGAGCAAGGCTCTCATGGAATCTTTGGGTTTTATAAATTTTATTTGTGTTATTTTTTTTTCGCTTTTGTCATGCAATTATAAGCCGAGTAATCAGGATAAAAAATTAAAGACAATCGATTTTAAAAAGACGAAACATTAGAGATAATAATTCTTTGTTGATAAGAAACCTAAACAATTTATCTCTTTTTAAAAGACCTCAACATGAGGCAATGAAGAAAGTACTTTGTTCATGGTTGAGGTTTGCTGTCTCTGTCAAAGCTGCTATTGACGAGCGAGGCTCGGTCCATAGGTCCAGGGAGCAGCTGGTTCTGTAGAATTTAAGATGTGCATTAAAATGATGAGTGTCGTTGACACATTCCTGGGTGAGTTTAGAACTGACAAATAAGATTAATAGTAAACCTAGAGAATGACAGGGAAATATCTTTCAATAATCAGAAATTGTCTCTCCTCTGGTCACTACAGAGAGTTCAAGGTTAGGGCCATTTCTCATCCCACAAAATTAGTGGAAGGCTTTGCCAATTTGTTAAAACATAAGTTTTTTCTTCCTTTCTTTTCTTTCTTTTTTGAAATTTCTATGTTTTCAGTCTGGTTTTATCTCTCACATAGCCCCCATAAGTTGGAAATACGTTTAAAACTGCTCTTTTGGTGCAATTTTTGCAATGAAGAAAAACCCTTAGAATACAAAACGGTTCCGTTGAAAGAATTCCAATCAGAGAAACAGGTACTACAGCAACAGGCACTTACAATGAATGTCTGAGATGTGTTGGTATCACAGACATAGTCAACATGAGAATCTATGGTGGTACAGTCTTTAATTACTTGACTTTTGTGTTCATGTGAGGTGGTAAAATGATTGTATGTTGTGGCAGAGGCTTCTAACTACCTGCCAACATCCATTTTTTTCTTTGTTCTTAGTAATTATTTTACCCCCTGGTGTTTAGCTGGTCACATGGCTCCCACGTTTCCCAGCATCCCTCACGAGTAGACGGGGCCATGTGAGTGAATTCTGATAACGGATTGTAAGACAGTGCCGTGTGCGACTTTAAGGGTTGGAATTCATCAGCCGTTTGCGACCACAAGGTACCCTCAAGGTGAAGCCCGGGTCACATGCAGCAAAGAGGACCCCAGCATCGCGAACTAACAACCCCAGACTTTTCAAACAGGGCAGGGAAAAATTCCTTCTTATTTTAATCACCTTAATTTGTTTATTTCCCCCCTACTACTTCCATCTTAATATAACCCTAACTTGTACATTGGCCAGAGAGTAATAACATCATCTCTCTTCTGTCAATCCGCCCAGTTAAACTTAATGAGAGAAAAAAATACAAAAATCTCTAGCAAAATGCCTGACACAGACTCAGATCTCCAGACACGTCAGTTACACAGTGTCTCTAATCCTGCCAAAAACATGTCAATTCAATAGAAAGAATCAAAATCATGATTCGTCTGACTCAAAAGTTAATCAATCTGAAAGTCCCTGTTAGACACCATCCAAACCATAAGCACCTGTTAGCGTCAGCTTGTCGAGTTCCAAGCGTGTGAGCTTTGAGTTGTAAAGGTTAGGAACGTTTCGGGAAAGACAGCAGTGGATGAATTTGCTGTGTGATACCCTTCTGCCGTGACAAACTTTGCAGCTGAACATCCTTATCCCTGGGCAAGTTCGTGTCCCGTCTGCACTTGCTCCAGCCCAGGTGAGGCCATGGCCACACCCGCTGGAGCTGAGGTCCCCACTCTGCGCCCGGCCGTCCTTCTTGCTTAAGAAAAATTCCCAATCTCAGACGAGCCAAGAGAAAAGAAAATACTTTTGGAGGTAGCCAAATCATGCTAAAAAAAATATAGGCAAAAGGAACAGAGCTGTCAATAGAGAAGAACAAACTGTTTTTCATCACAGTTGTGACATGTGCATCTTTTGCTCAACACGTAAAAATCGAGGCTATTTCCATCCCCAAGTGGGAAGGTGTAGTTCGACTTAGTGCTTTATCCTTCCGTCTCCTCAATGGTTATTTACTGATCCCATCCTAGGAGGGTGGCGCTGGGAGATGGTGTTGATACAGCAACAAACAAAACAGGAAACACCTCCTTTCTCCTGGAAGGAGCAGCTAGTGGAAGAAAGACAATTAAACAAAACAGAAACACACCCCAAACCCTGGAATAATTGTTGGAGTGGAAGAAGGGCTATTTTCTTTACTGGCCATCAGCATTTCTACTTGTCTTTTCTTTCCAGTAGCTTGTGCAATGACCCTCGGTTAATTCGATATTGGAAGTGACAAAAGCCTAAATGTTTTCCTCTGCTCTTCCTCCGTTCAGCATTCTGCACCCACCGGATGTGAAGCACCGGCTGCCCGAGCCCCGAACTCCAGGTGCACAGAGGAGAGCGGCTTCCCCGGTAACAGTCAGCCGTTGCTGCGTCGCACGGTGGTCTTTCCAGTCATGTGCTGTCGCCAGACACAAAGAGAATGAAATTTAGAACATTCTTCTTCGCAGAGAACCTGGTTTCCAGAACGCCCGTGAGTCACACCTCGCTCGCTACAAAAAGTCTTCGGTGTCTTGTCCCCGTCCTTCCCCAATCACAGCTTCTACAAGAACGGACGTTCTCAAACTGTAAAATTGCTGGGTTCTCCCAGTGTTTTCTGATGAAGAATTTCCTGAAATCTCTGTCTCTCATGGAGCAGAGGACTGGCGCTGAGTCACCTGGAGACCGACCGGCATGGCTGCGGGGTCGTACCTGGTGGCAGGTGGCGCTGCGTAAGAGCCGTGTGTGTTCTTCCTACGCACGTTGTGGGCATCGCTCAGAGTGCGTTCACCAAGTCCACAGACCTGCGTGGTTGTGGCCACTGTCAGAGACGGGTATGGACGGTGGTGACCTGCACTCTGTGACGCCTCCTGTGTCTACTGTCACCCCCCCCCCCACCGTCACTCTCCACTCCTCCTCCTTCCTCCACCTTCTGCTCACCAGACTAGGTGTCTTTGTCAGAATTAAGCATTTCTGTGTCTGGATTTGTTCCCTCCATTTGTGAAATTCGTCTCCTTTCATTTCAAGAGGCAGGCATGGGCTCATTCTCAGCACCGGGTAGCATTCCACGGGACAGGGATACCACGCCGTGTGTATGCACTCTCCTGCTGAGGGACATTTGGGCTGCTTCCAATTTGGGGGCTAACCAAAATAACTCTCTTACACATGTCTTTTTGTTGGTACACATCTGTACACATGTTTGTCAGGCACTCACCAAGGAAGGGGATGGCTGGGAGGTAGGTTACGTAGATTCCGCATTTGTAGACAGGATCAGACAATCGTCCCAAGTGGTCGTGCCAGGTTCCATTCCCACTAGCAGTTTACAAACATGAGTGGAGTTCTGGCCACACCGCATGCTCACAAACACTTGTTTATTTATTTACTTCTAAACACTGTGCTGGTTATGTAGTGGTATGTCATCTTAATTTCAATTTGCATTTTCCTAATGACTGATGAGATTGTGTCTTTTCAAATATTTAGTCTCCATTTAGTAGGCTTCTTGGTAGTCATGATTATTTAAGTCTTACCCATTTGGAATTAGGTGTTCTGCCTTTGTTTTACTAACATTAAGGAGTTTTATGTGAAACCTTTATCAAATATACTCATTTCCAATACCTTTCCCTAAGCTTTGGCTTGCCTTTTTGCTCTCTTAATAGAATCATTGGATGAACAGAAGCGTTTTCATTTTTGCTTCAGTGTTCTACCTATACAATGAGGACATCAGTATGTTCTTGCCTTTTAACTCTCCAAGTATAACAGCGATTAGTATTATAATCTATATAAAGCATTTTGAGATACTTTCAAGAAAAATCCTAAGCATAAATGAACATTCTCTTAACCTGAATCCCATGTGTGTTTCTGCCTTGCTCTGGCCACGGGCTCTCGAGGTCTCAATTCTAGTTCTGCCTTCATGCGTCTTGTGACACCTTCATGGCCTTGCTCAGAAGCCTTCTTCATGTTGTCTATGTTTAAATAAAGAAGGCTCACGTGGGCTGTTTTTCTTTCCTAAAATAATGTAGAACATTTTTAACGTGCAAAGTACGGCAAGTGTTATTTTCTGCAATAGCTAGAGGAGTCAGCACTACCTCAATTCTTCCTACACTACATCTTGTTGTTTGTATTTTAAGTTATTTATTTACCTACATAAATCATAGCATAGGCATTATTTGTCTCTTGAGTGAGTTTCATCATAAACTCTTAAAAATGGATGTACCGCAAGGGCAATTTAATGTTTGTTTGGATTTTTGCAGATTCTCAGCAGGTTCAAGAATCTGGAAGGATTTTTTAGAACTTCTCTGAGGTTAAAAAAGAAAGCAACTTTTATAGCTCTGCAAAATAGGATTCCCTGCCTACTAAGAAACATTCTTAAAACCCTCCTGCAGCTCCCATAAAACACTTTATTTAGCTCTCTTTGCATTTTGAATCTGCACATTCTTTGGGGGCATAATCTATTTGTGGAAAATATACTTTTGCTTTATATTGTGTTTTATAGCATTTTACAAGATGTTCGCATATAGACGTTTAATTTCACGTATTCTCATACAAATTGGTCAGTGCTTTTGCATGTAGTTTCTGCTTTTTCTTTGTCACAGAAATAATCTGTGAATAAAAATCAAACTTTGGGTGGGGGGAAGTGTGGGTAATCAGTTCACATATGGACCACGTATACTGCTTCTCTTTCCTAATTGCAGATGTAAAAATACAGAGATTATGATGGTGCTGTGCAGGAAATATCAGAAGCACCCTGCTCAGAGCCTTGCCATTGCCTTTTCCTGGAGGGTTTTTGCAGCTCGGGTAGAGAATCAACCCAGCACTGTTGACATCTGCTAAGTTCAGTCCTCATGGGGCTTCTGGAAGCTTCCTCAAAAGTTACAGTTCAAACAGTATAAGCAAAGCATTATCATTGGTGTCCTCTCAGAAACAAGATGGGAGACAAAGGACAACATTGATCCTTTGCTTTATATTTAATATAACTCCCCAGGTTTGTTTTTTTTCTCTAATAAGTAGATACTATTTTTATTTAAAAAAAATAAAAATTACATAGTAATTCCTTATAATTATGCAAGAAAACCACTTGCTCCCTTGGCCGTTGGTAGCACTGTAAGTACTTAGCACCCCCAGATTCAAGGGTTACGTTAGGGGGCTATTTGAACCGAATACTTAAAATGCAGTCAAACCGCAGCCAGGATTGAAAGCACACTCTGAAGTGTCACTGAGCGCTGTTTTCTGCACATTGGAACTTGTCATGGAGTGGCTCTAAGAATGCTTGAAGGAGTTGCGAAGCTGTCTCAGGGACGGCATTGGCCAAGTGCGCCCATGAAAAAGAGGTGATCACGTGGCTTCAGGATAGTTTGAAGTATCTCCAGTTGGAAGACAATGTCATGCTCTCCTTACATCCATGGGTGGAAACCTGTCCCTGCATGGCAAGGTGCAGGCACTGCCCAAAGCGATGTGCACGGGCACAGCTGATGGCTGCATGGCTCCCTGAAGTCTGCTCTCGGATGGCGCATCAGGTCCTGGGTGGTCAGGGTAGAGACCCGCCATTGCTGTGGGCCAGGGAGCCTGCTCCACACGCGTGCCTGATGGATTTGGTGGGAGCCTGTGTTTCCACCAGCACGGCCGCCGTAGGCGTCACCGTGGCAGTGGAGTCGCCGGCCAGTTTATTTATCACAGCACACATGGCCAGTCTGTTCTGACTGGTGGAGACGGGGAGGAGGAGGCTACATAGAGCTGTGTCCTTTCAACGTCCAAAAGGAGACACAACAGACCGAACAGGGCAAGTCAGATTTTCCTCGCATTTCAGTGTGACGTTTCCATGTGTCTCTCGTTTGGGCCTGGCTGGGAAAAGCTTCTCTGCTCACAAGAGCCTCCTCCAGACAGAGGACGCCCCACCTCGCGGGAGTCCTGCACCCGCCGGGCACGGCCTGCCTTGCTCTGAGCTGAGTCAGGCTAACAATGGGAGCTCTGGGCTTTGGCTTGTAAACTGAAATATATATGTGCGTGTGTGTGCGTGTGTGTGTGCGTGCGTGTGCATGTGTGTGTGTGTTCATATATGCAAACAGTCTTCAGGTGTGTCTCCTCGCTCTCATCAGTGAGAGCCTGGCGTCCAGCCTCCCGGACAAAGCAGAGCTCAGCTCTTGGGTAAGAGCAGCCTGCATCTCAGCTCTGTCCACCAGCCAGTGACTTCTCAACTTTTGTTTCCTGGGAACTGTTGAAAAAGTGACAGCCCCGGCCTGGGGCCCAGAGGTGAAGTCCCACCTGGATGCTACATACAGTTCCCTTCAGGGGACAAGGAGCTTCCAGGTCGGGGCGGGGGTCCAGCCACCCTGCAGAGCACCCTCCAAGCCTGGGCCCTGCGGCTGCACAACCGCGTGAGCGCCCGAGAGAGAGAAACCTCGTCTCCCCTTCATCTATCAGAGACTTTCGTGCCTCCATAAATAAAACTCTCTTAAACTCAGCAGCACATCAGGACGCGTAAATCACTCGCTGGGGATGAGGTTGTGAAACCATCACTTGGAAAGGCGGCCGCCGTGGCGCGCTTGCCCCACGCGGCCTGTAGGGGGCGCAGGAGCTCCACCCCAGCCGGCCGGCTCCGCGGTGAGACCCGCAGCGCTGCACGGCCTTGCTCGCCAGGAGCCGGCTTGGCTGGGACAGGGGATCAAAACGGCCAACGTTTTGACAGTGTAAGCTGCGATCTCACACTCAAAGCTGGGAGTGAGAGCTCGGAAAAGGAGCGAGCTTGTGTTCACCCTGTGAGTCGCCTGCAAGAATCCCCTCTGCCAGATCTGGGATGGGGTCAGCTGATCACAAGGAGACCTCCTCACCCTGGATGGACGTGGATGCCCAGACTCCGGCAGCTTCTGTGAAAGGAGACCTCGCAGGAAGATCCAGCAGAGGGGTTGTCTTTGTAAACGAGAAAGATGATAAAAGGTTCTTGGACGTGGATGTCATGGTCTTAATTAGATCTGAGAGAGGCATGGAATTTTTTGAGACCCTATTTAAAAATTTTTAAGCCGGGTCGTCTACAGTTAAGAACCTTCCGGAAGGGCCATTATCAGCCTGGACCTTTGCAGGCCAACTCAGAATCTGGAGGCGCCCATCCAAGGCCTTGTCTATGCTTCCCAAGGAGGCTCTAGGAAGATGCACCCCCCCAGACAGGATGTTGGAAGCCACCAACCCACCCACGCCTGGAGTCAGAAGGGCCTGGGCCTCCGTGGGCAGTGGGCAGAGTTCACCCCCACGGCCGGGGAGGCGGGAGAGTGATGCCCCCGTGACCTCTGGATGAAGGGCCCCGGCCGTGAGAAACACTTCGGCTCCCCTGCGACCCTCTCTCCGGAGATGGCCACTCAGCACATTTGAAGAGCGCGTCTGGGATAAGTGCTTAAGTCCTCGGAGCACTTAAGGAAATGAAGGAAGGCTTTATCCCCTCTCCAGTCTTAAATAATGAGTCAGGAGGGATTATGGGCAAAAAAAGAGTGAACAAAAGTGGCAAATTTGTTTGTGGTGACAGAAATAAGACCTTAAGCAAAGATTCTTATGCTGCTATCGGATTCTCAAGCTAACTGCATTATTAAAAAAAATAATAATAACTGTTCAAGAGCTGTCTTTCCACATAGAATAATGGGGGCAGGTGCCGACAGCTGAGAAAATGGGTGTAAATCTCTGTGAATAATGTCCGAAGCAGAGTGTGGTGACAAGGATATTTCTCGAGCACCAGGCTGGCGGTGCGAGGATTTTTAGGTAGGAGCTTCGCTAGGTGGATTGTGTAAAGAACCAGGAATTTCTGTTTCCACAGATTTTTCCAGATAATGTTGATGGCAAGATCTATCGAATCTGTGATTAATCTTGTAAATTTGTTTATAAGGAAAGAAAATAACGAGAGCACCCTTACCTGCTTCTTCCTGCTAGGTCCTTCCCATATGCCTCTGAAGATGCACCAAAAAGAGTGAACCCAAAAATGATTGGAACATTTTATTTTTTAGGTCATCTAATTCCATTTCCCCTAAACGTTATTATACTAGCGTCAGTAACTTCTCACTCAAACGCGCAGATTGACCTGAGGGAAGCATGACCACTGACAAGTGCTGCACACGTAAGACTTCTGGGTACATACCAACATTTTAGGGTTCACAGCCGTAGGTTTCACAGGCTCTAATAGGCAGAGATGGGATTCTCTGTCCGGTGGTCCGCGCCCGTCACAGAAAAGTGACCCCTTAACTGTGTCCAATCAACAAATTGACACTTAGAACAGAATGCCTTCACCTGGGCAATTTCCTTTATACTTTTCATAATCTACAGAATCATTGATTCTAGGGGGACCCTCTACATCATACTGACATTCTCTTCTCAGCCTCATGGCTCGTTTTATTATCTGAGAGGCGTCTAAATTGGACACTGTTATGTTAACCCCTCCACAACCACGGAGCCATCCTGAGCTGCGGCCCGTCTGCCCAGCAGGCTGCCCCGTGGCTTTGGGTCGGGGCCTGTTTCTGCCCCCGGGGAAAAGGCAGACATGTGGCTTTGGCAGGCACTGGCCCAGGGAGGGAAGCTGAGGCCAACTCTGCCCAGGAAAGGGGGGAAATCACTTATCTTTCTGCTGCTCTAGCATGTTAGTGATTCTCACCACTTTTCAACCCAGGATTTAAATGTATTTCTATCCCTTTTTGAGGCCCTGAGCCAGGGTGACTTCCGTGGTATTGTTTGCATAGTGTTGCAATTAGTGATATCAAAATTAATTTGATATACTTTATACATAGACAAGTCTTTAAATTCACGTTCATACCTATAAAACTTTTAATACCTTAGGTAATCTAAAGATATACATGTTTCATTACAATTTCAGGATGCCGTGAGGCGGTCCTGTAAGGTGATATAGGTGTGCTTTTGTTTCCTAAATCCTCTTTCAGGACAGAATTGTTATATTAAACTTCTTTCCAATATTTTATCCAATCTATAAAGAAGAATGCTAGTTCAATTGATGAAAGAGGGTATTTTTTGGTAGAGAGAATTAATGGAAATATTAACTTCTATTGATTTCTAATTATTGCTCTGATAATTTTTAGTTTTTAATGAGAATTCACATGCTACTGGTTATCCACCATGACTTGGACAATAGGCTATGGCACATTTATAGCACCTCGCCAGCCATTGCATTATCTCCTAGACAAGTCACTCAAGAATTTCACATCTCACATCGTATGCATTTTCTACACGCACGTGTTACTATGCACCTTGAAAAGCAGCTGGTAAAAGTTTGCAAATATTTTGCCATTACTTTGCAAATATTTTGCAGATGGTTTGCAAAAATTGTTTGCAAACATTTTGTTTTGAAGCACAGAAGAGGTGGAGGAAGAAGACGGACAGAGGAGAAGGTAAAAGGGGAGAGAGTGAGCGAGACAGAGGGAAGGAGATGGTGGGAAAGAAACAGACGCAGCTTCAAGGTGAAGATGCCTTAGAAAATACTACGGTTTTCGCATTGCAAACATTCTCTTTCAGACTGTTGTTAACCCAAATACTGGAGAATATTGAATACATGGCTAGTATTCTTTAATGAGGAAAGAGGTGGGCATCTCATCGCTTTAAGGGGAAACAAACAAATGAAAGCACCTGGCCTCTGTTGGCAGCTGTTGGTGCTTGATGGAAATGAACCGAAATGAGTCCGTGTGTTGCAGAGGCCGAGAACCTGCGAGAATGCCCTGGGACGGCGTGTGTGCCTCAGACACACACTGGCCCGGGGGGGATGAACGGAGAGGACCCCCCCAACCCAACACACACACACACAAACACACACAGGTGACCGAGGCCACGGCCTCCCAGGGCAGATGCCTGCACACGCCACTGTCAGCTTTCTGATAAGGCCCCACCCGCAAATTAACCAGCACTGGCTAGAAGAAGGGTCTGAATCCCTGCATTTTCGGGTTTTGTTTCTTTCTGCAGCGCCTGGCTGTGGTTCCATCCTCCTGAGCATCCTGCGTGGCTCCGCCTTAGTCCTGGGCCGGCCTTAGACACATGCCGCAACCAGGAGGCTTACACCGCTGAAACTGATGCTCTCACAGTTCTGGAGGCTGGAAGTCCAACGTCAAGGTGTCAGTAGGGCCCTGACCCCTCGGAAGCCTCTAGGGGAGAATGTGGCCCACGTCACAGCTTCTGGGGGCTGCCAGCTGGCTCTCACGTCCCCTGACTTATGGATGCACCACTCCAACCTGGGTCTCACCTTCACATGGCGTTCCCCCGTGCGTCTGCGTCTCTCTCCTCTTCTTGCACGGACACCCGTTGCATTGCATCAGGGCCTACCCTAATGACCTCATCTCAACATGATTACATCTGCAAAGACCCTGCTTCCAAATAGGTTCACATACACAGGAACCTGGGACACAATTCAATCCAGGACACACTCTTTCTAACTTTAGAAAGAGGCACAGTGGGGAGGGGGCACGCCTCACTGGCCATCTTCAGGGAGTCACGTGAAGCTTTCTCAGTGACAAAAATGCCCACCCATCCCCCACACCGTCCGCCCAGGTACTCCTGGCCTGCGCTTCCTTTCAGAGCTGCGTTGTGGCAGCCCCAGAAGGGACCCCAAAGTCAGACGAAATTCTACACTGAGAAGAGAGAGAAAACTAGGTTTCCGAGTATGTGGACTCAATTTGTGGTGTTTATGCTTTGCTGTAACTTCTGGTTCAAACAAAAATCAACTAAATCCTGAGACATTTAAGATTTATGGTATCAGTTAAATCCTTCATTCTTAATATAGCACCTTAGTATCCTGATTAGAGAAAAGAATGGTTTCTACCACAAAGAAAGGAAGAAAAGAAAACATTCTTACAGTTGGTAACTATTCTTTAAAGATGTGGAAATATATGGCAGTGAAACAATCAGAGATAAAAACAAATGTGTATTGGTAAAGATAATCAAAGCATCATTACTGATGATAAAGCAAAATATTTTAAATGACATCCATATCCAATAATAAAGGGAAGGTTGAATAACCTCAGTACACTATTAGAAGAAAGTATTCGTGTGCTAAGTGACACTCCCAGAGTAATTTTGTATAGGAGAAAAGCCTCAACAGTACATGATACAAAGCTTCATAGTAAAAATCGAGTTAAACAAATTTTCAAAAATGTATATCCAGGAACCAGCTATAACATCGAAAGTAATTATGAGTATTTCTCTTGGTGCCATAATTATAGTTGATTTTGATTTTCTTCTGTATACTTTTTGCGTTCTCCACGTACCCCATAAAGAAGATACATTGCATTATATTGCAAACAGAAATCGTCAGAGTGACTTGATGAAGAGTGCAGCTGGGGTAAGAAATCGATGATAAGCGTCATCAAGGGACTTGGCGACGGGGGCAGTGGAGCCCAGGCGGCGTTGCCACATTGGGGACAGAGGTGCCCGTCGGAGACTGGCTGGCTCGGCTTCGCTCTAAATTCTCAATGAGAAGTGGAGGTAATTTTCCTGCTGGAAGATCTGAAAGGAAAACTTTGGCAAGGTAGAAATAAATGTTTTAACCGTAACACTGAATTACAAAGAAGACTGAGACACAAGGAACATCTTAAGTGCCGTGACTGTAATAAAAAAAGAATAATTAACAATCAGCACGGAAGCCTCCCTCTCAGTCTCTGATGATGCAAAAAGCAACTGAAAGAATTGCTTAGCCAACTGTTAAATCAACCCACATTGTTTTTAATTATAGACCTCATATTATGACAACTTTCTAACTTTTTATTTGCAGTGCACCCTAAGGAGGGGAAGAAGATGCTTCCTTTCCATCTGTTTTCACGCTATCAAGCACACTTAATGGAGATTATAATACCTTAAAGGTTCCGACTGAACATTCTTCTTTTAGATGTGCACTCTGAAGTTATCCGTGAATTTGCAAGGAACATTTGAGTTACATTTTAAAGAAATAGAGCAGTCTAACGCTGAGAATAGGCTGCAGTGATGTACAACAGACATTTACCAATAATCTTAATTGTGAGATATTTTCAAGTCTGCTCCCTTAGACTGAGAGGCACAGGCAGTGATCACTCTGTGATATGATGCCACATGAGCATTGAGACCTCATCCATTCCTTCAACACGCATGTACCGAGCCCCCACTCTGTGCCAGGCACTGCTCTAGAGGTTGAAGATTGACCATGAACCAACAAGCATCCTTGCCCTTGCGGAGATGAAGTTCTGGTCAGGTTGGAGAAGATGGAAATAAATGTATTAATTCAACAGGGATTTTTAAAAACTACCTTTGTATTATTAATACATTATGTTCAAATACACCTACAGTAGAGGAGATGTGATAAGGAGGCGGATTTATTCTCAGTCTGGAGGGAAGCACAGATTTGGGCAGATTACGAAGAGAAAAGTTGGAGGAGGGAATGAAATGCCAGCATCTTCAATTCAGAGGGACAGGGGCACAAAACAGTGCATCGGACTCCCCTTCATCCACACACCCTGTTACAGCCCCGCAGGAGTCCTCAATCTGGATTTGTGTTTCAGGACAGTAATTGTCTGGGTTGTCTTCACAAGCGAAGTAGATCACACTACGGACCAACAGGCATGTCACGGAGGGGCCTGCCCACCCACTGGAAGTGCACAGGAAATGGGCCACTGGGCAAACACCAAGATCCCCAAACTCCTCTCCACTCCCCATCACGTCTCCTTCCTTAGTGTCCACTGCAGCCTCCCACCAACCCATCGGGAAGAGCAGCCGGTTTCTGAATTTCAAGTTGTGACTGCCCTACTCAAGAGGGAATCATGGTTCCCAGTGTATATTCCCAGAGTTTTTACCTTTATTTCTTTCTTAGATTATTTCAAATATATCCTAGTTGGTTTCCCTGACTCAAATCCAATATCTGCTCCAATTCATTCCCAATAACACATCTTTCTAAAACACCAGCTTTACGGTTTTAAACACACACCCTATATGGTTTAGAATGTGGTCCAACCTCCCCACTGTTCTGTCAGAGCCTTCGTGATCTTGGCCTGGGTCACACAGGTAGCTTCATCTTTCCCTGCACCTTCTCCCTTCATCTAAGTCGAGTGGCTGCTCCTCAGACATCGTACTTCTTTTCCCTGTGTCCCCGTGAGCATGGTGTCCTCGACTAAGAGTGATTCCTTTCCTCGGATAGACCCTATCTGGATTTAGGGCATCAGCTTAGAGATTTCTGGGTCAAGCAACCTAACAACTGTGCTAATGTGGAAACATTATGTGGATACCTAGAAATGCTAAATAGTAATACAATGTACTCACTTCCTTATAAATGCACAGGTAAGCTTGTAAAATAGACAGGGGTGTCTCTGGGTATCAAAGAGGAAGTTGTACCTTCAGTACTGTGATTGACAGCCAGGAGGCAGCCAGTGGTGTGTGCAGGTGGCATGTGCCCTCTTGGACTAAGTGCTTGGACCCTGTTGCTCACGTGGGCTGAACGGTGAGTTAAAATGAGGGCCCTGGGCAAGGTGAGGACTTTTGGAAGCCTGCACCTCAGATGCACGTCCTCAAAATAAAAACCAGATAATTGGCCCATTAGAAACCCACACTGAAATATCTATTAAAGGAGGAAAGACAGGAAGAACGAAATTACATTTATGATGATGGAGTTGATGAATAAGTCAATGGTGAGCCAAACATTTTGTTAACATTAGACAAATTTAAATAAACACTGGATTAATAAAAACTTACCATAAGAACGACTAAACAAATCAGGTTTAAAAGATGGTTGAATGAAACGAATAAGAGCATATAGAAAAAATACATCACGGACCAGCAGGCAACCCCACGGTCAAGATGCAAGGATTATTAGTGGCAGCAGGTGTTGTGGCACATTCAATTTGGTGAAGAATAGTTTGGTGCATTATTATGAATGAGGTAGCCTGAAGTAGCAGATAGGGGAGCTTGTGGGGTCATCTCACCCTGAGGACTGGCCCTTTATATCCCGACGTAACTCTGGCAGTGAGTGGTGAAATTCATCACCCCAATTTACACATGAGAAGACCCAGGTTTGGATTAGCTAAGAGCATCCCTTGAACAAAGAATAGGTCAGTGTGGTCTTCTGGCTCCTGTTTCTACATGTTCTTACATGGAGAAAACGGGAAGGGGAAGGGCTTTCAGAAAAGACTCCAAAATGAATCAAGAAGGGAAATCCATGGGAAAATGATTGTCCAACGTCATAGCAGAATTAGAAAGTAACGTGAGAAGAGTTTAGGGATCCTTGGAGGGCTAACTGAACTTGATCTGCTGGTAGACAGGGAGGTGCTGAAGCCTTAGGAAAAGAGGGAACATGATTGAGAACCAGGTCACTGTCTGTCTAGTCCCCACTGTGCACCCCAACATGCTACATAAAACAGAAGGTTAAAGGAGCACAGAGCTAAGAAATGCACGGAGAACATTTGGCCTAAAGACGGACCCATTCAATAAGGCCGGAATAATTGGCCATAATGAACGAACAAGACTCAAGAGAGGGAACACTGGTGTTGGCCCTCCTGGTCCAAGGTCATGGAAGACAGCAGATATCAAGCAGAAACAACATCCAAATATTTGTCGGAGTTAGCCAGGAAAATGAAAATAGTCAAATGGTATGTAGCCTTGTGTATGCATGGATATTGCAAGAGTCTAACCAGTTAGTGAGTGTTTTACAAAGCAGAAAGCCCTGAAGGAAACACATAGCTTTGAAAATAATAAAAATAATAATAATAATTGAAAGGCATTGCAAGAAAGAAGTAAGGAAAGAAGGGAAGAAGAAGAAGAAGAGAGAGAGAGAAGAGAAACATAAATATATAGTAATGAAAAGAATAAAATCACAGGCTTATTGGATTCTGCAAACAGAAATAGGAAAAATGAGAAGGAATCAAGTTGTGTGGAATAGAGAGATTTCCATAAAGAGGGGCTTTAAAAAGCTGCAAACATGTAGGGCTACGCTTATCTACAGTATGTAAACTTATCTACAGTAGCAGGAAAACACATCGACACCAGAACCCAGGCCCAGGTGAGGCCAGGAGATGGCCTAAGACAAGTCTTTGGAAACTTTGAGAAACAAGACCTAAAGCTACTGACTTAAGACCTGGTTCTGAACTGAGTCAAAAGGAGGCCTTGCTCGTAATGAACTGTCACGGCATGTTTCATTACACATGAGAAAAACTAGAAGTTAGCAAAATCAAACAAACAAAAAATCTTGCTTAATGGGAGAAAAATCTCCTCAGAAAATGGAAATGATGGAATAATATGGAAATACCTTCAAAAATGCATGCTTAAATTGCTCAAAAAACGAATACATGAAGAGATGAGTATGGAAGGTTCATACAGTACATTTGATGGAAAAGTAATCAATTAAAAATCCTGGAAATAAAATATGGACCTCAAATTCCAAAAAAGAAGAAACTTCGTAGAAAAGATAAATTCTGGACTAGGCATAACCGAAGAGAGAATTGGTGAATATAAAGACTTTGATGAGAACACATCATGGCAGGGAAAAAAGGACAAAAAGAGTTAAAAACAAGGATGGAATAGGGTGGCTATATTTAACATGATAACAGGCATGCATTTTCCCTGGTTTTCAGACATTCAGCACATATCAGTGGTGAGAAGAATAAACAAAGTAAATTCATATTAGATAGATTTTAACAAAACTACATACAATAAATTTTAAATAGAAAAATCCTAAAACGTATCAGAAATCTAAAAGAAGGAACTGGCAATTACCAACATGAATAATTATGTTGACATTAGGCATCTCCTCCGCAGCAATATATGCAGGAAAATATGGAAAACAATGCTCAAAGAGCCGAGGGAAAATAACGTTGAACCTAGTTTTTCATACCTGTTTATCATTAAAATGTGGGATCAAAACAAGGACATTTGCGGGCATGCAAAGAGGATAAGGGTTTACCATTCATGGACCCACCCTAAGGAATTAAAGTAATCACTGACTCGTAATTCATTAAGAAAATATTTCAAAAGGAAGAAATGAAGTAAAAGTAACAGATAAATAAACTGACAAATTACATTAATAATGTCATTAATTATTGATTATAAAAGTATCACTTATGCTTGCTTAAAAATGGGATGAAAAATGTAGGAATAACAACATCATAGAAAAGGTGGTTTTGGAAGGCAGTCAAACCATGCTAGGTCTCTCTGCCTTGTTTTGGAGAAGGGCAGCAACAATCAATCAACTTAGGTAAGTAGTAAGAAACGATTTGAATATTTTAAAATATACATAGTAGTAGTTAGATGATAGATCTGTCTCCTATAGATAAACTTATGGATACATAATATTTATTATGAATCTGAAATAACGGATCAGAAAAACGTATCCAAAATTCTTGATTAGGTCATCTATTAGGAGAATGGTAAGGAGGAGAGAAAACACAGCCTCATCAATGGCATCTTATTTAAGTTTAGTAGTATTTAGGGGTTTTCGTTGTTCGTTTTTGGCTTTCTGTTTTGTTTTTTTGGTCCCCTCCCTTCCTCTCAGTAGTATTTAAGTTTTAAAAATAATCTAAAGAAAATAAGATGAAATATTATCACTTTATGCACCTTAGCTTTATTATTACTAATGCTCTTTGTGTATTTTCACAATTTTTAAATGAAATGTTGCACATAAGCGTATGACAACGGCCCTTATCATAACAGCAATTGCTTGGTGCTGATTCCGAGCCGTGCTCGGTTCTGAGCGCTTTGCAGTTATGAATCCACGCAGCCCCACAGCTTTCCATGAGATGGATATTGCTACTATCTCCATGTCAGGAGTGGAAACTGAGTCACCAACAGGCTAAGTAATGCACCTGAGGTCATAGAGTTATCAAGTGACAGAGCCAGAATTTAAAACCAGTTGGTCTGGTTTCTGAGCCTGCATTCTTGACTATTCCAGGGTTGTCACCGTGAGCCAGGTGACTCTCTGCTGGGGGAGCTGGCCTGCCTGTTGCTGCTTAGCAGAATCCCGGGACTTCATCCGCCTGATGTCAGTAGCATGTCCCTGCCCTATTCATAGCAATAAAAAAAAAATATCTCCAGATGTTGCTAATATTCCCTGGGAGGAAAAATCACTTTCGGTTGAGATACCGCATTACACAATATTGCTCCATCATGAATCAGTCCAAAGAATCTACATGCATTCTAAACATAGTTGCACAAGATACAATGATATGAACAAAAATATAACATATTATCCCATGACCTAGCCATAAGCACTTTTAATAATGTGGTCTATTACCTTCCAGTCATTTTTCTATGCATATATTGCCCAAAATAGGATAACTGCACACATAATTATATATTTTAATTCATTATCATGATGAATAATTTTATACCATTAAATATTTTACTAATACTATAATTTCAATTGACTCTTTAGCATTCCATTTTATGAGTATCAGTTTAATTTAAAAATCCATTGTTATTGAAATGGAGATCATCTCTAATGTTTTCTTATACATTACATTGAATCAATACTATGTTCTTATATATTTTCTATAGCTTTAATTATTCCTTTAGAAAAAAATCTTAGGAAAATAATTTTTGGGTTGGCAAACATTCTCATCTTTTTAAAATTTCATTATATGTTTTGATGATGACATCCTTGAAATTTTGTTCCTAATTAAAATCGCACCAGAAATGGATCAAGTACCAATTTTACTGAATCTATGACAATATGACCTACATCTCGGTCTGTATTTAAAGTAGTAGACAACAGAAGAAAGCTCATTTTTGGCCTTGGGGATGCAGTTCTATGGTCGTTTTAGACTTTAAATGTCCACAATGAGGAATATTAAAGAGGCGACTATCACCCATGGCTCTTCTATCAAGAAGTGTTCCTAGGTAGGAATCAGCCCAACATTCAATTGAAGGAAAGAAAGAAATTTTCCAGGGAGGGCAAGGAAATAAATACACAGAGACAGGAAAATCCAATATCATAGTGTATTCAAAGTTTAAAAAAGAAAAAAAAACCCATATAAATATAAAATATACTGATTGGGAACAATAATAATGAAGAAGGCTAAGCTTAGTAGCAGTAAGGCTCCACTCTACAGATGCAGGCGGTCCTGGGGCACTTTTTATTTAATTATTTGCATGATTTATGGATTTATATAATGTACTGTATGTGTGTACATATGTGTGTATATGTGCATGTATGTGCAGAAGGTTTTTATGGGTTGCTGAACTGGATCTTAACTTTAAAAGAAAATTGAGCCATACAAAGTCACCTTAAAGATCTACCCTTAGCTCTGTCAATAACTCATAAGACAATGTATTATAGGCAGCCACTTCCTACCCTGGGAAAGTCTGACCAACTCTGCCTCCCACTACAGCCCTGGCATGGGGAATTGCTACGGTGGGCAGGTAAGTAGTATATGACCCAGAGGTCTTTAAGGAGGAGGGATGGAGATGTTTTTGGTCCTGTCCAGGTGAGGGTCACCATAAGTAGATGAATGTGTATGTCCTGTGTTGATGTAGACTATCCTCTCTTTGTAGCTCAGGAGGCTGGGCACCACTGGTGGGCTCGCCGCATGGCAGGGGGAGCACTCAGTAGGGCTGCAGATTTGATGCTAGAACCATGAGAGCTCATGGGGCAAGTCTGGTTCCTGCTCAGTATGGCTACAGCTGGACTATCCTCGGAACCCAACCACCTAGGCATGGCAGTCAAGCTTTGGGAAGGCTGGGTCACATAAACTGAAGGAAAGCACCCCTGGGCCTGGAGCTTAGAGGTCCGTGGGGGCTTGGGCAGGTGACAGAGCCAGTAAGCAAGTCGTCACCATGATGGACGAAGACTTACTGGATGGACAACAGATGCAAGGATGACTCTCTGGTCTTCTTTTGGCATCGCATAGCCTTTGCCTGGTCTGTGAAATCAGAAGGATGAATCTGACGCCAGTGTTCTGGGGAAAGTCGGGGGTGCCGTGGGGGTCTCAGGAAGGAAGTACTGAATTTCCTGGTAGTTTGGCAAGCAACATTTTGAGGAACTTCCAACTTGATTGAAGAGGTTTAAACTGTTAAAGAACAGGAGTATGCTTTAGTTCTCTTTGTGAATGTGTGTGAGTGTGTGTGCACATGTAGGGATTGTGTAGGCAAACAAGTGCCATATGGTTAAGGAGCAAGAAGCAAAGAAGCATCAGTTGATCCATTCAGGTAAATTCCAGCCACGATTTCATTGTCCAGTGTGGACAAGCTTATCTACCAAGATGACATGTCAACCTTTGGCTGTGGCACTATTGGGGCACTGCTCCACTGTTACTGACGGGGGGAAAGTTATGGGCTTATTAAACGGTTAAGCCTTTGCTTGATTAAGCGCCTGGGTGCAGAGCCTATTTTCTGCTCCTCTGCATTCACAGTCCATCAACTGAGACAGCCAAGCACCGGAACAGATTTCGTGGTTCGTTGGGTCTCGGTGATCTATGGTGCCTCAGGAGTCACTTCTGAGCGCAAAGAAATCCTGAGGTGGAGAAGAAAGCCATTAGGATTGGACTTGACCATCCTTGTCCACCTTTGAGGTACACTGAATGAAGATTCCATTAGTTCATCCAAGTCCTGCTCACCTGGGGATCTCAGGTAATCCCTCTCCGCTAGGCAACCAGATAGACAGTAATAGTAACTGATGTGTTCGCCGATAGGGTTATATAGACCAAGAACGCTCACCGAGACAGCCCCTGGGGGTGGTGCCACCCCACAGTCACTACTCCCAGAAGCTCTGTGGTCACTGTGTCACCTCATTCTGGAGGTCGCATCTCAGTCAGAGCAGCACCACTGTCAACGAGAGCCTGGGGACACCCTCAGACGCAGGCGTCCCTCCCACGCCGTCCGGGTGCTGAGTGAGTGGCTTTTCTTCCCGCATGGCAGAGTCCACGGCCCCTTAGTGTGAGATTCACTCTTTCTAGGTGTCTTCCAGTTTGCCTTTACAAAACTTTGCTGTTAGAAATGCACACGAGTGACCGTTGTACATGCCACCTTAAATGCTTTCGTAGCGGCCTGAAGCCCACATGGCTGACCCATCGCCGTGGTGACACCCTTCCCTCCTGCAGAATTACCCGTGGCTGGGGATGGGCGTCGGTGTGGGGGAAACCCTTGCCGTTTTTCTTCCCCCTCACGTGTGGCCTCCCTGCCTTTCTGGCCCTGAATGCTGAATCGTGACGCCGGCTTTGCTTAGGGCTGAGTGTCCAGTGGTCACATTGGAGATGTAGGTGTCGGCTCCACTCAGCTGGCGCTATCTATAAAAGAACCCACTGCAGACGGCTAGCCATGGAGCAGGGGAACTTGCATCGCACCTGCTCTAAGTTAAAAGGACCCCTTAAAAAGGGGAAAACATTAAGTAAATGAATATTATTTTGTCCATTTAACACAAGGTACAAAGTTATATCAATATACTTCTAAAATTGATATTGAAATTACATATGTACTTGAGATGCTTTTATCCTATTATGTAGACCTGTCGTTCTCAGCAAAGGATGATTTTGCCTGCCTAGGGGACTTCTGGCAACCTCTGGAAACATTTTTGATTTTTCGTGGTCATGACGGGGGTGGGATGTTACCAGCATCTAGTGGGCAGAGGCCAAGGATGCTGCTGAACTTCCCACGGGGAACAGGACAGCACCCTCCACAAAGAATTGCCCAGCCCACATCTCAGTAGTGCCAAGGTGGGAGCTGAGGGTGGAGAGGGGAGGTCAGTGCCTGTGTGTGTTCTCAGGCACACCTAGGTCGGTACTTTTGACACTATCAAATATCTGCTTAGATTTCATGTGCCTGCCTTTCCATAGCACTCGGATTGGGATAATTGTGCAAAAGTGTTAACATTTGTTATCTGTTAATTTCACATTTATCTATGCATTATTCCATGCCTCTTGATTAAATTTTCCCAAAAACCCACAAAACTTCAGCTGTTTGACTCTATAAATGTTTGAATACCTAAATACTCTATGTTATATGGAAAATGCCTAAATATTTAGTTTTTCTGTAGTTTTTAATTCAAAACCTTAGAAGCACAACATAGTTGGTTTCTTGATGACAACTATAGAATGTTTTATACAGGAGAAGTTTTGTCAAGGAATCTTCCAATTCTTTAAATGTAGTAGTAAACAAACTGACTTAACAATAGGAGAGAGTGATTTTTCTTACTTAATTCGAGGCTAAATGTCTTTCTTCTACTAACAGGGACCACATATTTCAAAAGAAAATATAGAATGCATAAACTTTAAAGAAGTTCGCATAGACCAAAAAGCTTGAAAACTGAAAAGTTATAAAATTTTAGCTGAATTGTTTATGAATATAATAATCTAGAGTAAGGAGCATTTGTTCTGGTGACCAACAAAACACACGTGACAGGGAAGATACAAATTAGAAGTATTTAGAAAATTTGGTCTTACGGTAAAAGTGAACATTTTTGAAAGCACAAAGCATTGTCAAGCCCTTCCATGAGAACTCAGCAGACGAGTGTATGTGAACAAATGCACCTGATGTTTTCGCCTTCCCTCATTTACTGTGCATAGACGTCCAACGATGGGGCACGAGCCGAAATATACCCCACTGGGCAAAGGGAGATGGTGCAGATGAATGAGGGCAAGGAAGAGACAGAGACGGAGATAGAAGGGGGGGGCGAGAAAGGAGCAGGAGAAGGAGAAGGAAAAAGGAAAGAAATGAAGGAAGGGAAGAGAGGAGATATAGAGGGAGGGAAGAGTTTGGGATAGAATGAAAAGCTTATGTGAACATGCCATTCCATAACCTTTGTATGTGCATTGCTGAGGCAGACGAGGGATTCCTATCAATAATTCGGCTGCTTCCTCCATGGATTAGAACAAGCTTTATGTGAAACTGTCAATGAAACACACCAGTGACTAAGAGCCTCTCCTTCAGCTGTGTTTCCTGAGCTCCTGCCACATGCAGACACCACGTCAGGAGCATCCCAGGACACTTAGATGACTTCAGACCCTTCCCCTTCCTTCCGGTTATTTGTAACGCAATAGAGAAGCTCACTACTTAATTTAGTGTGGTTTCATCCATGACACTGAGTGATGGTTTCATTTCTGAAACCCAAGATTAGAAAGTAGTTCTATTATTTATTTCAACAATTGGACTGGAAAACACGGATGACACTGTTTTCTAGAAACAAACCACATGTTTACATCTTCTGTTTGGGGGAGAGAAAAGGGCAATTGTGTGTCTAACTACAACATGTATGTAAAATGCTTCAATTACAAATGGACAGAGCAGACGACACGGGGACAGTCGCTGGACACAGGGTCAAAGACGTCCGTCTAGCCTAGATTTTCCCCCAGTGTGAGCAACATCGGGTAAATCCTGAGCCCCAAGAGACACCTCTCTGTGAACCTGAGTATACAGCTAGATGATGCTCCAAAAACCCTCACAACTTCTTTCTACACTGGCTGGCTGTAACTCCTGCTAAAACCCAGAGTCGGCTGTAAGTCCTCCAAAGGGCAGCTGTGGAGACCGCAGGCTGGGCACATAGAAAGTCCTCTTGATAAATAAATGCACCACACAGAGCCAGAAACTCTTGGAACTGTGGGTCAACACACTGACCAGAGCCTCTGGAGACACATTTGTTAGCGTTTTTGCCTTATTAATACAGTAGCAACCGCATTTCAGTGCTCTGTAGCTAACGAAGAGCCAGTGCAGGACACGGAGAGCCAGTCTAGGACATCCGAGTGGTGTAGAGGCCAGATGACAAGCTTGCCCACAGTTGCCTTTCGGGGAAGCGATCTGAATTTTGTGCACTTAAATGTATGTTGCTGTGACGGCTGACGGTGAAAAACGATATGGGAGTAACACCATTGCATTGTGTGAGTGGGAGGGGCCGGCGGGAGTCTGGAGATACAGATGGTTCTGAGAGCCCCGCGAGGAGTGGTCGGCTCTCTGCCCGTGGGCGAGTCACCGTTGCAGGGAACAGGCATGGTGTTTGTCTAGCATGTGCGTATATGGCTCGTACCCTGCCGCTCCAGAGAGAGAGACAGAGAGAGAGAATTGAAGCATTTAAGTCTCCTCCCATACAATCCTGGTGTTTAAAACTTTTGGCCTCGCCGCTCCACTGGCTTGGCTTGGTGCCAATAATTTAGGGAAACTGACCCCATCCCCTCTGAGAGTGAGACTTTTCAGACACGCCTGAAGGTACAGTTGGAACAATTTGGCTGTGATTGTCTAAGAATAAGTCTAAGTCATGATTTTCAGATCCAAGAGATAGCATTATATTTCACATTAGTTTCCCAGCTATTTGTATGAAATAATTCTCAGTGCCCCCTAAGTTTCGCCTGTGATTTACTATTTCACTGTTACGTGATATCCATTAAAGACGTTTAGTAGCCAAACCCTCAAGGAATGTCTTGAGAGTTTTATCATTTAGGGAATTACTTAAACAGAGAACAAATGCAAGTGTTAATGCAAAAACCCAGCTTAAAGTTCTAATTAAAATAAACTTAGAGCCAGTGATTGGATTTATTAAGTTAGACATTTATAGATGGAAGCAGCTGAACCTTACAATTTGGAGAAGGTTGATATAATAAAGAGCAAACCCCTATCAAGGTTTTGGGTGTACATGTATTTATTTATTTATTTAGTAATGCATATTCTGAAATACTTCTAAACTAGGTAAATTGGAAAAATAAAAATATTTGGAATAAAGATAAGAAAAGCAGAATTGGCTATGAGAATGACTTCATCTACTAGTTGTGGAAGTTTCAAATGACTAAATTCACTAGAATTTAGCCTAAATATTAGTAACATAGAGTGGCAAATAAAAAATATAAATTGGCCATAAATGAAATTATTGTATGAATTTCCTATGTTTTGATGAGCAGATTTATATAACTTCTTTATTAAAATTACTGTATCTTCATATATTCCAGAGCCCAAGTACGAAATTTCAATGAACATCTCATTGGCTTCTTTCCTCTGCCGTACGTGGAGCAAACGGAAAGCAGGAGTGTGCGTGGAACCTGGAGCGGTCCGGCCACATCACGAAGGTCTTTCCTCTATCATGTCGGTTTTTAAATCTCTGCTCCAACAGCCTCAGCTTTTTGGTAATGTGGAAATAAAACTAAAAAATAAAATTTAAGATATTCTATTGTGTTGCTGAAAATAACAACCAGCCCAATTCTGACGCTTCCTGCAACACGGGACTCTCCGAAGGGCCCAGGGCTGCTCTGTAACCCTGAAGTCTCATGTAGGAAGAGCTCTCTCCTTTCAATCCCCAAGATAGTTTTGGACCAAAAAATATTTACCTTGATAAGTTGAAGTACAGCATTAAGGAAAGAGTACTGTGTTGAATAAAATTCTTATTTTTACTCTTTAAAAATATCCCTAATTGCAGACAGAGCTGAGAGTCCAGAGAGAGAGAAAAAGTGGCTGGAGTTTGCAGCAAGGAGCCACACAGGTGAGAGGGTCGCACACACGGAATCCCGGAGCTGGGCAGGCCGTCTCCTCCAGGTACTCAGCGGGGTCTGTCCACAGGGGTGAGTAAACCAAGGACAGGGGGAAAACCACCCACAAAGAAAGAAGAAAGAAAATAACACCTCGTTTTCATAGGGAGCCAGGAAAGTAGTTTGTTTGCACCAGACAGAATGGAGAATCTAATAATTAATGGATATTGGGCAGAGCACTCCGAAATGTCCTGCCTCAGCAATGAGAAATCACAAGCCCATGACAAAGGCCCAAGTAAAATTTTTTAAAAGTAAGACCTAAAGAGATCAAACTATCTTTAAATAATTTAACTTCATCCCAAAACAAGGCTCAGTAATTCTTACAGGATTATACAATTATCCCAAATCCAACAAGGTGAAGTTCACAAAGATTGGCATCTCAAAAGGACTTATCAGGTGTACAAAGGGTAGGAAAATAAGACCCATAATGAACGGAAAATGCAATCAAACTAAACTGACCCAGACTGACACAGAGATTGGAATCAGCACATAAAAACATTAAAAAATTGTTATACTTGCATTTCATATGTTCTAAATATAAAGTAGCAACACAGAAGACATTATAAAAAACATTGAAATTGAACACTTGGGGATAGAAATGGCAATGTCTCAGATGAAAATACTCTGGATGTGATCAATGCATGTTAGACACTGTAAAGGAAAAGACTAATGAACTTGAACATGTAGCAACAGAAACAATTTAAAATGACACAGGGCGAGGATGAAACATATGGAAAGAACAAAATTCAGCTGTGGGACAAATAAAAATAGATCAATATGGGTATAAAGGAGGGACTGGCAGAAAAAAAATTGAAGAATAACCATATATTTCCAAAATCTAATAAAAATTATTAACCCACAAAAATGTAAGTTGATAAAAACTATGAACCCCTAGAAACTTAATTAAATCTATAAACTCACAAACGTTTAATAAATCCCAAGCATAAGAAACATGAGGAAAATTATACCAAAGCACATCATATCAAATTTCTCAAAACAAATATGTATTACTTATCCATGCTGCATAACAAATTCTCATGGCACTCAGTAATGAACATTTAGTATCACTTCAAAATCCCTAAAGGTCAGGATTCCAGGCAAGGCTTAGCTGGCTGCCTCTGGCTCACTGTCTAACAAGGCTGGATTCATGGTGTTGGCCAGGACTGCCCTGTCCTCAAGGTTGGGATGGGGAGCAGCTGCTTCAGGCCCTCAGTAGCAGGTGGCTGAAAACACCAGAAATGTGCCACTTGGGCTTCTCCACAGGACAGCTCTGACACATAACATTATCCTAAGACAGAAGCCAGGGTCTTACGGCAATTTAACCTCAGAAATGATATTCCATCACTTCCGCTATATTCTATTCATCAGAAGTGAGTAAATAAGCCCAGCCTACTCTCAGGGAAGGGAATTGTGCAGATGTGAATACGAGGGTGTGGGATCATAGAAGCCCACCTTAGAACCTGCCTACCAGAGGTGATAAAAGGAACATGTTAAATCAATGAGAGAGAGAAAAGTGCAAAAGAATGTGCTATGTACAGAAGATCAAAGATAAGAATGGCAGGTGCTTCCCTCATAGGAAACAATGTAAGTGACAAGACAATGGGGCAACATCTTTGAGGTATCAGGTGGAAGGAGGAGGGGGCTGTCAACTGAGTATTCTATACCCAGCAAAAATAGCTTTCAAAAACAAAGTGAAATAAAGTCATTTTTAAACATTCAAAATCTGAATGAATTTTTCACCTAAGACATATATTACAAAAAATATTAGAGGAAGTACTTCAGGCAAAAGGAAAATGTACTAGTTAGAGAGCTGAATCTACATGAAGGAATGAAAAGTATTAGAAATGTTAACTACATGGATAAATAGATGATATTTTTATTGTTACTTAAATCTCTTGAAAATAATAACAATGTAGCGTGTAGTTTACAATATATGAAAGTAAAAGGCATAATAATAATTTCAAAAATGAAGGCAATGAAGGGGAGGGCAAAATGTAGGCATACAGTCATGTGTTAATTAAGTGGGATGCATTCTGAGAAATGCATCATTTTAGGCAATTTCATCATTGTGCAAATACCATAGATCACACTTACACAGACCTGGACGGCACGTCTACTACACACGTAGGCAACATGGTATAACCTATTACTCCTAGGCTACACACCTGTACAGCACATTACTGTACTGAATACTGTAGGCAACTGTAACAATGGTTAGTATTTGTGTATTTAAACACATCTAAACATATAAATAGTAAAAATATAGCATTATAATCCTATGGGACCACCATTTTATATGTGGTCCATCGTTGACCCGAACATCATTATGCAGTATTTGACGGTACTATTGTAAGTTTCTTATACTTTCACAAGATATGGCATAACATCCCTTGAAAGAAGTCTGTGATAAGTTAAAATGTATTCTATGAACCCTAAAGTGATCTATAAAAATCAGAAAACAAAGAATTATGAATAATAAAAAAACAAAGAAGAAAAGATGAATCATAAAAAAACTAATAAAATAAAAGGCAGAAAAAGAGGTAAAAAGAGAACAAAAGTCCAGATGGGATAAATTTTTAAACAATCATGACAGATGTAAGCCTAACCATATAAATAATCACATTAAATTAAATTTATTTTCAGGCTACCCAACTGTTTTGTAAATAAAATTTTATTGGAATGCAGCCATGCACATTGTGTTAATATTTTCTGTGGCTGTTTTTGCATCATGGCGGCAGAGCTGATGGGTTGAAACAGACTGCATGGCCCACAAGCCTAACACCATGATTGCGTGTTCACTTCTGATCTAAACACCCTGAGTAAAGGCAGAGCCTGTCAGGTTGCATAAAAAGCAATACCCAACTCTGTACTTACTGCAACATATGCATTTTAACAACAAAAAAAGACATACAAATTATAGTAAGATGATGGAAAATACACACCATGCTAATACTAATAAAAGAATGCTGGAGAGGCCACTAGATTAATATCAGACAAAGTGACTTCAGGACAAACAGTGTCAATAAGGAGAAAGATCAATTCATAATGATGGAGGAGTTAATTAATCAAGAAAATATAACAATATTAAACATTTATTTACCTAAACAAGAGCGCTTCAAAATACTTAAAGCAAAACCTGATAGAACTATAAGCAAAATACACAAACATTCAAGTGCACACAGACCATATTTTGGGCTGTAAAATAAATGTCAATCAATTTAAAACAAAGTACGGCCTAACCACAATAAAATTATGTTAAAAATCAAAGCAGTTAGGGAGAAGGAGTAAGTTCTAGTGCTTGATGGGATAATGGGGCAACTATAATTAAAAGTAGTTTATTATATGTTTCAAAATAGCCAGAAGAGAAGATTTGGAATGTTTCCAACACAAAGATGTGATAAATGTTTGTGGTGATAGATATCCCAAATACCCAGAATTGATCATTACACATTGTATGCTCTGTCAAGATGCAACATGTTCTTTGGGATGCCATGCTGTCTCTCTGCTCTCTCTCCCTCAGCCTCTCTCTCTCTCTCTCTCTCTCTCTCTCTCTCCCCATTCTTTCTGCCCTTCTAAGGGATAAAATAATTTTTTTTAACTTTTATATCTTAAAAAAGAAGACGCAACATGTACCCCACAAATATGTATGACTCTTATGCATCCATAATTTTTTAAAAAAAAATCAAAAGCAGAATCCTTGAATTTTTGGAAACTAAATAGCACACTTCTAAATAATCTTTTGATTCCAAAGAAAAAGTCCAAAGAGAGATTAGAAAACATTTTAAACTGAATGAAATATATGGGGTGCCACTAAAACATTATTTGGGATCACAGAGTTTATAGCAAGAATGGTTATATTAGAATGGAGGTCTCAAATGAATGACTTGAGTTTTCACTTTAAGATGTCATAAAAAAAAAAAAGAGAGCAAACCAGACACAAAGTAAGTAGAAGAAAGAAATGATAGAGAAATGGATGAAATCCAAGACCAAAAAAAAAAAAGCAACAGGGAAATATCTATGAAACCAAAACTTTTTTTCTTAGAGGATTCATAAAACCAATAAATTTCTAGTCAGATTCATTAGATAAAAAAACACAAATTATTAAATACCAATATCAAGAATAAGAGAGGTTGCATTGCTATATATTCTACTGATAGTAAAAGTATAATAAGA
Source organism: Cheirogaleus medius (assembly GCA_008086735.1). Classification (NCBI taxonomy): domain Eukaryota; kingdom Metazoa; phylum Chordata; class Mammalia; order Primates; family Cheirogaleidae; genus Cheirogaleus; species Cheirogaleus medius. The sequence goes on from VBSM01003039.1 coordinate 29,033,039, forward strand.
GAATATCATGAACAGCTTTATGCCAATGAATTTGACAGCTTGGATGAAATGGTCAAATTCCTTGAACTACAAAGGAGTTTGAATTCCAAATCTCACTAGAGAGGAAGTAGAAAACATGAAGAGCACTGCCTGTGTCACCAGATATCGAATTTGGAGTTTAAAGCCTCCAAATGTAAAAATGTAAAGGTAAAAAGTAGATATGAAACACAACCCTTCTGGAAAACAGTGTGGCAACTTTTTTAAAACATTAAACATACACCTTCTATATGGGCCAAATGACCAGTCCTGGCCATTTATCCAAAAGAAAAACACGTGTCCTCAGGGAAACTTGTCAGTGAGTGCTCACAGCAGCTTCCTTTGCAATAGCCAAAGCGGTGACGACTCAACGTCCATCAACAGGTGGGTGGACAAAAACACTGTGGTTCAGACAATACTATCTGGAATAAAAATGAGTGACTATCGATACACGCAGCAATGTGAATGAAACTCAAGATCATCGAGGTGCTTGAAAGAAGTACTGTGGACTACATGACTATACCGTTATAAAGTATGTGAAAATAGAAGCTGATCTAAATCTATATTGACAGGAAGAGGCACAGTGGTTTCCCGCGGGGAGGGAGGAGGAGGGATGGGATCATTCATACAAAGGAACACAGGGGTATCGGGACTGGCGTGATGCTTATGTTCACTGTCCCAACTGTGATTTCATGGATGTAAACAGACATCAAAACCTGTCAAAATTTACATGTTGAATATATTCTGTTTACTCTATGTCCGTCCCATCCCCATACAGCTGTTTAAAGAACAGGTTTGCTAACGCACCTGTTGGAGCTTGTGGCAGACTGTCCTGTTAGAGCCCACCTTCCCGCCGCGACAGCAGGGCGTTTCGAGAGACAAGTTCGTTTTCAAATTCTATAAAAGAAGAAAAAACTTCTAACAAGCTAGTAGTTTTAAGAAATAGAATTAGAATGCTTTTTTAAAACTTCATGCAGATTTTAGTCCAGTTCACTCTGCGACAAGGAGGCGAGAGTCAAACCCTTTCTGTTCTGAGATTCAGGTACTTTCCAAGCGCCAGGGTGGAGGGTAATAGAGCCAGTTCCTGGTGAGGGTCTTTGTGGGGCTGTTGGCCGCAGGAAGGGGCCGGAGGAGTGATGACTGAAAGTCCATGGGGTGCGCGGGGGTCTTGGAGCAGTGATGACTTGCTCTTGCTTCCTGCGGCCCACGGTGGGATGTCCCTTGCACACTGCAGAGTGACAGCCATGACGCAAACAGACCAGGGGTCTGATGCAGGCCAGGAAAGTCCACGGCAAAGCCCACAGGTCCCCTGCAGCGGTGTGGAGGAACATCAGGGAGACTCTGGGGCTCCCCCATTCTCTGGCTAGTTGGGATGTGGCCGAGAGGCGGCCAATCACCTAGACACAGCCTGAGAAGGGCATTGTCAGGGCTGGGTGAGGAAGCCCAGGACTTCATGGTCAGGGGTGTGGGTTCTAGCATCCAAGGGTGGCGTGTGACTCTCAGCACCTCCATGTCCTCGTTCTGTGTGACCTTGTGCAATTATTTCACCTCTCTTCTGCTGGGGCAAAGAGGGTAGTGACAGTGCCTGACTTCCCGGTGGGGACTCATGACCAAAGGTGACACCTTGTGTCCAGTCCTTAGTTTTCTGCAGACACACAGCACTCATTCAGAAAGGATGAGGCCATAGTGACCGAGCCATGCTCTCAGCAGGTGGGATGTCCATGGCGAGGCTGACACTCTCCAAGTCCTCTGGGAGGGAGAAATGGGGAGGCATGGAATCCTTTGTCCTGAATTGATTTGGGTGAAATCTGGAAGGACTGAACAATCCATAATTAGACTAGGCTCACCTGGAGGTGATTGGATTATTAATTCTGTCTGAATAGGGCTTGGTGTAACAGTACATTGAATGATAGAAAACACAGGTTACATCTTGTCACTCAACTACGCATGGCTTAAAAACATGAGCCCACCCCCAATGCCCGTGCCATGGCAGAGAATCTGAAGAGATGTCCTTCGGCGGTCCTTCTATTAACCTTTCTGTAGCCAGGTATCTGTGCCTCAGCTTCTGTGGCAGGTCAAAGTCATCTGCTAATGTCCTCCCAGTGCTTGCATTCTGGCTCTCTGGTTTCCTCTATTGGATTAACAAGAGTCAACTCCGGTGATTGCTCTCAATCAGCTCAAGGCTCTTGGCTGTGGAGAAATTGTCCCTGCAGAGTCCTGCAGTGTTTGTGGAGGCTCCCGGGCCACCCACAGTTCCAGTAGCTGTGGTTTTGCACAAGCCCTGGTGTGTCCTGTGACCTACAGGTGGACTCATTGCCCAGCTGCATGCTGGCGCAGGTGGGGCAGTCTGCTTCTCAGTCCTGCGGGGCCACAGGGGAGGGAAGGCAGGGTCTGCAGGACTCGCGAGCATCCCATTCACTGTGCCTGGTTCTGCCAGCAGCATGGTGCATTTTCTATCTACACCCCAGACACCACGTGATGCCACCTGTCACTTCTGTGCAAATTAATAGAAATGAGTAGGTGAGCCACATTTGTCTTACTTAGGAAGCACTTTTGTCCCAGGAAAGACTGGTTTTTCTAATGCGTCCTCCTAAAAGTTATTTTCGATTCCGCCATCTCAGCTGTAATAACTCCCAGGAGGATCTCCACGGTCTGACTGTCTGTGCGATTGGTCCCGGTGTCCACCGCAGATGCAGAAGCGAGGCCATCTTCAGTGTCTAATGATCTAAATGTAATCCCCGGCCCAACAAGGAATGGTGGATTGTGTATTCTTGGTTTTATCAAATTGCACCTACTAAGACTTTCCACGAGGATAAAGAAAAATGCATTTCTCATTAGGATCCTCGACGCAGTTGATGATCGCCGTGCAGTTCTCAGGAAGGAGGATCTCAGCGCTGTAGCAATCTGCACGCGCACTGACGAGCCCGGTGCCGCGGAGCAGCGTGGGAGGAGATGTGGCAACCGCTACTACGCCCACTCTGATTAAAAATGAGGCAAAATACTCCTACTATTTTTCAGAATTAAAGCCACCATCTGAGTTTGACTGGCATGAGAATAACAACCAGCCTGGGTCACAGAGTAAAGAGCTGGGTTTTTTTTTCTTTATTTCAGCATATTATGAGGGTACAAATATTACAGTTATGTATATTGCCCAT
>VBSM01003039.1:29036308-29060396 GCA_008086735.1 Cheirogaleus medius
TGTCGGACGTGTAGCTTGCGAAAATTTTCTCCCATTCTGTGGGTTGTCTGTTTGAGCATGGCGCACCATGCAAGGCGTTCTGCCAGGCATGCAACCTAATAGCGCTGAGACTCGGCTTTTCCATCTGTAAGTCTGTAAGTTGGGTGTGTTGCATATATCACGAGGGACCGATGGGAGGATTGGATTCAATGTCTTAGTGTATATCGAGTGCCACCTCGGGGCCAGCACTCCCAGCAGCCCCACGGGAGGTGTAACCCAGGCTCCTGGAAGACACATGTTCCTCTGGACTAAGGGCAAGGAAATGAAAGATTTTCTTGGTTTGTTACCTATAAAGTGTCATTACTCTAGTCAAGGTGTGAGCATTATAGAAAAAATGAAAGAAAAAAAATGTCACGGGCCTATACATATCTTTTAATCATTGGTCCTTCTAGTCTTGATTCTTCTTAAACACCTCATAGAGTAACATCATGGAAAATCAAATGAGTCCAGGTTTGCAGTGACTGGGCGCTTTCGCCGATGAAGAAAAATAGGTAGAGATTTTTCAATGTTCTAATTTGCTAATATTAGTTGGTGACATCCGTGACTCCATGCCGTGACTTAGGTTTTCCCTCCCTGACATTTCAGAGGGTATTCATGGCTTTGTCTGCGGGAGCCCCCACCACCCCCGACCAGCAGGGAGGGGCTCCGGGGTCCTCACAGGGCTCCACTCCAGAGCCCATGATAGAGTGGCCCCGCGTCACACCTGTCCGAGCGGCACCGTGATGATGACTTCCCAGGCCGTCCTGGGAAACTGCAGTCTCTCTTAGGATTTCCAAACAAGAGTCCTGGAAAGGAGTGAGCCTCCCTCTGTGGAGCGATGCGCTGGGGTGAGCAGCTGCGCTTTCAAATGGGCAGGAAGCCCGTGAGCCCCAGGAAGCCTCCAGGCAGCGTGCCCACAGCCACAGACACACCCGGGCCCCCGAGACACCAAGTCCTCGCTGCTGGTCATCCCAGCACCCAGAGCTAGCCTGACCTTCCTTCCTGGAGCCCGGGAACCGGCCCGTGCCCTGCAGCCCAGGCCAGCTTGTGTGTGGGGTGTCTCCAGCCTCCTCCCACGTGTCCCCTTGTTGTTACCCACACTGCCAACAAGGGGGTCCCACCCACTTCCTTCTGTTATTTGCTGGAAACGTTCTTTAATGCTTTCAGATACATTTACTTCTTTTCCTGTGACTAGAAAGCATTTGCTGTTGTGGTCTTTATACGTAAAATTATTTTAAATTACCCTTGCAGACAGGGCGAACGTTTGTGTGATGGGGTTTACATACCACTCACAGTAGAGCAGTGTCATGCTTACCGGGTCCACCGGACCAGGGACAGTGCACAGGCAGTCAGGCGGGGGGTGGGGAGTAAGCACGAGGAGGTGTCTGTCCCCACCGCCGTTGACACAGAGTCCTCCACAGACAGTTACACGTGCTGACTCAGCACCTGAGATTGAAGGGCATCGATTGTCCCGGTGTCTTTGGGAGGACTCTTTCCAAATGCACTTTGCATTGATCGGAAAAGGAAGGTTTGTGCCTGTGTAACGTGCAACCACCAATTACAGGATTAAGGACAATCTTGGATGCCTGGGTGTCCTAGTAGGGCTACGCCTACTCTCCCCGCCATTGTCAAAGTTAACCTAGGAGTAGGAAGGATGGGATTATTTCCACCGTTTGCAAGATATGTCATAAGAACCTTTACATTTATAAGAGAATGAAGAAGACGAAGTGAGACATCTGCCTGGAGACTGGAGGAGAAACAAAGCACTGAGTAGACACGCTCTGGCCGGAGGACCCTGGTCAATATTTGTGCTCCAGGGGGCAGCTCATGGCTGGCTGGACCCGGCTTTGCAGGTCCAGCGTCTGGCAGATGGAGGGGGCCCCGAGCCGAGGTGTCCACGGTGACGCACAGACCAGAGTGTGGCAGGAGCTTGGAGTTCAGCAGCGTCGGGTCCTGAGGACTCCCTGGGGGGCACGCTGGGAGCCACGTGTGGGCATCCCATGAGATGACGCGGGCGCTGGAACCCAGGGCAGCCTCCACAAAGGCCAGTGCCTGTTGCTGCTGTTAATTCCATCTTTATTCTCATTCCAGAGCTGGGAAGCCCGGAACAGACTATTCATGCTTTTTATTTTACCTGCAATTGATATGTCTGCTGCTCTCAAGCCACGGTGTTCTCTGTCCTTCCCACGCTCTGACTGCAGCTGTCTCTGCTGGGGAGGTCGGCAGTTTCACCAGCTCCGAGAGCACCTCAGTTCTTTGTGGTCACGATTCTCAAGTTTTGGTAAAGTGATGTGTGCGTGTACTTCTACAGGACGTAGGTCACGTGGAAGCAAGAGGTCTTTGCTTTAACCGTGATCCTAAGTCCCTTTTAGCTCTAAGCGCCAGCACTCTCAAACATTGGGGTGCATAGACATTACCTAAGGAAGCTAATTAAAAAGAGAGATGCCTGTCTCCTTCCCCCAAGCTCTGTGTTAACCAGCACCCCTTTGCCCCCCACGACGTGGAACACCAGCTTTGCAAGGAATAAAAATAAAACTAAGGAAACAGCTGAAACAGTCATGTCATTGCTTCAGTATAACCTGCATGGGGAAGATGGCATATAAAATATTATTTTAACAGTTTACTTATTTATGCCCATATTCAAATGTCACGATTTTGCCATAGTTATTGGTGTGCTTACTTTTTATAGAAAAACAATTACTTCAAAATGTTTATTACAGCAATAAAAGGCAATCATCTATTTAACCATTGCCCACATATCAGTATTTATGGGTGATATGAATTTCCAAACCCCTTTGAGATTCTGTAAATAAATCTACCTTGAGCATGTAGAACGGTCTGAATATTTGCTGGAATACACTAAGCTTTGTGGACAAGACAGATTCCTTTGGAAGGGAGAAAAAGCGGACTTGGGCATCTGATGAGTGGGGAGGCCTCCCCTCGTACCCCTGGACGGACGGAGAAGGCAGAAATGCGCTGAGAAAGCTGACAGGAGTCGCTCATTTTCTGCACTCTGTGCAGACTTCCACGCTCGCTGCTTGAGTTTTGTGCAATAGGTGGACAGACGAGGCCAGTGTCCTGGGAAACTCGCAAAGGGGAGAGGTGTTGGAAATGCTCAGTGCGTGCCCAGGTCTGCTTCTGGTCTCCCCCATCGGTCCACACCAGCTCCCAGGCTAACCCCTCACTGCCTACAGGCCGCTTCCCCAGCAGGTGTATCTGTCCCCCGTAGCCAGCCTCTGGGTTCGCCCCTGGGTCAACTCTCTCCCGTGTCACAGCCTCACCGGAACCAGTCTGCTGGCCCCTCCGAAATCTCCATCTCCCTCGTCTGCAGCCCGGATCTCCCTCCGAGCCAGATTTATGCTCTTGAGAGAGAACAGTGGGAGTGACAGCAGAGAGTGAGGTGGATGTCACATTTTTTCGCTGGGGTCCGGCTGGCTCCTGCCCTCAACCTGGCAATGTGCCGCGGCCTTCAGCACTCGACAGACAGCAACGGCCTCACGACTGGGTCTCACGACTCTGCCCCTTTCCACTATCATATTGTCTCCAAATACGTCCTCCATGTTTCCTGCCTTGACGCTGGAAAACAGCCTCTGTTTCGGCTGCTTTACCGAGAGCGCGGTCTCTGGCTGCTAATGTCACCGCGTGGCGTGGGCGGCAGGTGGCACTCTCTGCGCCAGGCATTGGAGGGTGAGTTACTGAGAGGATAGGCGGATTCTCCTCTATGTGAGCACTATAGAGACATTAATTAAAACTCTGGATTGAGCTGATGAATATACATTTTGAAAACGGCATCGAGTCATCTGCCACCTTTCCTTGTGTGCAGGTTTTGCAAGAAAGTCACCGCTCACCCGACAGGCAGCTCTGGCTCGGCGCCTGCATTCCAGCCCGGACTGTTCCGTCCAGGGCTTTGAACTGGATGGGAGGGGAATATCGTTTGTTTTTGTGAGCCCTTTTGACCTCGGGAGAAATGTCATAGCAATGATTAGGACGACAGATTACTACCCACCGTGCACTTAAAAATCTCTGCTTAAAATCTGTCTCCTTCGTGTTTATTTTCATTTTCCCCAAATTTATTTTTCAAACAGGGGGATGTGTTCACATTAGTGCACATAAATTATTCTGGTCTTGAAATATATATTTACCAGGAGATGGAACTAAACCAGCAAACATTTACGAGACACCTCGTGGGTACAGGACAGCGTGCTGCGTGTGGTACAGGAAGTGCAGTGGGTCACCGTCCTGTAGCTTGGTCCTGTAGGTACAGGGGAACGTGGCTTAAATAATATTCCCACATACTGACCTGGCTAAATCAATGATGTTTCCCTTCATTGGAAAGTGGAATGAACTGACGTAAGTAAGAGTTTATTTAGAATCACTAAGATAAAACATTTTACTAAACACGTAGATCTTGAAAACTGTTGGCCAGGCCCCTCCTAGAGGAAGCTGAGACCCCTCCACTGCCCACCAGGAACCCAGAACCCAGCTGGGAAACGGGACAGGCCCAACACAACCAAGCACACAGCAGTCCCCAAAACAAAAGTCACAGAGAAAAATGGCACAAACAAGGGACGCCACTGATGTGCCCTAGAGATGGGCTCATAGCATCATCTCTCTGCAGCTGGGAGGGGCCGTCACCCTTCTTTTAGGAAGAGATATGGGGACACTTACACCAGACAACAGGACGGTGTCTGTGACATCATTTTAACATTGCTTGACAGTCACGGCGGAGTCTTCCCCGGGTGTCCTCGCTGTGAGGTCCCCCAGGCAGCAAGGTGCTTCTCCCAGGGACTCCTGACTGGTTGTCCCAGGTGGAAACAGCAACGGGTGAGTTTCCCTCCCTTGTTAACGGGCGTCTGTTTCCACCGTGAATGGAAGTCATGTTGAGATATCCGTGGATATTTAAGTATATATTCATATTCTAGTGTATATTTAAATATGCAAATCCATGTTCCAAAGTACAGAAAAATAGGTGTTTCCAAAGTAAACAAAGGTAGGAATTCAGTCCTCCTAAAAAAAAAAAAATTCTTTTTTTAAACTGACGGCGATATAAGGTCCCATTGAACTTATGTTCCATTCTGAGAAGTTAATGGTTCTACAACTTATGAACATATTTCATAACTTCTTGGTTTAAAGATAGAAGAGATCACTTCCCACTGTTTTCATGATTTTCTTGACCAAACTACGGTCTGTGCCCCATTGAGCACACAAAGGCCGTTGTGAGCATCAGGAACATCTTCCTTCCCGGGACTTTGTGTCCTCTCTTCCCGTTCCAGCCCCGGGGTCGTGGGGGCGAGACTCAGGCCGCGGTTGCAGTTTGTCTAACCCCAGGTGAATAGTAGCTTTCAGCCCCTCTTGCTGTGTGGTGCCTTAAACGTAGACAGGTCGATCTTTGGTTCCTCTTGAACTATCTGTGCTCCCTGGGCTCTGCCATCACACACACCTGTGCTCAGTTGGTGGGTCCGGACTTGCCTCATGGAGAAAGGCGTCCCAGAGAGAGTGTGGGCTGGGGATTCTAGTAATGCTCTACCTCTGCATCTTCACATGCTGGGATGTGTGTTGCATTCCCACAGAGCAGCAGAGGTCTTAGAGACAATTGTAACAGCATTCCATATACAGCATTTAGGGCACTACAACAGAAATTTTAAAAACAGCGTTTCTAGCACCATACTATTTACATAAACTCGGATATGACACTCGCTCTGCATTTTCATTAACCACTGTGCGGTGTGGGAGCTCGTGGCACCCCTGCACCCCTCCCCCTCATCCGAGGCGGGCCGGGTCCCACCTGTGCCCCAGTCGTCCTGCCGGCCTATAACGCGTCAGAATCCATCCCCGCAGGAAGGAGACCAACACTAGTCCGAGCACCTACTGCATACAAGTGCCTGGGCTAGGTGTTGTGCTCCAGGTCCTGAGCCACACAGAGAGGATTTAGAGAATTCTTCACATCACACGCGAAGACATCCGAGTTTAAGGCCGTTTTTATAACCGGTTCAGGAGGAGCCAGGGTGTGTAGCTGGTGTCCAGAAGGCCTCGCTCTCGCACACAGGCCTTGTTCCAGACTCGCAGCTCCGTCCACTGTGACACTCGGCTCCCTGAACACCAGCATCCGAAGGAGAGTTTTCTCTCAATGAATGTAAAAACTGTATTGTAGAGGGTTGAAGTCTTCAAAAAAAAGTCTTCCTTCACTCTGAAATTTAAACGCTAGTATTTCTGCACACTCAGATTGTTACCCCCCATGATACTCATCCTAAACACTTTAAAAAATACGTCTTTTATAGATCTGCCCGCATTTTCCCCTTAAAAATAAATCATTTTCTAACCCTCAGGATATGTAGTAAAGTAGAGCAAAAAACAACATACAAAGTTGAAGTGAATTTTTAAAAAAAATAATGAACAATAAAGGGTGTTATGTGGGAAGTTATTGCCTGCCTGCCTGCTTCCATAGAGCAGAATCTTAACTCCCGTCTTTAACTGTTGGCCTTTTCGCTAAGTGGTTGGTTTCGTGAAAATATGATCACAGCTTTCTGAACAAATGGCAAAGTCACCTCTCCTGTTCTTTGCTCTGTGCAGGCTTCTCTCAGACACAGACGAGAACTCTCTGCAGCCCGCCTGCTTTCAAAGTTACTTTTCCACTAAAAAGAAGTATTTTCTAAATGAGTCATACGTTTAACAGAGGAAATATTCAGAATATTTTCACGTCCGTCCGGTCTGCGAAGAACAGGGAGTGCTGTCATGGTTATTTACGGGTAGAAGGAGGTTCACTCGTCTTCTTGATGTGAACACATGGGTCAGGAAAGGGAATCATTTTGCCTTTACAGAGGAATTCTTTTTAGTGAGTTAAAATTTTACAAAACAAAAAATAAGCCTCTAGTTAGTTATTATAATTATAATTTTTCACTCATTGTCATACTTCGTAAAAATGATCCACTTGTGATTATTCAGACTATCAGCACCGTTACTGTTTTGGGTCAGAGAAGGCTTGCTTGTGGGGAGGGCTGTCCTGAGTTTTGTAGGGCGTTGAATGCACCCCGGTCTTCTTTCCACCCTGTGCCGACAGCACTCTGCCTCCAGCTGTGACGCCCAAAATATCCCCAGAGGTTGCCAAGTGGCCCCTTAAGGGCAATATCACTCTTCTCTTTTCCCAGTTGAGAACCAGTGTGTTAGGGTAATACTTGCTCAGAATGTGGAGTATTCCAGACACGGTTATAAACACTTTCGAAAATTAACTCACTAATCAAAACAACCCCGTGATGCAGATATCATCATCTTCCCATTTTATAGACAGAGAAACTGAGGCACAGAGAGGTTGAGAATCTCAGCTGGCGACATGGACTGAAGCCCCGGTGGTCTGAACCCAGGGTCCTCCCTCCCAGCCACCCCTTGACACTTCCACTCTGACATTGACAAGATGAGAAATCAGAATAGAAGAACTGAGTGTAGTGGATGGATGGCTGACTTTTATGTAGGATAAGAAAACGTAGTGTACACACAGATTTGCAGAAAGAAACACTGGAGTGACAAGCACAGAGGATAGTAGAGTTTATCTCTCCAGCAGGCAATGGGGTTGGCCAGGAGCGGGTAGGTATACACCTGAGGTTCCTCTGAGTGTCTTTCTTTCTACTGTTGATTAATTCGAACATGAAGAAATATGATGTTCAACAAATTACAGCCAAAAGAGGGGAAAAACCAATCTCTAAAATTAAAACAAACTGAACCATAAATCCCAACAACATGCTGGACGGACAGCACAACCACTCATAAGAAAGAGTCGGAAACAGCATCTGCACACTGTGCACTGACACTCATCCTCGGTGGGATACACTCTAAGGAAACAGAGGCTTGAAAGTATTTTAAACTTCACTCATTATTTTAATTGAACGTCTTAGCAGTGGTGTAGGGTTTATAAACTATTTCATATATTTTGGATAAAGCAGGCACGCAAATATACTCACAGTAGAAACCATGACTCTAAGTTTAAAGGAAAAAAGATGCTCATATGAAGTCGGAGGCATTAAAAATATAGTCAATTTTAAATAGTTCAAAATGTTAATATATGCCCATCATTTTTCATATATGTTTGCTATTTCTGTACACTGAAAAATCCGGAATAACTGGTAGTGATGAACGTACATTGCACCCACCTCTTAGTTCATACCTCTGTGCCTACTACCTGGAACCAGATCTCCTTGGAGAAGAGGATTATTCTGAGTCTCAGGCGGACAATGTACAAAGGAGATTTGATGTCTCACTGGTACAGAAAGACTAATACCAGCATACCAAAAACACTCCAAAGCAAGACTGGCGGGGAGCCACCAGCCAAATCATAATGCATAATAAATGCAAGTTACTATTAAAAACCATGAGACTACAGTATACCAGGAAAGAGTGATGGGGAGAGAAACTTGTTTGCCCTCACTGGAGTTTATTGTTGCAACAAAGCCTTGTTGTGAAAATTAGAGGTGAAGAACTAAGCATATATCTTGTTATGTTTTATTGTTTCTTTCTTCTAAGAGTTGAAGAAGGAAAATCCTTTATACAAGAATGCTGTTTAATAATTTTTTTTTAAATAGCGGTGGTAGAAAATCACTATTCTGTAACCGCCCCCCCAAGAGAGGTTGGTGCAGGCAAAGCTTATCAACAGATATAAATATTAATACCAGCATTTATAGGTAGCTAATGAAAATAAAATGCATTTACAATGGAGAAGTTGGTCTGTCATGGCCTTAATTGATCCCTGACATTGGCGTCACTAGGAATGAAGCCACTGGGCAGGAGGAGTCCCTCCGGGTACTGCAGTGTGAAGCATACAGGTGGTGGAGTTCTTGACGAGGACGTCTGGTCTGAATCTCTCTGCACCCTGGGCCGCAGCTTCTGGTGCACGATGGCGATTCTGGGGGATGGATGCACAAGTGCAATGACACGTAGGACCGGAGACAGATGCGCCACGGCAGGTTTGTGTCATTAGAATATGGGTGTCAGGGGAGGAGATCGGTAACTGTCCTGGATCAACTGAGGTTGAAAGAGCCTAATGCCGCGTGGATCTTGATTAAATAAAACTGACAGAGATTTAAGTGATTATGATTAAAGAAATCCGAGCATAGACTGAATAATAGAAAATAAGGAGCGATTGTCAGATTACTCAAGTGTAATGATTTTCACTGGTGTAACGTGATAATAATACTATCTGTAATAATTATAGCAAAGGTAACATTTTACTCAGGCCTATGTTAACATTTTTCCCATTTTGTTTCATAATTAAGTGTAGTATTAATTAAGGTGATAGTATTGTTTTTTTAGCTTCTCTGTATGTTAGACTATTTTTATGAAATCTTACAATGTTAGAAATCACATAGCCTACTCACTGTTTGGGAGCAGTAAACAATCCGACTCCAAGATCCCATAACTAATTAGCAAGTTTCCTTACTCCTGACAGCCAAGGAAAAGAGTTTCCCCTAGTTCTTTAGCACAATTAATGGACAGGGACAATGTCCTCCCAGGCCCGTGACACTGACTCTTGGTGGCCCACGCCGTTAGCACTTCCGGGCTGGCCCCCACGCTCTCTCTCCCTACCTGTATTTTCAGACTTTGAGTTCAGGTTGGTAGCTGTCATGCATAATCCCATAGGAACGCCAGCTCAGCAGGAGAGATACAGCTGCCCACAGAAGGCATTTCTGCAGTCCAATGTGTCTCACCTGGACATCATGGACTGCCCCTGGGCCTCACAGAGGCAGGGCGCCCTGGGCAGGGTTACAGACGCTGGCCCGGTGCCCAGGGGGGCAGAGACTGCCTCGAAGGCTGTCCTGCACACGGGTCACAAGCCGCAAGACGGATGCAATCCTATAGTCTGCAATGTCACAGTAAGTGACTTGAGGACAGTGATTTGCATTTTTAGTGAGATGGCTCGAGATGCTGTTTTATGGTAGAGGTTCAACATCCAAGACCTGCTTACTGTGGAACTTAGGTTTGAGTGAAAAGAAAAGATGTTTTACGAAATGGGGGTGCTGTGGGGATTTGCCATGATGTGGGGGTAAAGAATCATGGAAAGAAAGTTAGAAACAAGTGTTTGGATCCTACCAGGAGGGAAAGTCAAGCCAAATGAGCCCCATTAAGGGACAGGGCAAAGCAGGCCCAGGAGACCAGAAGTGCCCATGGGGCTCCACCTTTGATCCCTTCCCTCTCTCAACTCTTGCAAGGTTATCGGTGGATTCTTGACCACTCGTCCAGGGCGTTAGGAATGGGGACTATTTGGGGAAACCCAAGGAGGAGCCTAGGAGGTCAGGCTAGGACCGCAGCTGGTTCTGGAAACACCGACTGGCAATCCCACCTCTCCCGCTTCCTAGCTGAAAGGGAGGACCGTGCCTCAGCCAGACCCGTGTCCTGCATGTAGGAGGCTCTGAACAAAGGCTTTGTGAGTAGGCAGAACTCTCCTTCAAGAAGGTGACGAGTTAGGGGACAGCTCTGCAGGTGGCCAGAGGAGAGGGAGGGAAGTGGGTGTGAGCTTCAGTGAGTTCATCTGCCCTTGGTGTCTTCCCTACTTATAATTCATGCAGAAATGCCAGCCATGTCAGCTGTGTTTCTCGTATGTGTGGTGAGGAAGCAAGCAGAGGAAGGAAGGAATAAAGGAAGAAGGGAAGGAAGGGAGGAGGAGGGAGAGAGGGAGGAGAGGAGAGGAAGGAAAGAGAGGAAAAAGAAAAGGAGGGAGAGCAGGAAAAGGAGGAGTGGGAAGAGGAGGAGGAAGGGAGAGAGGGAGGAAGAGAGGAAAAGAAAGAGAAGATAAAAGAAGAGAAAAAGAAAGAAATCCCTGGGATTCCAGTGACCCCAGATTCTCATGTGCCTTATCTGGAATTCAACATTAGCCATGAAGAGAAAAGAAAAATGGATTTAAAAATAGGTCAAACTCTTAATAAGCCACGTTCATGGTTCATGATATGATGATTTTCTTTTAGATGGCAGAGCTATCGGGGGAAAACCACTGTCTTCCTCAGTGTAATTAATATGTTACTTTCCTATTACAAACTCAGAGCCATTATTTTTCAGTTCAAAATTAAGAATAACCACAAAATACAATTTTTCAAAAAGTTTCTGTGTTGATTATAGGAAGAAACTCTTTAACAGCTTAAATAGTAATCGTGAAAACAATCTAGCCCCCCGCAAATTTGACTGTAATAAAGTTAGACCACTATGAATTGGTTTCCTATAAAAAGAAAAACGACTAAACCCATTGCATGGTAGACAGGGTTTGTTTGTTCATTTGTTTGTTTGCTTTAATCAGCCTCTCTCCATACTTCTCCCTTTTGCCTATGCATAATCGTTGGAGGAAAATCTGTGAAATAGGAGACACTAAAAATGTGTGACTGGAAACAGCCCATTCTCCAGCTACTAGACCGATTTCTAAAGCCCATTCTGAGTGTGCGGGATCGCTCTGCACACGCCTGGTTTTCAAGGGTGGTGCCTGGGTGCAGGAAGCGCTCCCAAACCAGACCAGCTGTGGACCCCTCGTCCCTGGGCATGGTGTCCCCCCCTGCCAAGTGCCCGCCTGCTCCTCCCCCGCACGCCTGGTGCCGGGAGTTGGAACCGGGTGGACTCGGGTCCTGAGTTCTCTGGGCACCGCGCAGGGCGGCAGTTGGGCAGACGCGTGTGCTCTCCCACACGGAGCTAGACACCAAGCGGGCGCTCAGCGAGTGAACAGGGAGCCAAAGAGAAGGACAATTTCCATATATAAATTCCTCTTTTTGATACGGCCCGGGTTGCATTTCTGGGTATTGACTCGGCCTTTGTAAACATGATAGAGCGCCGTTGTGTTCTACCCAATTAGCCCAACCTGTGCCTCCACCATAAAACTTTATGCAAACGACCGCGCACAAGCTTTGCAGTCCGGGCAAACAATGATGGGCTTATAACTCTTAGAGATGTTTTTGGCAAATAGCTAATAAGAGCTCTTTTTCTTTTTTTTTTTTCACGAGACCTTCAGCTGATGGAAAAAGTAAAAGAAAAAAAAAACAAGGACTGCAGTCTCATATAGGAAATGATGATGACAGCCCCATTAATAACATGGATCATTAAAATTTATAAAAAGCTATTCTTAATATAGGATATAAATACATTTCTCAGGCAGAGCTATGAAATTTATAACCTTTTTATTGTCACCAGAGGACTTTCCTATTGCTCCACCCCGCCACTGTCTGCCCTCTGTCATAAATCACTGTGTGGTTAATAACCTAGATTACAACTACCAGTTGCATTTACAGAATTAAATATTGACTATGTGAAAATGTTATTACATTTTTACTGATCGGAAGACCACAGAACAGCCCTGCAGGACATGTAGCTCCAAAGAGATATCTGTGTAATCTTTGTTGGAAACACAGTTACGGGATGCTCAGTAACAACTGATACAGTTTGGAGCCATGAGGAAGGAAGGGAGAAAATACCAGCTCCTTAATTTTACACCAGGCCAAACACATTAGAAGGAGGCCGTTATATTGAAGCACTGTACATTATTTTCAATTTTAGAGTCTCCAGGCCAAATGCATGGGATGATTACCAAACTCCGAATGGTGGGGGAGTATATTGAAAAGCTATAGGATCCACATGGAATACAGTTTATTAAAAATATTGGTAACATTCAAATAAGAATCAGATACTGTACAGTATAGAAGTAGACAAATTTCAATTTCTTGTTCAATGAGCAGAACCATCAATTCCCCCAATCTCTAAATGTGTGAGAGGTATTTGCTATTCACCTGAGAAACAATCAGAACAAAAACTTTATCCCTAAAGTGTAAGACTTTCCATAATCACGTATATGAGAGCTTAACATTCCCAAATGCTCAGACGATGGTTTAATGCCACGTGAGTAGACGGCAGCCTTAGCTTAGGCGTTCAACCTCATGGTGTGCTCGGTTGGGAGACTGAATACAGCCTGGTCAGGCTAACTGGAAAAAGTGTAGAACACACTCTTACACACACACAAACACACACACACACACAGAACACTGAAAAGTGATAAATGGGGAATTGAATAGACTCAGGACATGGAATGGAAATCTGAGTCATGTAAAAATTCCAGTTTTATCCTGGCCTCTTTCCTTAAATCTACAGAGGATAATTCATTTATCAAAAGTGCAATGGCAGCACCAAACTGCATTTTCTTGAAACTGTAAATTTCATGTAGCATTATTTTTTTTTCCTCCTCCTTTGCCATATTGTCATTTTATATCATTGAAAATACTAAGGTCGAGTATTTTAGAAAAACCCTTTAAATGGTTGTGGCCGTGAACAACATAATTTAATAAATACATAAACCCAGAAAGTTTAATACAATTAATTTACAAAGTTTTCAAATTTACAACCTTGAAAGGAGGCATTAGAACATATCAGTACATTAAAGAAATCAAGTGTATCCTACCAAGAACTAGACAATGATCACCTCATAAAACATTAATATTCCAAGTAGTTTATAAGTTGATACAAAATAAATAATGACTCTCACTGTATACCAAGCTAATGATATAGCCACACAGAGAAAAGAACCGTTTCAACTGACTTAGAGTTGAAAAATAAGCTGACTTATTTCAAGAGACAATATTTTGGCTGTCTATGCTTAATAGAATACTTTCTAAGAGCATTGGAACTGCAAAGAAAGTATAGACTTCACTCATTCATCTGATTTTTGGTAGCTATATTTTTATTTTATAGCTGTGTGTGCTGTGGGATACAGTATCTGAGTAATAATATTAATTTTACAAAAATGACTTTTTTTAGTGAAACGACAGAAGTATAAGATCGATAGTAAAGTCCTGTAACATAAAATTTGAATTGGAAATATTCTTATGAACTGATTGGCTTTTTTTTTCCACTTCAAATACATATCTCTTGGCTCTGCCCATGGAAAGGCCTGGAAACTATGCCACCCAGTAACAATGAGCGGACATTAACACATAGCTGTGATCTCTCAACCACCCACCCCTGTGGAACCAGCTACCCCCTGGGAAAACGGCTGGCTCCAGGCGTAGGGAAACTGATTTACCAGACGAAGCTGGGACATCTTTTGTGCCCAAACCACAAGGAAGCTATCGCAGACTTGTGGAGTTGTTTCCAGAAGAGTCAGAGCAAAAGAAAGGGGCTCTCTTTGGTTAGAGATGGGGTGATGTAAGCATCACAAGGCGATTCTTTCCCAGTTTTCTCAAAAATTCTTGGAAAAGTTTATGCCTCTGATACTTTCTGAAGATGTAAATGGACCAGAGACCTGAGTTCAACCTTCGCTTCTTCTGCTTTTATGACACGTGCATGTTCTGAGTGTTTTCTGAGAGCACACGCAGCCCTCCCCTTCCAAAGGCTGAGGCTGCAAGGCAATGAGGCCGGAGAGGTGGGGTGGCGTCTGTGGAGCTCTGTCAGCTGCAGGTGACAATCCACCTCAGTGTGGCCAAGAGTGAGGGTAAGAATTTCTGGTGCTGGCACTGCAGGGAGGCTCAGTCTTGGTTCCATGTGTGGCTGACCCATCCACCTGGAGATTTCAGCTCTTCCTCCTTGATGGCGGGTCTCCCTCAGCCCCGAGGGTCCCAGCGTGTCTCAGGGGTTGTACACGGCTGGGTCCTGGAGTCTGGCCCTGGCCACATCCGTGAGTGACTGTGAAGCAGGGACTGAGGTGAGGCTAGAGTGACAGGTGGGACCCACCACCCACATCCCGCCTCACCCTCGCCACGATGCTCAGAGCTCCCGGGTCCAAGGGGAGGGTTCCCGGGGTCAGGGGCAGGGTGAACGGCAGAGGGCAGGGCTGGTGCTTGGCCAGCTAGAGGCCAGCAGAGGAGGCCAGCTCCGCACAGGGAGGGCGCAGGGGAACCCGGGACCACGCATCCCCTGCAGAGGACTTTCCTGTGTCTCCCTTCTCTGATGGGAACACAGGATGTGTCTGCTTTTGAAATGAAGTTGGGACCTTGGAAACTGCATTCATATTCAGTAGGAAACCCCAGAATTCCTACAAATAAACAATAACAACTGCAAAACCCACCAAGACTCGGGATCTTTTGAATAACCTGGACCTTTAGTAACTCAAACATGCTTTAGGGCTGTAAAAGCAAGAGGGGAGATTTTATGAAAGGCTTTCGTTTCAGCGAGCGACATTCGACTCTGAATTGCTTCTAACAATTACAGCTCCTCATTCAATAATTTTAATGAATAATTGTCTTTCTCTAAATTCTGTCAAAATTAAATTTAACAGAAACCTGAAAGAAAAACCCTGAATGGAGTATTAATAAAAAAAACTAGCTCATAGGACAGGCACAGTGGTTCATGCCTACAATCCTATCACTTTGGGAGGATGGCTTGAAGCCAAGAGTTTGAAACCAGCCTGAGAAAAAGTGAGACTCCTTTTCTACAAAAATTTAGAAAACATTAGCCAGGCATGGTGGTATGCACCTGTAGTCCCAGCTACTTGGGAGGCTGAGGCAAGAGGATACCTTTAACCCAGGATTTGGAGGTTGTAATGAGCTATGGTGATACCACCACACTGTAGCCTGGGCAACGGAACAAGACCCTCTCTCAAAAAACAAACAAATAAACAAACAAACAAAAACACTTGTAAATCAGGCTCTATATCACTCTGTCTTACTCATATGGAACCATAACAGACCCCAAATAGCTGAAGGAATCCTGAGAAAAAGAGCATAGCTAGAGGCATCACACTACCTGATTCCCAAAATTGTACTACAGAAGCTGTAGTAACCAAAACAGCATTGTACTGGCATAAAAACAGACACGTAGACCAATAGAACAGAACAGGGAACTCAGAAATAAATCCATGCACTTACAACAAATGCTCCCTGAATATACATTGGGGGAAAGGAGAGTCTCGTTAGGAAATGGTGCTGGGAAACTGGGTGTCCACATGTGGAAAAAGAAACTAGATCCCCGTCTTTTCCCCATGTACAAAAATCAACTCAAAATGTATTAAGGACTTAAATACAAGACCTGAAAATATGAAGCTACTTGAAGAAAACATTGGAGAAGTGCTATGGGACACAAAGCAAAGAATTTTTGGATAAGACCTAAAAGCACAGGCAATAAAAGCAAAACTAGACAAATAGGATCACATCAAAGCAAAATCCTTCTTCACAGAAGAAAAAAAAAGAAGAGAAAAATCTACAGAATGAGACAAAAATTTTGCAAACTACCCATCCAACAAGAGATTAAAACCAGAATATATAAGGAACTCAACTCAGTAGCAAAAGAACAAATAACTCAATTAAAAAATGAGCAAAAGATCTGAAAAGACATTTTCCAAAAGAAGACATACAAATGGCCAATAGGTATATGAAAAAATACTCAATGTCATTAATCATCAGGAAAATGCAAATCAAAACCACAATGAGATATCACCTCACCCCAGTACGAATAGCTTTGATCAAAAAGAGAGGAAACCATGGGTGCTGGTGAGAGTGTGGAGAAAGGGGAACTTTCCTACACTGCTGGTGGGAACATACGGTAGAACAGCCACTGTGGAAAACCATGTGCAGGTTCCTCTCAAAACTAAAAACAGAACCAGCAATCCCACTGTGGGGTGTATATCCAAAAGAAAGGAAATCACTACATCAAAGAGACATCTGCACTCCCAGGTCTATTGTCTATGGCAGCACTATTCACAATAGGTAGGGAACCAACCTGGGTGTCCATCAAGAGATCCATAAATAGAGGAAACATGGTATGTATCCATAATAGAATATCACTCATCCATTAAAAAGAATGTAATCCTGTCACTTGTGGCAACATGGGTGAAACTGGAGGTCATTATATTAAGTGACATAATCCAGACACAGAAGGACAAATGTCAGGTGTTCCCACTCAGGTGTGGGAGCTGAAGCTGCATCTCTGCAGGCAGCAAGGACAATGGTGAGGCCAGAGGCTGGGAAGGGCACAGGGAGGGGAGAGTAAGGTTAATAGGTACAAAAATACAATTAGTCAGAAGGAATAATTTCTAGTATTCAGTAGCACAGTAGGGAAATCATATTTAATAGTTAACGCTAATTTATTGTGTATTTCAAAATAGCCAGAAGAGAAAAAATTCTAATGTTCCTAAAACGAAGAAAAATGTTTGAGGTGATGTGTCCCCCAGTTATCCTGATTGGATGATTACATATTGTATACATGGATTTAATATCAAAATATCACATGTATCCTCCAAAATATGTACAACTATGACATGTCAATATAAAACTAGAAAACAAAAAGTAAATAGCTCATAAATTAGGCTCTGCGTCTTTCTCTGTATGTCTCTCTGTCACCGTCTCTCTGTACATGTGTGTATTTATATAAATATATGTATATATACATATTTGTATATAGCCACTTCAAAGTTAATGAAATTTATCTACTTTCCTTTCAGCTCCATGAATAATGATTAAAAAAATGAAATAACTCCCCAGGTCAGTTTTTTAACTTGTCTTAAAATTAAGAAACTCTGGACCGTTTGAACTGACTGGAACATGACACATTGACTCTGTCCTTTGATGACTTATCTATCATCTTATCTTGACATATGTGCATACCGAATTCACTCAGGCAATTTGGAAAAGAGGGTGAACCTAGACTTTTGTCCTGCAAGACCTCACTCAAATCTCCGTCTCTCTGCTTAGGAATCGTGCATGCTACCCTTCCATTCTCTGGGATCAGTTTGCTCATCTGTAAGCTGGAGAAGACAATATGTAGCCTTCGAATCGTTGTCACAGTGCCTGGGGTCTTGTATGTGATAAATAAATGTGACCCCAGGAGCACTTACCTGTGTAGGTGGGAACAGAAAGCAGAGTGTGTCAGTAGTTGATACAGCCAGAGTTGCTGAAGGCTCAGCTGACCCCATGGAAAGTCAATAGAACTGCCTTCAGGAATGAAAGAACGTCATTCTTCTAGACTGGCTTTATTTTATTATGGATTTAGTAAGAAAATAAGAGAATATTCTTAAATGAGGGAAAATATGTATGTATATATACATATATGCATGTATGTATGTACGTATATCCAGGAATGCGCTATTTTCCCTTTGGAATCAAGTTATTTCCTGCCCATGTAAGGAGGTTCCTTCTTTAAAAGTGGCAATATTCATACACCTGTTTTAGCACAGAAATAATTTTTTATTATAAGGGATTACAAATAATATTGTGAACAGATAGAATTAAGCTTTCAATTCAGAGATAAACTATTTCTGGAAAAATAAACTTTTTTTGATCGATAGGATCTAGTAAATGTTGACTTCTTTTTGTCTATGCTGTAAAACCTGAAAATCATCAGTTAATATGGAATCAAACTTCCAAATGAGATCAACTAACAGGAGGCTTTAATATAATGTAAATATAGCGTTTGGACAAAATGTTGGAGATTTCATTTGAGTATGTGTAGTGATAAGATCACAAAGTAAGGAGATGGTGGAATTCAACTGTCTCACCTACTTTAACCTCCTCTTTTCAGTGCCGGGAGGGGACGCATTCCGAGTCCCTCGGGAGATGAAAAACAGAAGTTCCACCTTGAAATACTCCTGGAGTCCTATGTGCTTCCCCATTGGCCGAGAGCTTTCCCCTTCCCTGTACTGATGAATCCCAACCATGAGCATAACTTCCAGTGAGTTCTGTGTGTCTACCTAGTGGCTTATCAAAATGGCAGTGGTTGTGGGGACCCTGGAAATGGTGTCAAAAGTGAGGGTGGCCTTTGGTAGAATATCCCCTCAAACCTCAGAGTTGGCCTAAAATCTTGCATAGTCTAACTCAAAACTCCTCAAAGGCTGAGCCTTTTATTTATATCCTCTGCTATTTATAACTTAACTTTTATAAAAGTAAATAATATGCACACGTAAGTTACATAGCCAAACAGTTCAGAAAGGCGTGTTACAGAGTAAGGCATTGCCCTACCCTACTTTTCCTGCTTCTGATTAGAACTTTCCTAACAACAGCCATTCTTAATACTTTCATGCTTTTTCTTGGTGATATGTTGCTGCAAATATCTAAATAACAAATTTCTATTGCTTAACTTTTCCATTTTAGACCTTATCTACTGATCTCCTATACAAAATATTAGAATTTGTATTATTTATACCACACAGCCTTTCATTCATCGCCCACTATTCTTTCTAGCATGCACTTCCGGTATAATTGAATTTCAAATTTTGGTTAATGCAGCATTTGGTGCTGACTGCAATATATATTTTCCTCCTGTCTGATGTACAAAATACATTATCATCATATGGCCTTTCTTCCACAACTTTTTCTGCTCTTACTTGAATCATCATTTACTCTTTTATTCACATGCCTTATTTTCTATGCACCAATTTGTCACGATTTAAAAACCAGGGCTACTCTCGTCCACATTTTCTCTTTTGGACCTTCCTCTGGAACCCTCAGTTTCGCTGCCCCGCCCAGACCTTCCTCTCCCTGGGCTGTTCCAGGATCATTCTGGGACTTCGGGAGTTGTCTCTGCTTCCTGCCCGCACTGGCTCCAGTTTCCAGGACCCTGGCCTCCGCTGCATGGATCTGCATACGTGGAGTTGTAGCAGAGCGTGTGCTCCGTGCACCTTCTGTAGAAGGCATGTGTATGGGTAACACACTGAGCTCGCGAATGTCTGGAAAGTTGTTAGCTTTCCTTCCCAGTTGATCACTACTAGAGTTCTATACAATTCCAGACGGGGAAGCCTTGCACTCTGCCCCTCCCCGCTCATGCTCGTTCTTGGTCCATCAGGGCCATTCTGGGTCACCCCCTCCACTGCCGGAATGTTTTAGAATTTTTCCCTTATTCCCAGTGTTCAGAAATTTTGTAAAATGTGCAAATGTGCTGTGTCTTAAGGCGGGTTTGTTTATTTGTTTATTTAGGTAGGTTTTTTGTTTGCTTGTTCGTTCTTTAATTTTTTTGTACAGTATTTTGAGTTGCTGTTTTATGCTTTTTTAAAAGAATCATTCATTGTGCTGGGCAATAAATGGAAACTTCAAATTTGGAATAGGGTATAATCTTGTGGTTTCTTTAATTTTCTTATCTCTTATCTTCTATTTTTCTGTTCTGCCTTTTATAAGTCAGATGGTGAAACTCATGGGTGGATCCTCTGATTTTCTCATCCTTTTTTCTCTCCTTTTCCATCTCTTTGTCTTTTGATTGGCCATTCGAAAGAGTTTCTCAGCTCTGTTTTTCTGTCCTGTATGATTTCTAAATTTACACATGCATACATAGAAGCATGCATATGCATATGTGATTTGTATATTATATATAAGCATATGCATATTTATTAACCATGTATAATTTATATATAAACATACTTAAATATTATATACATTAATTTCCCGGAAATTTTTCTTTTTATACTTCCAGCACCTACTTTTAGTTCACAATGCGTGTCTCCTTCGGAGCACCTTCTACCCTCTGCTCGGTTGCTGTTCACTTCAGTTCCTTCCATCTCTGTGGATGCTGGTCTCTGTTTTTCCTCTCCTGTGTGGTGCTTCTTGGCTCTCTGTTGGTACCTAAGAAAGGGACTGGAAAGGTCTTCCCAGCTCTGGGTGGAGGGTGGACCTGCTGAGCGTGGCTTTGCTGTGGGCTACTGAGGATGGATGAGTGTGTTTCTCTAGGAACATCTGGATGTCAGCATCTGTGGCTTCTCTCCTATTTCAATCTGTTTCTTCGGAGAGGAATCTCCAGTAACTTCCAGGGGAGGAAGTCCGGCTTTGGGGAGCTGGGAAAGAAGGGGGGTCTCCATGGTTAGGGACACAAACTTCCCCTTGTCCTAGTCTGGGCACAGTGCCTCCCTTCTGACCCCCTGCTGCCTGGAGCACCGTGGCCACGCCGTCCAGCCAGAACTGCGGACAGCCGCTCCCCTATGCCGCCCGGGGAGGGCGGCCCCTCACCCTTCAAGCAATCACCCTCTCCCCGCGCGATTGCCAGTGCTGTGTTGCCTTCACCTTCCCTCTTCTTGAATTTCCCCCTTTTTAGCTTAGGGAGGAAGGAGGGAGGGGCTAAAAGCAGGCGCTGTGTCCACCTATCAGGTCTGTCCATCCACCGACTGCTGTGTTCTCAGAGCATGTTGTTTACTAATTCAAGTCAGTGCCCCTTTGATGTATTCAAAATTATTTGTTGAGCAAAGGAAGAAAGAAAAGAAGAATGGAACAGGGAAATAAATGCCTGCTATGGTCATTAAATTAAAATCCTCCAAACACAGGCTATTTTATATGAAATAATGGAAGCTACATGCTGTTTGCTTATTTGTTTAGTCCATGAACAGTTTACGGAGGTTGGGTATCCCAGGATATAAGACCCTCCCCTTGTCAGTAAAGACTTTGGGGAAACTTTACAAATGCGTCCATGGCTCTGAACTTTACTGTCTGAGCCCAGGTGGGCTTACCCAAAATGGAACTGTCCCTTTGGGTAATCCCCCAAAGTTCTTCTTCTTTTTACCCCCAGGAGACGGCAGACGGGGACCAGCCAGCCCCTGTGCGTGGTTCCACTGTGGCCTCTCTGACCGGGGCGGGCGGGCACTTGACGGACATGCAGCCGTCTGTATTAATTGTGAAGCTGACAGCAGGAACAATGTGGGCTGTGTTTGCTGTGTCACGACTTGTCTCACAGAGTGTGCATGGACGTGACCTTCCGCCCAGGTATTAACTTCCATGCTGGGAGAACATGGTGCTGCTAAATTATGTCAAGTGTTCGATTCAAGTAACACGTTACGAGGGATTTAAACCCTGTCCTAAAGTGTGTGCCAAAGCAGCATCTTGTCTCCATCATCAGTTTCATTTCAATACTACTGTAAATGAAACCAGAAGAAAGTAACACAAGATCCCATCAATACCACACAAATCATGATACTAAATAGAAATAAACACACACGTGCATACAAATCAGAATATTCACATCTGAAAAAGGAATCCATATATTTAGCATTTTAATTAAATAAGACTCAACCTACACATACAAACTCTATATGTAGCATTTTTGAGGGAGTACAGACTACTAGATTTGCGGGATGCTCTTCCCGATTATCTAGCTTTTATTTATAAAGACTTTTTGTTTATACCTCTTACTTGCAAAATAAATTTGAACTAGATAATGAAAAGCCCTGTTTTCCTATGTGGAAAATATGATGCACTTTCTGCATAATCATAATGCGCTTCCATGCCATGCTTTTATAAAGCTATTTTTTTTTTTACCGGAAAGTCTTCATTTTCTTAATTATTTTTTATTTTGGAAGAGGGGAGAGGGTTCAGAGAAGACGAGTAAATGCTCAATGCATTTTCTAAAATGAGACCCTCTTCCCTATCCAAATCTCACAAAGTAAAGTGTTTACAAATTGAAACTTGAAGGAGTCCTTTTTGTATATGAAAAAGGATGATAAATTTGGCTCTAGGAATTTGCCAGGGAAACTTCGCACATACATTTGTGCTTAGCCATGTTTTACTTAATACTTTTGCTTCCCGAAGCCCTCTTTAACCTACTTGAATTAACTTTAAGACATAAAATATTGGGTGATTCATAAGTTGATCTCTTTCTAGTTTCAGAGACACGGCTGGTGCCACGACATCAAAGAAATAGGGCACTGGTGGACCCAAGCAGAGACCCTCACTCCGTCCACCCAGCCATCAGGGAGACTTCCCACAAATACAGAATTATGTGAACGTTTGGAGAGTCTCCCGTCTCTCCCTTCCCGCCAAATGAAGAGAGCTTCGGTTATGTCTGAAATGTCTTGACGACTTGATCATAGAGACGCAAACCTTTCTAACATTAGGAAGGAAAATGTTTGCCAACCTAAAGGAAAGAACATAATACGCCTTGAAATGAGACTTTTAAGCCTGACAGTTTATGTGCGCTCCTAAATCTCCCTTGACCACTTGTTCAACCCATGGCGCGGTGCTTCACTGAAGTCAAGTCACAGCTGAACATACAACGTGAGAGCAACTGAGAGCCCCGCTAGAAACCCTCCCGTGTTCGTTGGTGACGTCCTAGGTCGTTTGCGAATACGTGCGTCTGCCGCGCATTCTGCGCAGAAAGGCAGAGGTGACCGGTGTGAGATGCCAGGAGTTGAGGAATAAAGTAACTGAGCATCTATCCTGTCCCACGGAGCGACTCGTCTGAGCAGCACATAGCAACGCATTTCCCCGGCGTCATGGCTGCGTGTCGCTGGGAAATTTGGTGGTCCAAGAAATGTTTTAGTTTCATGAAAGCACAGACTGAATAAAATTCTCTGTTGCTCTCTCCCTCTCTGCTGGAATGGAACACTGGAGCCATCTGCCTTCCCCGGGGACAACATGCTGTTTATTCAAATGAGGCTCCTCTGCACAAAGGTGGCTTCAGTGGCCGGTGCAGCCTGTCTCCCTGCAGGAGCCCCCACCTGACTGAAGCCTCCAAACTCCACTCCAGTGGAAGGAGAGGGCTGGGGTGCAGAACACAAAAGCCATACAGTGTGGTCTAATGTATGCGCCTTTCCCGCAGAATCCTAATGGAGCTTCACTGAGGGGAATTTACGCGAACCTTATAGGAATTAAAAAGAGACATTTATTTCATTCAGGGAATGCAGTGACTTCCACTGCTTGCGCAGCTCGGAGAGCTCCGCTTTGAAAGGGCCTTTTATTGTGCAGGAAGAAAGCCTCGCTGCAGAGCCCAGGGGACATTTGGGAGGCCGGCTCGCGTGCCTAGCAACTCCCGGCCTCGCTGGCTTTCCCAGTGCCCTCGGCCGGGCCTTTCCGTCCCTCCCTAATTGATCGGGTTAATATAAACCCCAGCACCGCCGGCGTTTGTGTGGCCCCATAATAAGGCTGTTGTGGGCTCCTCTCTGCTCCCGTGAACCCCATTTAGGGATGTGTCACTCTGCGCAGTTCAAAAGTGTGAGCGAGTGAAAAGAGCCACAATCACTTCATTAATGATCTGTAAACAGAGGATCCAGGCTGCCGCCACCTGCGTGGGCTTGTGGCGGGAGGGGCGGCCGCGCTGTGCCCGGACCTCGGCAGGTCCATGCTGCAGGGTGAATAGCTGCCCCGAGGGACACGGTGACACCGTCCCAAACGGTCGCATGTCCAGGAAGCGGTGTCTTTTCATTTTTGAGAGGGCGCTTCAAACA
>VBSM01003039.1:29069066-29165533 GCA_008086735.1 Cheirogaleus medius
CCCCCTCCGAACCTTCAGCGTGCTGTGAACACGGGGCTGCAGCAGCCCCTCGGGAACCCGGGGAGTCCCTGCAGAAAGGAGCAGACGGAGAGGTCAGGAATCAGCAGCCGAGCTCCAAGCGATGCCCGTTGCATCTGAGACATGTCCGCGGATTCTCTGACACCCCTCCCTTCAGATCTGTAGGTTAATTTCTAACCCCTGGAGTGTTGACCAGACTTAGTGGCCTCACCAGTGATGTCCCAAATGGCAGATCGCCCGGCGTTCTTGAACCACGGAATGAATAACTAAGCTATGGCGAATCCACCCACGCCATCCCACACACTAGCAAAAATGGACAAACCACAGCTAGGCACATCCTCATGAAGGAATCGCAAAATACAGCATCAAGTGAGAGAAATAACAGATAAAGGGGTAAACACCACCATGTCATGTATATAAATCTCAAAAATAAGAAAAATTCCTCTGTTACTAGAAATTGAGAAAGAGGTAGCTTAACAACTCCAGACCTAACTTGCCTAATTTGTGATATAAGTAGGCGACATGTGATCTAGCCTAAAGCAGGGTCACCACACCTCTGTGAAAGACTGGACAGCAACTGACCCAGGCCTCTGGGGCACAGAGTCTCTGTCACAGCTCAGCTCCTGGAGCAAAAAAGCAACTGCCGAAAGAATTCCTAAATGAACCGGCCTGGGTGTGTCTCCATCACGCGTTACCTACAGACCAGGCTGCAGCTCAGATTTGGCCTGAGGGACACAGTTTCCCTATTCTAAAATGTAATAACTGTAAAAATCGTGACTCTTTTAAAGAGAGATATTATTATATGAATTTCAGATCTATGCTGAAATAAAAATAATGTTCACAGATTTATTTTTAATATTTAATAGAATATATATATAGAGAGAAATTAAACTTCTAGAACTCTTATCAAACACTCCAATTCAGATTTCTATCTGGCTCCCTGGCATCAGGGTTTCTAGAATCCTCTGCTGATTACATTGGCCAAGAAAGAAAGCTCAGATGAAGGCACGGTTGTGCTGCAGTGTGATATTTTTATTGCTGGGTTGTAGCAACAACTTCAACATTAGTTTCTCATTCCAAAGTCACTAGATAATAGAACCACAATAACCACAATGAAACTATAAATGTCTTCTTTTCATCTTGGAACAGACTGAAACTTCTAAAACGGAGTTAATAGCACCTTAGGACACTCATATTTTGGAGCAATTGTGATAGACACCCCCCCACACACATATAGAGAGAGATTTTATATATTCATAAAATATATATAATTTTTAAAAATGCAATGGAAAATAAAACACACAAAACAAATTTAAAAAGAAACAAAACATTCTGCCTTTATTTCTTAACAAAACAAAACAAAACAGAAGCTACCAGGAAAATGTGCTGTTTTTAGGAGCACAAGCCCTCCTTCACGCACACTACTGGGGGCACTGTGGGGAGGTTGAGCTGTCTGGAAAAGACCCCTGGGCTGCTGGACCTGGTGTCTGGGCGGCGGAAGAGCCTCGGGTCATAACAGCAAATGAAAGGAACCGTCACTTGTCACCAATACACTCCAATGTCGTTTACCTGAGGTCGAAAAGAATGGCTGTGGCTGTATTAGGCAGAACGTGTCCCAAGAAGGGCTTCCATCGCTACACACTCCGTGGTGGGGGAGCTGCACAGACCACTTCCTTCTAAACACGATGGGTTGCTGATGTTCATCGAAGCAATCACGTCACTCACAATTCAATAATCCAGAGACCAAAACGATGTAAGCACGTCACTCACAATTCAATAATCCAGAGACCAAAACGATGTAAGCTAACTTTGCCATAATTTTATCATCTCAATGTGAAGACGTGCTTTCCCCCTCTGCTCACAATATGACATTTTTTTTATTTGAAATGTATTTTAAAATCCATGTCCAAAAAAATGGCCAAACTGTACAAAAATAAAGACGTGTCTGGCATTAGGCCGTGAGAGAAGGAATAGGCTTGGGTCGCTACCTGCCCACGTGTTGATTTCTCTGCCCCTAGCTGTCCCCCCTGGGGAGGGATCTGTGCCGGCGAGAATGCCCAGATAGAGGGTAACTTAATTTTAATCCCATTGTCACTGAGTGACTTCAAAAAGGTCACAGCACAGTGGAAGACAGAGCCACGTGAGTTACTGTGTGCACAGAAGACTGCCCAGGGAGCAAGAGAAGACAGAAGCAATTGCAAATCTCTTAGGTTAAACTACAGAATGTTCCAAGCTAGGAAGTGCTGTGTCTAGTTAGTATGCCGTAGCGGACTGCCAATCAGAAACCAAACATGTATCTGTCTAAAGTTCTCAGCTCACTTTGAAGAGAAACTCACTCCCCGGGTGAGTGATTCAATTATTGGAATTATTGGGGCGGGCGGAGGTGAATACAAAACACAGACAAAAAAAGTCTGGTGTTCTTGGCCGCATCCCTGCATCATATAGTCAGGTAGTCAGGCCAGCAAGCACAGGAATAAAACCCAGCTGGGTCCGGTGTGGTTTTGAATATCTGCCAGTGGTCAAAGTGATTCAGAATCCTCGTTAGGCTCCGAAAGCAAATTATCTTCTGTGCCCACTGGGGCTTTGGAGTTGATGACTAATCTGCGTCAGCGTACAGACCAACATGTGTGCAACCCCACGTGATCTGTAGTTACGCCTCACGAGTGCACCCACCAGGCCACCAGCCTGGCCCCCCCACCCGTGTCCTCTAGAGACCAGGACCTTGCTACCCATCTGCTCCAGACCAAAGATGAAAAATTCAAGTTCAGAGACTCCCTGCATCAAGCTCAGCCAACTGTATTTTAATTTCTCTCAGAAAACAGCGTGGAGTAGCAGCAAGGAGGAAGGACATTAGGACTGGGGGACATTAACGGCAGTGCCCTAGAGAAGGGCAAGAAGGGCCGTCTGAAAGCCGGGTTCTCCCTTTCTCTGTGTTCCCGCACTTAATGGCATGGCCGGGCAGAGCTGAGCGGACCTGCGTGAGCCAGCCTGTTCCCTGCACTACAAGGAGATTCAGCTGACCCACTCTGCCTGGCGCCTGGCCTCAGCAGCCATTGCAAGGAGACGTGACTTATTGTTGTCCCCAAAAGACAGGAGTCTCTCCATGTAATCGCGTCCCCAGTGATAGGGACGGCCCTTCTCCCCACCAACCAAGAGGGCAAGTGAGCCAAGCACATCTCCTTCTTGTGCACCAGAATCACACACATGAGGCTCTACCGCAGAGTTCTAGCAATCTCAGAAAGAGATTACAATACAGAAGAAAGAAAGTCTCACGTGTTGAATCCCTTAGCCTTTCCTTGGTCTGCAGGAGAGAAGGCATGCCTGCCCTAGGGTCTCCCCAGGCCTCAGGGCAGAGCAGGCTCCAGCCAGTGGGTAGGGTGCTTTTCTCCATGGAGACTTCCAGGTGGAGGAGAGACGGCCCCATCCTCAGGAGGAAGAGCCCACCCACGAGTCTCCAGTTGGAGTTCAATCTTCCCCACGCGGAAGGTGGCAGCCCCAATCTGTGCTAGCCTTAGTCTATGGAGAAAATGAATCTCTTGAAGACAGACAGTGACTTGGTAGAGACCAAGCTAACCCTCACCTACTTAAGATGTATATTGGGGAAAGAAAATCATCATTGTTATCAGAGCTCCGACCTGCCTCTCTGCAAGGTCGGAAAGACCGGTTCAGGCTCTGCAATGGTATTCTAATTCGGATCTTCCCTTCTCTACGGAGTGAGGCTGCCAACCCCTGCCACATCACCTGCTGTCGTCAGTAACATACGTGTGTGTGTGTGCATGTGCACATTTAGTATATTCTCCCTTTGTCCTGATATGGGCGGTCTTGGGAGAAGGTGCGGCTGTTGGAACCTCCTTCACAGCCCTCAGCGACTGTGACGTGCGCCTGGCGCTCTCAGGAGCGGTGCTGACCCTCGGCGGGGCTCGGCGCTCGGGCGGGTCCTGGCAGGGGCTCCGGTGAGGACGCCCACGCAGAACAGGCCCCACTTTCCTGTGTCAGCACTGCGGCCTCACCGCTCAGCACGATGAGCTTGCGCGGGGGCTTCATTAGGAAAATGAGCGCCTTGCTAGCAAAATGGGTGTCAGAAAGGCGGTCCCGTTAGTGATGAAGACGTGTGGGCTGGCTCGGTTTGGGGAGACTCTCTGTGCCCCTGAATGCGCCAAGTGTAATAGCCCAGTGGAGAGTGCTGGTCCCTTCCGGGGGGCATCAAGGACTGGTTTCCAAGGTCCTATATCCAGCATCTGGCCAAAGGGCTTCTGGTTGCCTGAACCCTACTGGAGGGTTAATGGAATCCTGCCCTGCGCTGTGGCCTCTGCTTGGAGGAAAACTTCCGGGCCCAGAAGTGATCAAGCCGCTTGAAGCGACAAAGGCTCAGAAAACTCTGGAGCTCACAGAGGGGCCGGAGCAGCCCATGTAGCATCAGCCTGCTGACACTTGTTTAAGTAAAGTCTGCTCCGTACTCACCTTGCAAGCTGGGAATGGGCGGTGGGTGACCAGCTGACCCTCCCTTACCTCAAGCTCCTTCTTCAGAAAAGAACCAGCCGGTTGTGCATCAACAAATGGACCTTGGTCAGCTCAGCATCTTGGAGTCCAGGAAGAGATATGAGCTACTGTACTTGTGGCTGGTGGGAGATCTCATTCCCTTCTGGCTGTTAGAAAAAAGAAAAAGAAAAGAGGAAAAGGAAACATCTTCCCATCGTGCCTTTTTCTGTTTGTTTGTTTTCTTTCCTCTTGGATTTAATATGAAAATGGAAGGAGCTGAGGCGAATCTTGAAAGAAATCCCTAGTAAATCCCGTAAGGGGAGCGAATGCTAATCTAATTCAGAGTCCCGCATCCATGGGTACCTCTGTGTCTGTGTGTATTTGGACATTGCTCTGTCACGTATTTTTAAAACGTTATCTTTTAGCTGATACTTGCCATACGTTGCACAAAGCTCACTTTTAGAGAAAGAGTCAAGTGAAAACGTACCACGTAACTGATGTTTCTTGGTTTTCAATCACTATCCTTATAATCACATAGTTTAATTAATTCCAGCTTTCAAACCAAACTTTGGTCATGATGACACATCATGCCCCTGCTGTGCCTCCTAGAGTTTACCTAACTGAACACATCCAGCCCAGGCGTAGCCTCCCCTGTGGGCCTCTCTGACCCCCGAGCCAGCCCTCGACCTGCACCCCACGCCCGCCACCGCGGCCTTCCTGGACCCTCCTCGCGAACACTGGGAGTAGAAATGGCTCCTTTTAGCTCCAGGACCCACTTCCTGATTGGATCTCCAGTGAGTCTCTCTGTTGTTGAATAGATCTCTGGGGGATTCATTCATTATTAAAGGGAATGAATTTAATCCGCCCTTTAAAGACTCAGACTATCCCATGGCAGCCAGTGCCCTGGCACCCTGGCCGGGCAAGCACGGGCAGAGGAAAGGAGACAAGGGGGCTCCCATGTGAGAGATGCAGGAAAGCACACGGACGGCAGAAACGGCTAATGGATGACACCGCAGTTACGCTTGTGATGGCTTGACTCGCCAAAAGCCGTGTCAGTGCCCACGAAGCCAGGGTGCACCTGACCTAACTCTGCTTTGATGAGTTTAAGTGAAACCAGGACAGTCGTGTTTAGGTGAAGACCCCAGCTGATGGGAGAAAAGAGAAATGGAGAAAACAATAAGTTAACAAACTCAAATTAACTTTAAAAAGGAAGGAAAGAAAACAAAGAAGGAAGGAAGGTAAAAAGGAGGGAAGGAAGGAAGGAAGGAAGGAAGGAAGGAAGGAAGGAAGGAAGGAAGGAAGGGGCAATAGAACACTGAGAAAAAAACTCAATGGCCATTTGGACGCCTTCTTAGCAAGTGGCCTTGGGCCGCATCAGGGCAAAGCGTTGGAGGAGAGGCGTGTGCGTGTGGGGAGCACATCTCACTGGAGGCGGGGTCCATTCTTGTATCCGGGAGCATCTTCTGGAGCAGTGGAGCCCTTTTCTTGAGTCGTTTCCTTTCCTGTTGTGCCCAGAGTTTGGTTTTGCCTCTAAGAACTTCTCGCCATTTCATGTTGCAAAGGTAGCACTGATACATCAAAGCAAGAGAAGCAGCAGAGGTTAGAGCAGAGGGTAGCTACTGCTGCCACCAGCAGCATCTAGTAAGACTGGTTCCTCTAGGAAGGTCAGGGTGAAGCGTGTAAGCAGCACTGGTGATTTATGGGCGTCCCGGGGTAAATGCTGTAAGTGGGGGACCAAATCATCCTGGTCCGAATGGACTCTGTCGACTTGGACATGAGTGCTCAGAGGTTGCATGTATACTGCACGTATGTACATCCTGCTTGTGCAATTTGACTTTGCATAAACCACCCAGTGTGTGGGTGAAGGCCATATGTCACGCTTATTAAAAAATTGCTCAAGCGTCATCCATCAATATTGAACATTGAATTTGATGACGGCATTTAGCCCAGGAGAGAGGCCAGCTGCCGTCTATGACTACGGGGAACACGTTTAAATGACAGTCATCAACCTGGTAGACACAGCTTCTGCACAGAGGCGATGCTTTGTTTCCGAATTCACCTCTGCAGTCTGCAGGGGGTGCTTCACACAGCCTTCCCTGGCGTGGGGCCCTGTGGGTGCCCTCCCCCGGCCCACACTTTGCTCCTGTCTGATGTCACCAGAAGCCTCTGAACTTGACGCCCCGTCGGTTGCAAAGGCACCGGACAGCAGGCACCAGGCGGGCAGTGAGTCAATGTAAACTTAGGGTGGACTCGAGCTTTTCATCTTGGCGCTTGCCTGTGTAGCAAGCACCTGCCCCGCGTGTTTGCCGTGGAAGGAGGGCTGCCAGAGGGCCGACTGACCGGGTCCCAGGCCCCGAAGATCACTGAGGGGTGGGAGGCATAATTTCAGCAGTCATTTGCCCACCGTGTGACATAAGGCACCTCACTTTCAAGGCCAGTAGTATATTTATGAATATTTAAATGCTAGTTGTTGCGATCTCCTTAAGACTTAGAACTTTCAAACTCAGCTTGATTTATTGACATCTGTAGTTTTTTTCATTCTCATGATGTAACTACTTCCAAAGACTACATCGTTTTCATTTTCTCCTCCTCCTCCTCTTCCCTCCTCCTCCTCCTCTTCCCATGGCAGAGGCTTTCCTTCCCATTGGCCTTGCTGCCTCAGAGAGATGAGCGGGAGAGGTCTCTGTGCGCAAGGGCTCCTGCCTGACTAGGAGGCCCAGGGGAGTCTGGGAGAAAACAACACAAACCTCCTTCTCCCCATTTAGCAAAGACAAAAAGTGTGTCCGAGAGGGGCGACATCAAAAGGCATTGGATTACAAATCAGGCTAATGAT
Source organism: Cheirogaleus medius (assembly GCA_008086735.1). Classification (NCBI taxonomy): domain Eukaryota; kingdom Metazoa; phylum Chordata; class Mammalia; order Primates; family Cheirogaleidae; genus Cheirogaleus; species Cheirogaleus medius. The sequence continues at coordinate 29,076,397 of VBSM01003039.1, forward strand.
CTGATAAGAGGATCCCTAAATCCGAAGTCACCATTGTGCACTCGCCTCTGGCCCAGCCATGGTGGTGGTGGTGGGGGGGGCTCTCCCTTAAGTCATTTGACTTAAGCCAAAGGGCTATTGAAACCTGTTCTTCCCAAGGTACCCCTGGGAACCAGGCACTTGTTATTCGACTTGTTCAAAGACTATTCCTGAAAAACTTACTACTTTAGTTTTTCCTTTTCTACAAAGAAGAAGGAGGAGAAAGAAAGAAATAAAAAGAAAGCAAGAAAGAGCAAGAAAGAAAAGGAAATAAAGGAATAAAGGGACAGAAAAAAGGCCAGGCTGAGTTGAAGAGATTAATCACCTTTTCAGTGTAAAGAGAGACTGGTGAGAAGAAAGTTGGAATTCGCTCTTCATCCCTTTGGAGTGGCTGAGCCGAGCTTTTCAGATGCACATTTCCCTGTAATGACTTAATCACCTAATTAGCTGACTCCCAGCCCCTGGGTAAGTGTGTGCAGGGTTCCTCTAATTCCACTTACCTTTAAGTGATTAACTGAGGATTCCAGTAAGAAGAGCAGCCCCTTGGACTTTAAGATTCCAGAGATAAAAACGCAGGAGAAAGAAAAACCAAAATAAACCCATTCAGCAGGAAATGTGAAGTGACTTTTCTTTTAAATCCTCCCTTTGAAACCCGATGCTGGCTAGGGACAGGCACACCCACCCACAGTGGCATGATTGTCCCGGGCCCTTTGCCTGCATTCTTATTTCTTTGATAGCTCCCTGCTATTTTGAAAGACTTTATAATTGCTTTCCTTTACTCTCCCCCCAATAAAACTCTTTCCGCAAGTGTTATAAAAAGCAAGATGTTGTAGGATAAGAGATGAGAAGTAGCAAATAGATCATTCCACCTGAGAATTCTTTAGGGTAGGAGGGTAGAGGAGGGAGGAGATTTCTTCTGCAAAAGGTGGACTTCAGAGAACGTACAGGGCGAAGGCTCAGACTGCATCAGTAGCAGGATGATGTCAGCCCCCCACTATGTCTGGAGGAGAAAGAGTGGCTAGGTTGGGCACACACCTTACACCTTCGATGTCCCTGTGTCTAATCCCAGCACTCCCCTGGGGGAGAGGGGCCTTCACACCACTGTCCCTCAGCAAGAGTGTCCTGACTCCCTGGAGAGTCAGCACTCATGGATGACACTGGGTGCGGGGCCTGCACTGGGGCTCGGCTGTTGGCATGGAGCAGAGGAAGTGAGGGCCACACGGATCTAGCTTCCTCCTCCGCCTCCTGAGGCCGCATGCATCGCCCCGGTGACGCCAAGGAGTATTCTGTCCGCCAGGGAAGAAGCACTTTTTGTCTTGCTCACTTCAAGCAAGCAGAGCGCCTCAAACTCCCCAGACTTTATAAGAATTACGCTGGGGCCAATGTCTCTACTGGCGCCCCCACGCCTTGTATCTCAAAGGAGACTTTCTGAAGAAAAACGGCCACTGCCTCTGTCACAGAGTCATTCCAAGAAAGTCCCAGTGCAGGGTGCAGGGAGGCCCCCAAAGGCCACGCTGTTTCCCTGCCCAACCACCCACTTCCAGCTACCAGGAGGAGAAGCAGGTCAACTGGGGGTCCAGGTGCAGGGGGTAGTGCTCAGAAAGACTGAGCTCCAAGCACCCCGACAGTAATTTATGAACGACAGATGGGCCTTAACAACTGAGTGTGGGAATACCAGAAACGCTAGTATTCTTGCAACTTTTATGTAAATCTAGAGCTATGTTTTCCATTTTAAAGGCTGACTAGACGACTCCAGTGTGCCTGTGCAAGTGTTTCAACAGCATCACGAGTGGGTCTGCGTGTGTGTGTATGTGTGTGTGTGTGTGTATGAGATCTTCCACTCATCCCCTCCCAGCACGCCTCATACACGGCTGTCCCTGCTCCAGCTCTGACTCCATAAGTCCAGTGTCTATTTCAACACACTCCAGCCAGGCTCCAACACGCCAGACCCGTCCAGGTCAACGGCAAAGGTCGTGGTGTTGCCAGGACCAAGGGAGGACGATGCCTCTCTGCCTCTCCTGGCTCCTTCTCTCCCGAGCACTGGAGACCGTGGGCCGTTTCCTTCTGCAGGAAGCATTTGACGCATCTGACTTCTGGGCTGCCACACCCTCCTGATCCCCCTCCTGCCTTCCTGTCTACGCAGTCTGGAGTTTCTTTGCGGGTTCTGTCTCTTCTCCATCCCACCCCCATCTCAATGCATCATTTCCGAAATGGAGCCATTACACACGTCTGGGCTGCGCCGGCTTCCACCAGGATTCTGCCGGCCCCTAATTTGTGTCTCCTCCCTCCACCACCAAAACTGGTTGTTCACTTGGCAGCTGAGAGATACTCCACGTATGAAATCAGATCGCATCACCCCCTCACCAAGAACCTCCTAATGGCTGCCTGGTGCTCCTAGACAAAAATGTGGAGTCCTCAGATAAAGGCCTCAGGACCCTGCGAACTGTCTTCAAAGCCAGAACCTCGCAGTGGACTCACCACTGCGGGGTCCCCGGCTGCTCTTCTTATCCACGAACACTGAGCCGTCAACCCTGTGCAGACACCCTCCCCCCATCTCTCCCCCCACGGTAGGGCTGTGTCATCCCGGTGCTCAGTTCAAACGTCACCGCTTCCCCGACGCCTCCTGGTCCCCTCCCGCGCAAGCGACTCTCCCGCTTGTCTCTGTCTCACCAGCCGTTTCCCTCCTCTGCCTGCTTCTCTGACAACGTGAGTCCCAGGAAAGAAGAAGAGGTGTCTGCACCGTTTCCGGCGGTGTACCAGCGTCAGCAGGATGTTGGATACACAAAGCCTTTTACAAATCGTCCTGAAACGAATCCGTAAGTGAGTGAATCCTCCTGTCCACTCCGATATCCCTAAGGTGCGCGCACAGTCTTTCCTTTTCCGTCACAGCCTCGCGCCTTAGAAGACCAGTCAGTCCCTGTCGCCTCTGTCTGCGCCTCCTCCGCTCGCTCCTCGGTTCCGGACAGTGGCCAGCGCACGCTGGGACTCCTCTGCAGGGCCGGTGGGGTCCCCTAGCCACACAGCCCCGCAGCCGTGCCTGCCCCCGCTTGCCGCAGATGCCAGCACTGTCCTGCAAACAGTTCTTCCTTCTGCCAGCCCGCCTTCACTCCTGTGACCGCTACTTGTGGACCCTTTTAAACTAAACAAAAACACTCCAGGTATCTCTGTCTTCTGTCCATGGCTTTCCCGTCCATCTCTGTGTGCTCTCGTCAACCTCAAAAGCTCTACGAAGATGACTCCAACTCTATCTCACATTCCAACCTTAAAGTTTTAACCGTGTGCCTGGAAGTCTATTCCCAGATAGCCAGCCTGTGCCTGGCACTCGAGCATATCCCCAAACCCCAGCCAATGGGGCAACTTCCCCACGAGGGCTCGTCCTGACCCTGTTCCTCCCCTGGCAGAGCTCGGAAGCCCGACACCACCCTTGAAGGTCCCCTCCCTCCCCCACGCTCCGTCACGGCCCAGCCTGGGCACGCTGCCTGCCTTGTGTCTGCCCTGCACTTCCCCACCCTCACTTGCTCCATGGCTCAGGCTCCTTCCTTGGGTCACTGTGACGATCCAGGTCAACCTACTCTCATCACTTCCAAATGACCTCCGTGACGCTGAGCCGGAGAAATATCTCTTTCCTGTTCCATAAACTTCTCAATCCCTTTACATCTCTGCACTGTGAAATGCACACTCCTGGATAGCCCAAAGGCTACGTGGCCCTTGGCTGTCACTTGCTGTCCCCAGGACCCAGCCCACTCACCTCTCCACTGGGGTACACTGGGACCTGACTGTCCAGACACACACCTCCCCTGTTCCAGTGTAGGGTGGCCTGCCCGCCTCCCAGCTGCGGGGTCCTCCGCCCCTTCCAGGCGGAGCCATGCAGCTGTATGTGCACTTCCTCCAGAAAGCCTCTCTTGTCTCCAGACCAAAGGGTCCCTCAGCCCCTACAACCTCGTAATGCCCTGTGTGCCTCTCGTAGACCTCCGTCCCCTTCCTGCAGAACATTATTCTGTCCGTGTTTCGTCTGTTCTATTAGGTTGCAGTGGTCTTAAAGTCAGGAGTCCTATCTCTCTCGTTATTGGCACATGAGGGCTCAGGGCAGGTGCCCAGTTCAGTGCACAGGTGCTAACAGGTGTCAGGTAAGCACGGGAACCGCCTCCTGTTGATATCCAATATCTGACAGCAAAAGGGACACACAAATCCGCTTGAGTGTGTCTGTGTGTATGGCTTGGCATACCCCATTGTAGCAATAAAATGTCATCTGAGCTGATGAGTAGGTGGTAGAAGATATTGTTTCCCCATAACTTCCTAATTTTTAGAAATTGAACACAAATTGCATTTATGAAGCAAGAGAGATTTTGAGACAAGGTTATAACTGGTGATTCCACATGCTGTTGAAATCACCTTAACACCAATCAGGGGCTACAAAGAGCACACCCAGGGGCTGGTCACGTGGCCCAAATGGGGAGATCAGTCACTATCCATCAACCTGACCAAATCACAGGGCACCAGATGGAATTTACCTGCAGATGTGGGACTAATGTCATCTCTTTTGCCTACATGTGGAGAAATCGCTGTGCCGTTTGAGTCCCATTAGCATTTGTGAGGACAGTTCGTCTCGAGTTCTAGGAGATATGGTAAATTGGCTTAGAATCTGGCAGGCAGCAGAGTGTGTGGCCGGATGGAAACGTATCCGAGCGGATTAAGTCAACATAGGGTGGTTCTTGGGGGAAGGAGGAGAATCTCAGATTCAAATGAATTCTCTGTACTTACAGCTCAAAGGAGATGCCTCTCAAAGTTCTTCTCATTTCCTCCAGACTCGGAGAAGGTCTGGCGAGACCAGGGAAGCTAAATGAAGTTTTCCTTTCTGTGAGGTGCTGGGGTGACACCGCGGAAGCCCGCGCCCCTTTGTTCCCTATTGAAGCTCCGTGGAGCGGGAATGCCGCCCTTGTTCGGAGGGCCTGATATCCGACGGGAAACAAGGAGCACATCTATTGTGCTTGTCACCGTGGCTCTATTAGAAACATTCGGTGCTTTTCCAGAGCTACATGGTGCGTGATGTCATGCCCTTTTCTCCGAGACCACGGGGAAGGGAGGGCGGCAGGTAGAGAAATGTGAGAGGCCGGAGGCCGGGCTGGGGAGCCCTTTCTGCCCAGCTGGCTTTCCCAGCACAGCAGCCCAGCTGTGGCAGAGGGAGGACAGGCGGGCTGCACAAAGGCGGATGCTCCTCGGAGCACACACGGCGCGTTGTCAGGATCCAACAAGCCAGCCATGTCCCGCCAAGGGTCACCACTCCCCACCGGCTTGAAAAGCGCCGGCCGGCGGGGCCCTCTGCAGCAGGACACGCTATGTGCTCCGGCCCCATTGTCCCCGGCAGATGTAGTGGGCCAGGGGCGTGGCCGGGCGCCCCAAAGTGTACAAGGGACAGGCAGGAAGGGGCCAGGGCAGACCAGAGGGAGGACGGAGAAATGCTGCTTGAACAAGTGAGTCGTTTCAGATAAGGAGTTTACTCCACACTTGCTCTGGATACACCTTTGTGATGACACTTTATACCACCCACGCGATTTGGTGTCAGCTCTACATTTTAAGGTGAACATAGTCTGCAAACTCTGCTGACGGTGTTAAAAACATTGGCTGTGGTATGCAGACCTGCAAAATGACCATGTAGAAATAAAGCACACACCCAACTTCAAGAATTATGAAAAATTGGGGGAACTGGACGTGTCCCACGAGGAGCCCACGGGGAGGCTGATGAGACGGAAGTTTGCAGAAGAGCAGAATGAGTCTTCGGGTTTCAACAAACAGTTTACGAACAGCCCATCACCTGTTTTGTTGGGTTATGTTGGGTTTTAATATAAATAACTATGTTTGACATTTCAATTTAGTTCTCACAGACTTTAATACATTTTTATACTGTACTTTTCTGCAGATAATTTACTTCCTAGTGTTTCTTTATAATAAGAACTGTGATGGGAAGAAATGTTTTCATTTATGTGTAAATTTTGTTAACAGTGTAATTTGCATAATCATATCTACCCCCATGCTGTCGTTTTTTTTTTAAGTTGGCATTTTTAAATTGTATAAGTGATCAACTATATCTCCTTTTAAAAAGCCATTAAACTAAAATGTGATGTGACTTAGTCATTTTTATTTTCAAATCAAATGCCTACAGAAATAGTTCAAAATCATGAGAAAGACATGGAGTCTTAGAATAACAAATTGGTTAAGTTTGGATATGTTGGCATCTAAAATATCACAGCAAAGTTTTACATGGATTTAGTTTTACCATCACGGGCTCATGCTCTACCCTACTCTCCATAAAGAAAGGTCCACAACTATATAGCATGTAGCCCAGCTTCGATGATACCAGATGCCATCTCCGAAGCAACAACAGTTTTAAGGAGGCTTCGTGGCCCACTCTTCTCTCTGCTCTAAATGTTCTCTTAAACCTTTGTTTAGGGGAGCCTCACTGCAAGTCCCTGGGTCCCTGGGCTCCCCACCTTGTGCACTCCTGTGCCACTACACTCACCTGGGTACCTGCCTGCAGCCTGCCCATGTCTGCACAACTGGGTTCCTTCTCGGCCGTGTGGTTCTTCAGGTAGAGATGGAGGTCTCGTGCCCCAGGGCCCAGCTCACCAAGCCTCCCGAGTGTTTATGGACAAGCTCGATCACGGCTTTGCCATTTCTCATGCAACCGTAGAAGGATAGCCTCATTCTGAACCCTGAGAAGAGCCAGGGGGAGTAAAAACAGGAGAATTATTTGAGACTCTTGGTTTCAGAGGGGGCATTGTAAGCTTAGACTATTATTGACCTGCATTATTGACCATCCTCCGTGATTAACTTTAAATTTACTTCAATAGAGAAATTAGAGATAATTCATTAGCATAATTTGTTCAAAGCTGGCTTTGCTTGCTTTTCCACCACTTCTTACCAGGGTGGAGGGTTCGAGGCTATGGCTCCCCTAGGCAGGACCCACATGGCTATAGTGTCCAGGTTCCCTGCCTCCCTGACACCTGTCCACGGGCACATCTGTGAGTGGACGCCGGTGTGGAATGTCTAAACCAGAGCTCCCCAGCAGTGACTATTTTAAAAAGACAAACAGACCTGCTTTCTGATATTGTTAATACAAGATGTCAGTTGGGAGCTCGGTTTTAGGGGTTGAATACAATTACTTGCTCCTGTTTGACTTGACACATCACAGCTGGGAGCTGAATTTGGCGGAGGAAACCAAATTTCGCGTAGTCCTGCCTGACATGAAGCCAGAGCAGTTTGTTTATGAAATCTGTTTGAAATGTGCGGCTCTTGTTTTTGCTTGCTGTACACTGGAAGCCGGGGTTCACGTGGCGTAGCTCAGGAAACCAGAGAACAGAGAAAGCGGAGCAGAAGGCAGAGATTGTGAATCCTCCAAAGGAGTTCTGAATATTTATCATCTCTCCAACTTTTCTGCAAAACTGCCAGAAAATGATGTGATTTCACGCTCTCCCACGAAAACATGAAGCCTTATAGGTTGCAAATCCATAGGTTTATAGCAGCCAGAAATAGCAGCCAGAAATGATACCTTTAATAATGCTGCAATTGTTTTTTTTTTTTTCCCCATTTTCTAAACAAATGCTGTGTTTTCTACTCTAGGAACATTGGGAAGAACTGGCTTGGTACAGCTTTGTGAGGAAAGTCCCCAGCACATGCTATGTAGGACACTGCCTTTTTTTTTGAGACGGGAGTGAATTCAGTTGTTCTCAATATAAAATAACAAAATCACAACCGTGCCTGCAGTGGTTGGGGATATACAAAGCTTTCATTCTGCAGCTCTTGCAGTGGAATATTTTTTAAAACGGGTTTTCTATCTAGCTACCTATTTGCAAGGAGGTTGAAGCTGAGAATCTCGTGAAACCCGCTGTAGTCCGAGGGCAGCGGCACCAGCACTGGGCGGGGGCCAGGCTGGAAGGGATCCAATCACCTGCTATGCAATGAAAGAGCGGCCGGCCAGGGATGCTCTGCACCCGCGCATCATTCCGATCGGAGCTTGTCTCCTAAGCAGCCGTGAGGACAGGAACAAGAGGATCACTGGTGAGGCCTGAAAGGAGTTCAGGCCACCTGGGTGATGTTGAGGAACATGAAGTCAACAGTTGGAATCAAAACCAAGGGGTGGGGGATGGGGCTGTTGGAACTTTCAGGGAAGTTCAGCATTTAGTGTCTATGCCAGTATGTCTGTGTTCTCTTGCTTGGAACATTGCAAAACAAACGGGCAAAACAACAAGAGACCAGATCTCCCTGGGTCTGAAGAAGCATTGTGAGAAATGTGGAAATCAGGCGACGGTGGGCAGGTGTCTGCGCCGAGAACAGAGGTAAACTTGTCCGGCACATCCGGGGCTGTGACTGCCCTTGGCGAGCTCTCCCGCTTGCTCTCCCACACCTGCACGTTCTCAGCGTGGCGTGCGGGGATTAGCACGGCTCCCCAGGGACTCGGAAGGGCTGTGAATAGCGCACAGTAGGAAGCTCGGACCAGGCTGGCATTGACAGGCGGCGCATCAGATAGCTGCAGGGAAAGCCAAAGTGGTCATGTCTGGTTTTATCGGCCCAGTTAAGAAAGACAAACACAAGAAGCTCAGATACTGACTCAACTTATCCATTCTATCAAAGGACCGATATAGAGGAAATGGAATGCGTTAAAATTAGGAATAATTTATGATTATAAAATCCAAAACCACATACTTCCTTGTTACTAATCCACATACTAACAGAGAACTTTAGCAATTAATTACAATTTAGACATCTGATATATTCACTTGTTATTTCAATAACTTTATGGCTTTATAATCGAGTTAGAAATGCATTGAAAAAGCAATACAATTTGTGAATGTGATAATTAATGAAGGGAAAATAAATGTGACCTAACAACAAAGCTTTATATATTTTCAAATGGTCTTTGAGTGACATTTTCCATCAATTGCATGACAAAATTTAAACTTGAAATATATCTATTTTTAAGGTTCCGCTTGACTGAGGCTATTTGGAAGAAAATTTACTAAAAATGTTCATTGATGGAATAAGAAAGAAATAGTTTTATTTAAAGATAGCAACAGGAAATGTCTTAGCCTCCCTCTTCCACGATATCCCTTCCCAAACATTTTAAATGTAACTGAATCTGTCTACTGGATACAAACGACCTAAAAAAACCAAATGTTATTTTAAAAAGAATAAAGTAATGCCAAAATGTGGAAGAATTTACAGTGGCAGTATTATAATACACCAAGGAGGTAACGTGCTTGAACGTCACTGTCAGGGGTGAGACGCAGGGAGAGACCCGCCCCCCACTCCCCTCTCCTGCCCACAGCCCTGTGCTCTAAGTTACTTCCTCTGTGTCTCCTGGATTGTCCCCTTTCAACTTTGTCCCTGTGGCCCCGGCCTCAGGTTGGAGCTTGGATTTCTTGCCTCCCTCTTGGAGTGAGCGACCATCCGAGTCTGCCCAGAATGAAGCGCTGCGCCAGGACACAGGGCCTTGGGCTGCCGTCGGGGGAGTCCCGGGCAGATGGGGATGGTTGGGCAACTCGTGAATCTGCCTTCAGGACGACTTCTCCCTTTCTGTCCCCTTCATCTTGGTGTCTGTGGGATGCCCTGTAAAATCCCATTTCCCTACCTCTCACTCGCTGGAGAAGCTCAGGCTGACACTGGGCATAGGCTCCGGGAGGCTGGAGGGAGGGCAAATGCCCCCATCTGCCAAGACTCCAGGAGAACGTTGTCTCCTGCAAGCTCCACTCTCTGCATGCCCAGTCTAGGGACCCCACCCGCCTCCTTCCGCCCCCCAGACTGGGGAATCCAGTGCACAGTGTGTGTTTTCCAGGGTCTTACGTCTGAGCTCCTCTCTGGACGTAGAAGACCCTCGGGACTCGCTCAGGATGCTGATGCAGCACAGGTCGGTTTACAAGCCCTGGCCGGGATGCCCAAATGTCCCGATAGGACTTCCGGTGAAGCTGAGGGGTGTCAGGGCCAGTTGAGAGCTCCTCTGGCACCTGCCTTGGAGATGTGAAATCTGTCGGTCTCAGACCATCCGCCAAGGAAGACCCAGCACGAACCTTCTGAACCTTTTCCTTGAAGGGCTCCTTGCCTGGCCCTGAGAAGTCATCCCAGAAATGTTTAGTCGAGTATACTTTTTTTGTGAAATTACCAAATGCAATTATTTTTGTCATCTTTATCTTTGAGTAGACCCTACCCCACCATGCGTGAAGCTCCAGGCACATAAAGCCTGGTCTCTGCACGCATCGGTGAGGGCTGTTCTCACGGGAAACCCGGGGATTTCTCATGATCAAGGGAGAGTAGAAGCCACAGTGGGTGGAATTTCCAGGTGTACTCTGTACAGGTGTACTCTCCCGGGCATGAGTGCATGTGGCAGGTGCTTTCCCTGTTCTGGTGCACAGAGAGACAAATGGAGTGGAGACCCGGCTGGCCAGTCTGAGGTCAGATTTTTCTTCTTGATTGATGAGCTGAGCTGTGCCAAACCATCACACCAAGCAACTTGAGTTCCGTGTGTTAAGGGCCACCCGATCCCACCTTCTCCAAGGCCAGGAAAGTGTGGTCCCATCTTGGTCTCCTGCAGAGGCAGGACACTCTCCTCCGCTGCTCCAAAGAGCAACAGGCAGCGCCACGCCGAGTGGACCTGGCAAGCGCCCTCCTCCCCACCTGGCGACTTCCATCCACCGTCTGTCCCCACGTCACTGGCTTTCTCCAAACTTCAGCCAGCTCCCTCCAAAGCCAAATGCGTTGTGAGTGCAGATATCGATTCCAAAATCAAGACGAAACCAAACCAAAATAATTTTATGTGTGCGTGTGCATGTAGGCTTTCAAAAGAAAAGCTTCAGATGTATGAGATTCTTACTTCAGCCCTCAGCACGTGGGCATACATACGCAGGGTGAGCTTGCAAACCTGTCCAGCCAGGCAGTGTTGGGTGGGGAGTCCGATTCCTAGTGTCACTCAACTTCTCTGGTGTAAACCCTCCTTCATGGCTGATTTCAAGCTACCAGGAGGTTAGTGACAGGCTTGTGAATTCCTGAACGTTTAACAATGGGTGCTCTTGAGCCTGCTGGGCAGATCACAGCATACCCCTGAATTTTTTACCCAAATATTAATTTGAAGGAAGCACCCTTCTTGTCTCTGTCCATATATTCTCAGAAAGGGCCACAAGTGGTTGAAAAACCCACAGCCTTTCTTTGGCCCCCAGGCAGTGACTGTTGTCGCTGGTGGGAGAGGTTTCCACGGCCCCTGCTCACTCCTCTCCGGTGGGGCTGTTCAGGACAGGGACTCCTAGGCGATGGCCCTTGGTGACTTGAGGTTGTGTTGGGGAAACAGGCCAACGCTGTTTCTGCTTGCACAGTGGGGACAGCTGGGCCTGCCTCCCGAGCACCTTGGTGCCCAAGGCCTCCCTCCGAGGAGGAGCAAGGACCCTGCAGGTGCACGGGCCGTCCCCCCACCCCATTCCCAGGCCAGGCAGGCAAGGGCTCTGGCCTGCAAGACAAGCCGGGGACCCCACCGTCACCAGTGGCCAACACAGTCATTGCTGAGAAAGCTAAAAACAGCATGAGCTTTAGTGGGCGTTTCTTGTGTGTCTATTTAATCCTGGAACCGATGGAGGCCGGGGCTAACCCCAGTGGCTATGCCAGATGCTGCTGATATTTACACATATTTATACTTATTTACATAATTTCTCATCTCTATTTTAATCTGCATCTTCATCTTATTGTCTGTCATTCCTACTACCTGCTATCCATCATCTCAAAGCCATCATTTTCCTTTTGGGATAGATACCTGCACCTCAAATTTTTCGAGGTTACTACCCATGCAGCTCAGTGGTTCCAATGATTTTTCAAGTCCATCATTTCTGAAATAAGGTCTAGAAACTATCGATAAGCTGGAGTCATTTGAGTTCTATATTAGTATTAAAATAATTCTAATTTAAAATTATGCACGACGTCATGAGAATTCAGAAATAATGCAGGTCTCTGTGGTGGGATTGTTTGGGATACTTCAGCTGATAGCCTGGGGTAGATTTACCTTCATTAGACCCTGTGATGTAAATGTAATTAAAAGGAAAAATGGGGTCTATCCTCCAGCCTGTTTGCATGTTTGTTTGTTTCTGTAAGTGGAGCAAGACAGGAAATGTAGAAATACTGATTCCAGCCGAGCGGCTGTGCTTTGCAAGAGCTGTGCACTGGGTGTCTGTCTGATGTCGATTAACGTTAATGGTGATTCTCAGTTACCCATATGACTCTCCAGTGTGTGCATCTCTCCTGTGTCTTACCTTTTGTTATTACTGTCTTTCCTCTTGTCCCTTCTCCCGTCCCAACTCATCCCTGAAATCGATCAACACAAACATCTTAAAGTGTTCATTAGAGTTATTTGTCATTGACTCAGATGCATTTGGAGAAAAGTAAAATAAATATGGAAATTCTCATTTGAAGGTTGAGCTGCTGTTTTCTGGAGGAAAAGTCATTCTTCAAGCCTGAGCAGCGCCACGGTACCCGATCAGCCCCAGGCGGGGCCCGTCGTGCCTGTTGCCGGTGGAGACCGAGCAGCTTCCCAGCAAGGCCGGGAGCGTCCCTTCGGTTCCTGCGGCCCGTCCTCCTGAATCCATCACCCGCAGTGGCCGGGCTACTTTGGAACCACAGTTTGGATGTTTTAAACTGATTGCAAGGAATCCGTGCCCACATTGTGGTCAACATGAGGGTGTCTAACTAGCAACAAAAGCAACCTTGGGACCGGGACAGACAGCAGGTTGGGGGACTGTCCCATTTGATTTCACATCACTTTCCCTGATGCGTTTCTGTAAAGTGGGGAAACCATCTTTTTATTTTACTTTTCAAAAGTTTTGAAATGCATTCTTATGACGGGGTGCCTAGATCTGAACACCTAGACCCTATGCACCCTCCGCCCGCTCTGGCAGGGCCCCTGGCCTTTGGGAAGGTTGAGCCGCAAGAATGAAGACATGATATGCTCACGTCCCTTTTTCTGTTTAACTGAACCGGAGAAGATCAGCACGAGAAAAATCATTTTAATTTCAACACCAAATGCATGCTCAGACCCAAGTGGCCCTCAGGCGGTGGACGGGGTGTGAGCTCACATGGCCCTCTGGCCGCTGCCAGTGTGCAGAACTGCCCCTCTGGCCACCGCCCTGGGAGGGCACTGAGGGCCGGCCCTACCAAGGACTTCGGGGGACAGAGAGTGGTAAAGCAATTCTATTTTATCCTCAAACATATACTAATAGTAAAACTCATCATGTGTCCTTGGAAAACTTGTTCTTTTCCTGTGGAAGCTTCTTAAAATGATAATAATAATAAAAAAAAGAATCATCTTCTACATTCGGAAATGAAAGTTGTCATCAGACTGTGACTTTTCTGCTGGAGGGACAAATAATCGACATATGCCTGGAGCCACATCTCCCGCCTTATTTTCTTAAACCAGATTAACTCGCAGATGTCAGTAAACTCCGACCTTGAGGTGGGGCAGCCAGTCATCTGCCGTCCATGCGGGCGCGTCCCTGCAGAGAAGGCAGCCGGGGACCCGCCAGGGCCGCAGCACACGCCCCGCGTCCGCAGGCCCCGAATCTGTCGGGCGTGTCTGCAGTGGGGCGTGTGCCCAGGGTTTTCTGGGGAACCATATCTCGGGCCGGGAGCCCACTTAATTGTTAACTCGTGGTCTGCACGCAGCATCTGTTGACATTGGTAATGTAATTGCGGTGATAATCAGCTCATTGACTTAGTATCTAAGGAATAATCAGTCAGGACATCACATTTGTCTTGCTTTACGTGACAGCCCATCTCCCGCCCTGAATAGACAATGTCAGCACGGCCATTGTTTCACAGAAAGGAAGCAGCGAAACCCTCCCCACCCTCGCCCTGCCTCCCGGCCCCCACCGCCCCTTCCCTGCCGCAGAGCAGGGGACCAGTTTGCTGCATCTGACTGTCACTGGACAAAGGTAATTTTCAACAGGCACCGAGACAATGGGGCCCAGGATCTGCCGTCTCTGTCTCAAGCAGGGCCCGTCTGCACCTCCCGGGCCTCGCTGCCCCGGGTTAGAGAAGGTGGGAGAAGCCAGGCTGCAGGTGGATTCCAGTTTTAAGAAGGATGGGAGCGAAACTGACAGTGCGGAAGTTTGTTGGCTGGGTCGGCTGCCAGACGCCTCGTGTTTTCCCTCAAGAACTCAGCTGCGGAGAAACAGAATGAAAACTCTCTTTACGAGAGAAAAGAGTCATAGTTATGACGGCCAGCCTGTTTACAGCCACAATCTCTCCGACGATAAACACGCGTTGGATGCGAGGAAGGGAGGGTCACTCCAACGGCACAGGAGCTGCGGTCTGGCATTTCTTCTTCTCCCTCCTTCTTCTCTCCAACGTCGCCTCTGCTGGTTTCTTGTTCACGGAGGTGGACGTTCAGCCCCACAGCAGACAGACGCCTCTACCCGTGGGGGCTGCCAGCTCCGGGACCCCATCCCCGGGGACAGAGAGGGCGGACACAGAGTCCTCCAGCACCGCCTGCCCAATCGTGTTGGGGTCTGGCGCTCTCTCTAGTGTGTTTCGACCTGCTGGCTTCAAGATACGTGAAATTAGATTTATTTTCCTGAACACTAATCAGCTTGGAAATCAATTTCATTTAATCTAAGTCTGACCCACACCTAAAGTTCCTCATTCTGGGTTTTCATCCCTTCTCTGTCCCTGTCTCAGGAAGACACACGCACACAGCGAGAGGGTAAAATGAAGGTGTGACGTGAGCTCCTTAGCGTTGAGATCACTAGCTGTCCAAGCTGTCCATGCACGTGTGACAAGGGGAAACCGAGGGACTCCTTGCTGCTTGTCTGTCTGCAGCCCCGAGGCAGGGACGGGGGCCGGCCCACCGCCAGCCGGAGCTCTGAATCCTGCCGGCCCTGCGCCTGGGCCCTTCTGCTAACTCACAAACATGGAAAGCTTTTTTCTTGGTGCTATTTTCTATTTGTTCCTATGAACAAGGAGACATTTAGGCAGCAAAGAAAGGTAAGCCTGAAATCATAGAAACAGAGGTAGCTGTAGCTGTGGGTATAGGTGCAGGTGTGTGTGTGTGTGTGCATTAGTGGGAAGATGTTGTTTAAATGTCAATGTAGGGGCTTAGGTCCCTGTCACTGGTGTGTTATGAGCAGAGCCATAAACAATATTACACGTCTGAAATCTTGCCATTGGTTCCTTAAAAGCAAAACTCTGAAAGCCCTCTTCAGAATAAAGAATAAAGTCGGACTGCCTGGGACCCAGGGGGGTGCTGGAACAGGTTGGAACGAGCGAGGTCCCAGTCCACACAAATCCCGAGGCCGAGACCAGGTCGAGCTCCTCTGACACTGAACGCGTGCCGGCCACTCTGTCATGGGACGTGTCCCAGCCCGCACGGTAAGGCGTGGTCCACGGGTGGACAAGGTCGAGTCGATCAAGTAAACTTAAATGTCTCTGAACGTAAACCAAAGACATGTGGAATCACTTTCTCCACCAGTAGGAGTGACTCTGTTCCTCTAGGAAGGAAAAAGAAAGCAACAACAAAAGATGTATATTATATTATCAACACATCCCACTTTCCACATCATTATCACTATAAAGTAAATTCAAAATGCACATTAAAGCTCGAACAATTTCCTCAAGGTTTCAAGATTGGCTACTGAGCTTCAAGATTGACTTTGGGGGGTGGCGACTAGAATGTATGACTATTTCCGATCCCTGCGATATTTATCAACTCTTGGTAGGTTCAGTGTGTGGTTCCTCATTCAGATAACCTTCTCCCTGATAGGGCAGGAAATCTAAATATGCTATTCGATGGTTTGAAGCAGAATATCAATTCGATGTTTCGTGTCTTCTTTGAACGATTTAAACAGGATGATTTAGGTTAGCCTTTCGGTGGTCCACATTGGTCTTCCAAAATGCAACACCAAATGTTGATGCAAACAAGACAAAGAAAAGCACACCCGATCCTTACCTACTGACCACAGGTCTGTGTAGCTTTCAGAGGAGGTGGTATCACCACCGTGCTCAGAGACACCGACACACACTTCCCAGCGCCGGGGAATGTCATCTGTCTTGAGTCTTCCATGGACCAATGAACCAAGTGCCAAGTAAGGAGCTTATCTTAAGACCTTGAACAAATAAAGAGTTACTTGAAATAAAACACTGTACACTAGGCCTACCTAATCCACGTACAAGACAAATATTAAAGCAAATAGTGGAGACAATGGAAACAATAAGCTCGTAATTCTCCACTTAGTCGCCTGCCTTTGTGTAACGTACCCTTTAGCTCAAGTGCTAAAGGCACGTGAAGTTATTCCAAAAGCAGTACTATGCGCCGGGGCGTTGGGATCACGCGTCCATTATGAAAGTTGTTTTTCACTCGTTTTACACACACACAAATATTTTAAGACTGATAAAAGATCTCTTAGCTAAAAAGGTAATTGCCACACATAAAAAAAAAATGGAGAGGCAGTTAAAATTTAATTAGAACTATTGGTAGCATTGGATCCCTACTGTTGTGATTCTAGTAAAAGGAATTTTCTGAAATCCTTAGTTTTCTAAAGAAATTTTATGGATTTAATCTGGCAATTCATGTGGACACTTGTTCTCAGTTTTTTCCCTCCTTGTTGCCACTGTGGATTCTGGAAGGGTGGGGACGGGAGGAGGACACATTTCTTTCTGCATTTTTGACGGGATGTGTCGGATGGGATCAAGGCCAGGGCAGGGCACAAGGAAGGGGCACTTCTGACTTTCAGAACCCCGGAGGAGCAGTGGCAAACCGTCCTGAAGCACCAGCCCTTCGGGGGCTCTGGTGGGCAGGGGGATGGCTTCAATGGGGGCCTAAATGGGGGGCTCCAGGGTGCTGGCCCTGGGTCCCCTCCACCAAGGTGGCAAAAGGCAAAAGTCCTGTTCCTCTTCCTCCTCCTCCTTCGCCTTCTATAAATTGTTTTGTTATTGTATATCTTTGTATATAATATCTCGATAAAGGTTTTGTTTGGAGACCTAAAGCACATGCACGCACCAAAAAAACCCTCTAAATCCGCTGTTCCTGAGCAACTTTAGGAAAGACTAGAAGCACTCCAAGGCTAGAGCTTAGTCCGGTTCTCTTCACGCACAGAGAACCAGTCGCAGCAGCCATAATTCACAGCGAGGTGCGCGAGAGTTTACGGCTCACCCTCTAGATCACCGGCTTCTTTCCAGCCCTGAAAGACGGCAGAAAGCAGGTGTTCTGGAGTCCCGAGGGCCCAGACTCACCGTTGCTGTTAGAAATTACAGCACTTGGGAGGAAGTAGAACATTTCTGGGATACCAGCTGCCAACATCTGCAGCCATTCCCGAAACGCGGTTCCTGGACTCACGGCCGTCTGCAGTACCTTCCATACGCAAGTCCCCAGCCTGTGCTCACTAAATAAATGATGCATCAGGCACAGTTCAGAATTCCCAAAGGAAGTTCCAGCATCTTCGAAACCTAGAAAGATATCAAGGAAAGAGGACTCCACCAGAGACTTTGGCCTGGGGAAGATGCCTTAGCCCTGCCTTGGGTTGGGAGTGACTTAGCTTAAGAAAGTCAAGATGATTGGATACGTGCTGCTAACTGAATTTTTATTTCCATAGCTTCTGAAAACACTAATCAATGAGTTAAAAGACCTTGTGACTGTGATTTCATATAATTATGATTTAAATTATGATATATAAGTCTGTTTAATATAACTGAAGGTGTGGATATTGTAAGTCTAAATAATCTCCACGTACAGAGAGCATTAACATTAAAACTGGATGACCTGAGCCCAAATCCCTGTTGTGGCACTTACTAGATGTACGTTCTTGGCCAGTTTGCTCACTTCTCCGAGCCGCACTCTCGTCTCTGAAATAGATGTGGGAAGAACACCTACTCCTGAGGATCCAGCCTCTGTTCCCTCACTCAGCCGCGCTTCACCGATTGCTCCCGACGCCCGGACACCTTGCCTGGCCCTGTGTGGTTTAGTGCCTACGTAAAAGTAAATTGTACAGGGCCAGGATTGGTGTAAATCAGCTATGAACGGTCAATGTTGTTGTTTTTGAGATTTAATTCTTGTCTATCTTCATTTGTGCTTGATGTTTGAGAAATGAAATAACTTTGATAGAAACGTGGAAATGATAGTCTTTCTTTCAGTAGAATTGTACCTTAAAACCCCTAAGTAGATGGCTTCCCATCTTAGCCTGAGATGTTTCCTGAACTTCTTGGGATTGTTGGCTATGTGGGTATCAGTCTTTACTGTAAACGAGCTGAGGCTGACATCTAATCTAAATGCAAACCGTTCCGAATACAGTCCAGCCACCTGTTAGATTTTGGGTGGAATTGCTGCGTGTCTGGCCAGCCACAGGTGTGAAGATTAAAGACATTTAAGGATAAGACCACACAAGAGATCATTATTTGATTTATAAACAAGGACTTCCTCAGTGTCATTCAGACTGTAACGAGGTTGGCGATCTAATCACAGATTTACAAGTCCAAATTTAAAATCACACGCACACAAATCTGCACTCTTGTTGGGCTACATCTGGGACATTTTGGGCAGGGCTGTAGGCTACTGTGAGGACTTGGATGAGGAGGAAGGACAGGGAATCTGAAACCCCTGAGAGCGTCATTCTCTCACCGTCTTCACAGATAATACCCAAACCCAGGAAGAGTGAATTAATTAAGTTCTTTCATTGGAAGCAGTCAGCAATGCGTGGTGTGTCGCCATCGCGGAGGGCTTAATTTCAGGGTCTCTAGTCCGGAATAATGGGAGAAGCCAGGGTGTAGCCACGGCCGGTGTGTTTGAACAAAGGGGGGAGTTTGGGCTGAGGTGCTCGCAGCTCGCCGTGCGCGGCACTCGGATCTTTTCCGCAGCGACTTTCGGAACTGTAGTGTGCCGGGCTCCAAGGGACCGCAAATCACGTGTTCCCGGGGCAGAGGTGGGCTGCGTTATGCAGAGGGCAGGTGAGGCTGGAGTCCCCGTCCTGCCGCTCACCAGCCATGTGGCTTGCACGATTCATTCAACTCCGAGAGCCTTGAATGGCTTCGCAAGAAAAATGGATATTGGCCGCTACCTAGTAATAGCTCCAATATCCGGCATTAAATTACATCACTTAAAATCCCACCACAGTGCCTAGCTGGCGCTCTGTCTCCTTTCTTTTCCCTGCCTTCTCCAAGACTCAGTCGTCTGTTGTTCTATCGCTTTACCTGGAATATTCTCTTACAGCAACTCTATACTATTTTCTATCATTCAATGCCTAGAATTTTACTCTAAAGGAACCTTGAGGATTACTTTGGGTGGTGAGAGAGACTAATAAAACGCTTGGCAGGTGGCTGAAAGCCGTGGTGAGCTAACGTCTCAAAAGTTTTTCAAGGGGGTGAAAATAATTCCCAGGAATATCCATGGTGTTTAAAATAGGCATCGGCAATAATTGGGCCTATAGAATTTATACCTGGCCCTCTGATTACACGATTTGATTACAGATTCTGACATCTCAATTATAAACAGGACTTGGCATTATTAAAAGTATATATTTTTTCTAAGTTATGTACAATTTCCTCTTTTTTTCAATTCTTGGCCATAAAATTTTGGTAATGAGAATGCTCTTGTAAAGAAGGACTGGCTGGGACTATTGGATAGTAAAATTTTTTTCAGACTCATTACAAAAATGAAAGGCATTTTGCTTTAACATTTATTGAGTGGCATTTTTTTTTTTTTTGGAAGTACGAAAGTCTCTTTAGGCAAACAAAACAAAACAAAAAAGAGCAAATTTTTCATTTAAAAATATGTCTAGCACAGCTAAGACAGCAGGGGTTGCGATGAGAGTCCCCTTGCGCTCGGTGACCTGCTGTTAAAGATCTTTCACTGATGTGGTCACCTGGTCCAGAGGGGCCTGGCTCATGGTCCAATGCAGCCACCTCGCTTTCCACTTGAAGAAAGGGGGCCCGGAGAGGGGAGTGCCTGAACCCCGATCTTTCAGCTGAGTGGACAGCAGAAAGGGCAACCCGGGACGGGTGGATTTGCAGCCCTGCATGCGTGTAGCGAATGTGCAGAGCCGCCCTCTGTCCGCCCAGCGGTCACAGAGCAGGGAATTGATCGTGTTTCATCCAGAGTTAACGGCACACTCTTCTGTGCAAGACACTCTGTGCGAGACACTCTGTGCAAGACACTCTGTGCAAGACACTCTGTTCAAGACACTCTGCAAGACATTCTGTGCAAGACACTCTGTGCAAGACACTCTGTGCAACACATTCTGTGCAAGACACTCTGTGCAAGACACTCTGTGCAACACATTCTGTGCAAGACACTCTGTGTAAGACACTCTGTGCAACACATTCTGTGCAAGACACTCTGTGCAAGACACTCTGTGCAAGACACTGCAGTGGGCCATGCACAGGGAAGGACACGCTTGCTGTCCCTTCTGCCAAGTTGCCTGGCCCCAGACCCATTTGTCAGCCCACAGGGTCACCCTGGACCCATGTAGGCAGCACTGTCTGCCTCAGAGTGGCCCCCTCACCACCTGGTCATCCCTGGTCCCGTCTGAGCACACGCTGTGCAGCCAGCGCCCTGGCTCACGGTTCAGGCCTCCTGACAGTCCCTCCATCCTCCCCACTGCTGTCCCCAGCCTGGGGGTGGGGCTGGTTGCCCTGCTCTCCCCTCCCTCCCGGGCGATGCCCAGGAGGACATGGGGGTTTCTCGATTAATTGGTGAATTGGTCAATCCTGTATTATGCCATAATAAAAATCTTTTTCATACAGGAAAATACTGTCTTCGAAGTGTCAAAATGACTGCAATTTCGAGTATAATTAGCTTTGAGTTACAAGTGATGTGATTATCAACACATCTAGAAGCACATTCAGAACTCACAGAATTAGACACCGCAGGTTGCCAAAGACCCACTTTTTTTGTTGTTTGTTTTTAATCTTAAACTGTCTCTCTTTACTCTCTCCAGACATTTTTATTCTTGAGTCCATCCACTGATGGATACCAAATGCCACCAAATCTAGTTATTATTTTCCCTTAAAAAAGCACACAACTGGCTCAACTATACTATGCAAACACTTTCCTTGTGAATTATAATGGCAAGATGCTCTACTTCTTACAATTCTACTTCTCAGAAAGTTACATGTATTTTGAGCTCTGGATTTAGAATGAGATTAAAGAAGAGTAAGATCCACTTGCAAGAACTGTGTGTTAAACTTTTTCTTCTTCTTCTTAGCCTCTTTGGTGACACCCTCCTGGCCAGAGCTGCCTCGGAGTTGCGGCAAGAACGGCCTTTCCCACTTTGGGGTCTCAGAGCCAAACGGGGGACTCAGCTGTGTTCTCCCCGACCCATGGCAGACTCCACATGTCTTCTGATTCGTATACTGAGGGCTTGTAAGTATATGCTTTTACATACTGTTTTTAAGTGGTAAGGACTTTGGCCTGGCATTAAATCCAATAGCAATGGAACCTTTCCTAACTTAGAGGCTGGGGTTTTTGCTGTCAAGGAAACACCTGCAGGGGCTCCGCCGTGCGCGGCCACCACCCGCGGATTCTCGGTGGGAGTGAACATGGGGGCAGGTGGGATGACGGGGGAAGTACGTCTCACCCCTGCCCGGAAGACCACTGCCCGGTGATTCCAGGGGGTGCTCTCCATAGCACACGTGGAGCTCCGGGCGATGGGACATCATGGTTTGCTGACATTTTCACTGCTCTTTCGAGCTCATTCAATGTGGAGACATTGTCTTGGAAACAGAAATAAATCAAAGGTTTGAGCCTGATTGGACAGTCATAGTAAAAACTGGAAACTTCCTACGTGCCAAGTGTGTCAGGACAATATCTTCTGTGACTTTATTTTCCCTGTTTTCCAGCCTCCCGTCCCCGAAACAAAAGCACACACCTTGTGCTGCCCCTGCCTCCACTTCAAGCAGCAAGCGGGCAAATCTGGGGACGAGAAGAGATCGAGAAGTTAAAAAACACGATACAACGTTAGGTCTGTTCAAGCGGAGGAGAAGGTGTGGGGAGCTCTGTGAGTGGGGTTCTCCAGCCTCCGTTGTCTTCCTCTTGCCTGGAGGCCGAGGGCAGGTCCGTCCGCGTTTCCCAGGCCAGCCTCAGGAGGTCTTTCAGCTTCTCGCCCGCCGCCTGTCTGTGCCTACACACCAACCCCATCCACAGACCAGGGCCTGGGGCAAGAGTGTCCCAGCTCCCACCAGATGGTGTCACCGAGCTTCAGTGGCATCTCAGGACCTTCTGACACCTGGCCTGGCCCCGCAGGACACGGGCAGCCCCTATGGCTTCTCTTGGCTCTGCTCATCCCGGCAGGGGGGCTGCCTTAGCCCCTGGGAGGGTCCCTTCCCAACCCTGGCCCCTCGTAACAGAATCTCTGCTGCAGTTAGAGGCCCTGGGCTCGGCGCCTCTGTTCCCTCGTTTATGGCTCATTTTCTAAATGTCCTTTTCATGCCGACACTTGATGGCTTTAAGATCCGTCCTGCACACATCTGGGCAATTCACTGCCTTAAATTTCTTAAAAGACATATATGATGATGTCCTATCAGACAAAGCCAACCTTTGCTGCCTGCTTCCTAATAAACTGAGATGTGGCCTTCCCCGGCACCAAGACCCAGGCACTACACTGGCCACAGAGCCCGCATTGCTCCCCACATGTCCCGAGTCCCCAGGGAGGCCGCACTGCTCCCAGCTCTGCGTCAGCTGAGCCCTGGCCTGCAGGGCTCTCCCCGCACGTTGGCCCCCGTGGCGGGCTGGAGCGCGGGCACTCACGCTGTGCCCACAGACAGTGAGATCGGGGGCGCACGCCCGAGCGCGGGCGGGATTGCTCCCACTCACCCGTTCACTGCCTGCCAGACACACGCCCCAGGCCCTGCCCGTGTTGGCCTGTGCGATCTTTGCAGCAGCCTCAGCATCAGGAATCCCCATCCCCACTTGACAGACGAGGAAACCACAGCTCAGACCGAACACTAAGCGTGAGGTCACAGCACCCATGAAAGTGACCTCAAGGGTGTCCAGGTAGTTGGGTTGAATTCATATCACGTCTGCACAGATTAGAAGGACTCATGCAATCTGCAGTTCGTATTGAGATGGTACTGTTTGGTTCTGGAAAAAGAAACTTTCTATTCATATTCGTAGGTTTTTGATTGGATCAGCTGCAGGCGGAAGGAGGCACTGGACTAGGACGCAGTGACAGAGCACACTCTGGAGTGACCAGTGGTGCCCTCCTCCTCCGCCTCCTCAGCCATGGGCCACCCCCACTGCGGGGCCTAGAGGCAGTGCCTTTCCTGGAACTGTTTTTAGAGGGTCAGTGGCTGGGTCCCCCTTTCCAACAGAGAGACAAAGGCCCCTGCTCAGTGTTGTGCTCCTGAGCTCCACTCACCTCCTAAAACACGGAACGCTCAGCACTTGTCGAACCTCTTCTTCCTGTCACTGTGCACGTCCCACCCGGGCTGCCCTCTGCCTCACTCGTGACTCCTTTGGAGTCTTGTGCCCCCTGACGTCCCCTGGGTCCCCCTCATTTCTCATCCTCCTGGTCCCTCCACAACCTCCCTCTCCCCCAAACCCCTCCACATGTTGGTGACGGCACATCACTGCATCTGCTCACGCTGCTCCTCGGAGGGCTAGACCCACGCTTCCAAATTCCTACGGGGAGTTTCCAAGCAGTGACCCAGAAAACGCCGGACGACCTACCTACCCTGGAGTCTGCTCTGCCCCCAATATTCAGGATCCGAATTAACAAAATCACATCCCTTCAGTCACCCAACATATACATTTCAGAGCCAAATCTCAAGCCAAATTGCTTTTCTGGTCATTGCTTACACAGCCTGCATTTTCCAAAACTCTGTGCTTAGCAGGCGTCCCTGGCACCTCGCGGCTGCTCTCCTGCCCCCCGGCTCCTGTCCTCAGCAGGCCCCGGCTCTCTTTGCCCCAGAGTTCTCTGCCCGTTTCCTCCTGAGGGTTGCTGCTGTTCACTGGGGCTTTGTGTTCACATGTTTGTCTCTCACACTGGGCCACAAATGTCTTCAAAGAAGGAGCTTTGTTCTCTGTATCTATGTGTTCTAATTCCCTCCATATCTCAGTGTCTGGAATTTAAACGATGCTCAATAAATGCTGCTTGAAATGCTTCTTTTAATTGCATTGATTGCAATAAATGCAATATCAAATGAACACAGCGCACGCGCACTTTCTTTAAGAGAGGAATTTTCTCAGGTCTTCTGATTGGCAAAGATTAACAGACAAAACTGATCAGTCAGGTAGTGATTGGAATGTTGTATATATGTGAGGTGGTAAAAATTCACAGAATGCAAGAAAGATGTTAAAAACATGAGTGGTAGTTTCCTAGACTGATTTTTTAAAAAAAACTAAACTTTGAAAATACAAATATCTTTGTAATATGCAATGACCCTGTGCCGTGACATAGGGACCGTGCCATCCGGGTCACAGGTAACACCACCTGCTCCAGATTGGGGGAGGTGGGGAGGTGGTGCCTCACGGGCAGATTCGGGCCGCCTGCGTGCAGCTCCCAGGACTCACTCTTAGCCAATATTCACGACCGTGGGGAAGGTACTGTTCATCTCTGAGACTCGGCTCTCAGATCTGCAAAACGGGAAGAGAATATCACAGCTGACGAGTGACAATTGCGGGCACACCCATGAAACACTAGCTCTAGGTAGCACATGTGAACAGAGCCGTACAGTCTCTGTCCTTCTGTGAGTGCAGCGTTTCCCTCAGCATGACGCGCTCAACGTTCATCCAGTTGCAGACTGTGCCGGGCTTTCCTTCCCTGTGAAGGCTGGCGATACTCCACTGCCAAGGCGTGTGTCTTCCACGTTTCGTTCATGCATTCGTCCCTCCGTGGACACCTGGCTGCTCCGCCTTACGCTGCTGTGGGCGTCTATGTACAAACATCTCTTTGTGTTCTGAGGAATTCAATTTTAAGTTTCATTTAATTTTAGTGACTTTAAATGAAACTGGCCAGTGACTACCATACTGGACAGTGATCTTGAAGGCCTGGCTGGATGTGAGCTCCTGGAATTACCGCCTGGGCAACTCCCATCTCAGGTGTCACAGCGAGGAGGCCGTTGGGGCCAGCCTAGCCCTAGTGTGCTCACGCCAGGTCTCGCCTCTCACTAATTTTGCTGACTGCATCTGGAACCGCACTGGAACTCAGAGAAAGAACGGACGCTGTGGTCGTCCTGGGAGTGCGCCGCATGGCCGTGCGTGTGGGCAAACGCACTTTTGTTTTTAACTGTCATTGCAGCGGAAGCCTTGGAAGCCTCCGCGCTGGGGCCTGTCCTGGTTCTGTTGAACGAGACGCCTGCGAGGGCCCCGCCATTAGGGTGGATTCCCAGCCGCCGCGCCAGGGAGGGAGGCGGCAAATCACGCTGGAGCGGCGTGTTGGGCTCATTGTTATAAGCAGATGGCAGCCCGTGCGCGGCAGCGCGGGCCTGAGAAGACTGGCATTATTTCAAATTAAAATCTATAATGCTAATACACATCTCTGGTCTTTGTGCGGGCTCGAGTGCATTAATCTTCCGAGTGATTTGCCGATGTGACGCCGCTCTGGCTGTTTGCACATGAGTGGGTCTAAAAGGAGGGCTTTTAACTGAGAATGGTGAACATTTATTCACACAGATTGATAAAAGCTAACATGCAATTTTCTTTACTACTAGCTCCCTAATAGGAATTAATGGGACATTTTAAAGAGAAATTCCAAGTTCAGAAGAATCAGAGAGGAATACTCCAACAGAAGAGAAGCAATGTCATGGTCCTCTGCCTGACACAGCTTCATCAGGCCTTCGTATTTAGGTAAAACTCTGCGGCTGCTCTTCTCTTGGTCGGCTGTGACTGAAAACGCCACCAAGTGTAACTCTTAGAAGTAGAGTCTTGCTTTAAAAAGCTTTATCATAAATGGTTCTGAAATGTGAACTTTCAAATTGAAAAAAGGTGAAGAAAAGGTTTTATAAGAAGATTAGTCTCTGTCCTGTAACTCTTCTATGAAAAGCAACGTTTTATGCTTTCAAAGTTTGCATTTTAACCATATATATGAGTTTTTTGTTTTGTTTTTTTTTAAGAAAGTGACATGTGAATTCTATTCATCAGGCGTTTGTACAGAGGAAAGTTTAATGATTGATTTTTTGGTCACGATTTGGATTTTCCACTTGTTTTCTCAATATGTTTTAAGATTTATAATAAATTTAAAGTAGTGTAGGAAGATCAGAGTAAAGAGAATGCTCAAACAGGAAAACTGCTTTTGTTCTTTCCTTTTTCACTATGTAAGGAATCGGTTTACTTGGCATAAAACACAACCATCTCAGGTCATGTATAAGCAAAAAATAGTGATATTTTCTCAATAGACTGAAAACTGTATTTTAGATACAGTAAGAACTTTTGGGGTTCTGAAAAGAGTCCTCAAAAATGAAAACATAACTATGTACAAGACACATCTCATTAACTGTAATAATAAGGGACGCTCCAGTCATGGGCCTGAAGTGACATTTGCACTAAAAAGATTATACTATTTTTCCCCTTTCCTCCCAGGACTGGGCAGAACCAAAGTTCCAGTCCACGGGGAGAGTGGGCTCAGGGGTGCTCAGGAAATAAACTATCTCGTCTGTATTCTCATCACAAAGGTGAATTACGCTCCCATTCGGTAAAAATGGATGAGGGCATGTCCGTCTATCCAATAATCCGAGCTTTCGCAAGCCAGTACCTACCGCACATCTAGGAAGCCTCAGAGAGGTGGTGCCAGCTGCGGACTGCAAGCAGAACAGCTTTGACTACGTCCCTTCAGGGAATTCTGCAAAAAGAACCAACGGTGGAATTTCACAAAATCAAGAGCATTAGGGATCATTTAACTCAACCCTCTGATTTTACGGATGAGGAAACCGAGGCTCAGAAATACCGAGTGCGTTACTGGGCGGCGCATGCAGTCACGGTCTGTGTCACGGGAAACAGCTTCCGTGTGGCTCCCCGCAAGCACCGGGGCTCAGCGCCCAGATGAGAGGAGGCTGCAGCCCTTGATGCCGGAGAACGTGCTCTGCAGAACCCCGGGGGCCGAGACCCCCTTCCCGGCACACGTACCTGCGTGTCCCCTCTGAGCGCGAGCAGCCCTGCGGGTGCGGTGCTCCCGCTCCCATTGAACCGAGAGCTGCTGTGGCAAAGCACCTCGGACTGGGGACAGAAACAACAGAAATATTTTTGTGTCATCGTTCTGGGGGCCAGAAGTCCGAGACCCAGGTGCGGGCAGCGTCGGTCCCTTCCGAGGGCTGTGAGGGAGACTCTGCTCCAAGCAACCTTGAGCATCCCGGCTTCTGGAAGCGTCACCCCAGCCTCTGCCTTTATCCACACCCGGCATCCTCCTTGCTTGTGTACGTGCCTCTGCGTCCGGATTTTCCCTTTTTATAAGAACACAGGCCGCGTCGGCTTAAGGCCCAGCACATGACCTCATCTTACCTTGACCTCACCTGTAAAGACCGCATTTCCAAATAAGGTCACCTCGATAAGTGCTGGGGATTAGGGTTGGACATCTTTTCTGAGAAACACAGTGCAACCCACAGCCTTCTGCAGGAGGAAGCCACCAACCCTGGGGACCTAGAGAGCGGAGCACTGAGCCCGGGAGGATTGTTCTTGAGCCTTAAGATCTGATGGAATTTGCCTTTCCAGGTTTTGAACTTGCTTGAAACCTGTCGCTGCATCCTCCTTTCTTTTTCTCCCTTTCGGAAGGGGGGCGTCCATTCTCTATCCGTCCCGCGCTGCTTTCTGATAGTGCAGCTGTTGTCTGGCTTCGCGGGTTCATGGCTGGAGAGAAATTTTGCATCGGGAAGAAATTCCCATGTCAAGCTCAGGTGGTATTTAGAGGAGACGATGGACCTCAGACTTTAAAGCTGGAATGAGTTCAGACCTTTGAGGCTACTGGGATGGAATGAATGTGTTTTGCATGTGAGAAGGACATGAATTTGGGGGAAGGCCGTGGGCAGGATGCTGTTGTTCGCACCCCCTCAAATTCACAAATTAAAATCCTGACCCCCAACGCTATGGTGTTAGGAGGTAAGGCCTTTAGGAGGTGATTAAAGTATGGGGGGGGATGGCTCTCATGAATAGGACGAGTGCCTTTAATGCAGCCATGACATTAAGAGACACAAGCAAGCCCCTCCACCTGCTCTCAGTCCCAGGAGAACACGGCAGGAAGACAGCTGTCTGCAAGCCGGGAAGGCCTCGCCACACGCAAAATCCTCTAGATCCCAGATCTTGAATGTCCCAGCCTTCAGAACTGTGAGAGATAAATATCTATTGTTTAATAAACATTTAAAATATTAATGTTAAAATGTACCCAGCTAAGGCATATTGTTCTAGCAGTCTGAGCTAGTTTCATCCCAACTCGCTAACCTAAACTTTTTTATTTTAGCAGAGCACAGTGTTATTTGAGTAACCTCCAATTATCAAAAAAAGGTAAATTTCATGATTTAAGAAGTCAGAGATACAGAAATATACGTTCAATCAACGCTATCCAAGGCTTAATTGAAGGAAAGATTGCTCAAAGAAATGTTTCGCTTTATTGGAAAATGCAGTTATATGGAAAATTTCCATTTCAACAATGCCAACGGCCAAATGGGTTATTTAACGACTAACTTTCAGCTACAGAGGTGATATATATTTCACAGATCAAATTTTAGAACATTTTTTCAAAAGTCATAACAAATCTATAAACTGTCTAAGGAGCTCTTTCTAAGACACCCCGTTTCCCTGACGATGCTTCATGTTTCCTTTTCGTCACCACGGACAACCCGCTCTCCTGCCAGCCCTCGGCGAAGGCCCCTCCGTCCACCTCTTGGTTTGCGTGCGGCTCCCGTGGGGGTCAGCTCTTTGGACAGGCACAGTCCAGGTCCTGGTCTCGTTTCTACCTGAGAGGCGGCCTCTGCCACCCTCTCCCACAGCTGGACTCGGGAAGAAACCTCGTCTCCAGCTTCCCCAGGAGGGTGCCGAGAAACAAAGCAACAGCAAGCGACTCCCCACCACTGCCGGGCAGCGCCTGGTGAGAATCCGTGCCCTCCGATGGCCACGGGAGCTTTTCCCTGGAGTACCTGGGCCAAGTCCCTGAGCTGTGCTGACGTCGGAGGTCGCCGTGCTGTGTAAGTCATTCCTTCCAGCCTCTTAGGTAGCCAGATTATCATTCCGTTTTTATTTTTGGAGCCAGAGTAGCAGACACAATCAATTTAATTTCAGTGCTCTGATCATAAACCTCCCTGTTAATATTGCCCCTTTAAATCAGGTGTTTATGAGTTCTGTAAGCACCACCTGGACATTTTACCTTGAGGTCTAAAGTCATTTGGCTACAAATTACTGAACACCCTCTCGCACCTATTTCCCTGGTATGGATTTGATTATGTCTAATTACTGCGAGGGCCCCTCTGCATTCCAGACGTGTGCTGTCCCAGCCACCGCGCCCGCCAAGCAGCGTGTGCTCGCGCTCCCCGTCAGAGCGGCAGGGTGCCACGGCGCCCTGGCGTCCCTCGCCCTGGGGTGACACGCCGAGCCACCTCCCAACCTTGTATGCAGCAGGAGAGAAAGATCCCAGCCATTGCATTCATTTTCCAGTTGTGAAAAGAAAGATTCCGTCAGGAGTTATAGTCGTTTCCTTCTGGAAATAAACGCTGACATTACATCATAGCCCGCAAGAGTGTGCTTTGAGGCTACCTTGCCATGTGGCTCCTTATCGAAGTGTGCATTTGAGAATGTTATGATCAGTGGTCCCAAGCGCACGTTAGTGCCGTCCCTGCCTTGGGAGCTCGCTGCCGTCAACGCCTGCTGGACTCGATGGCCCCAGGCGGCCGAGGAGCCTGGTCCAGCGGGGGCCGAACTCCTGCTGCGGAAGCCAGCAGTGCTCCTGCCTCAGCCCGACGCCGCCTCTGGCCCTGCCCACCCTCCCCGGCCGGCCCGGCCTTCACGGCAGCTCACCTCGCTGCTACGCAGAGCAGACAGGCTGCTCGGCTGTCAGAGGTGCAGACGTGAAGTGGAGTCACCGCAGGAGGCGGGGGCCAGCCGGGCCGCTCACTGGCCTCGACCTTCCTGCCCGAAGCCCCTGCTCCGCGCCAGAGCAAGGGCGGCTGACAGAGGGGGCTGGCCCAGGCCCGCTCAGCACCCCTTCTCTGCACTGCGCGGACCACAGACTCTTCCCCTCTGCTCCCAATCTCCTTCACAAACACTGACGCGTTTCCCGGTTTAATTCGACACCCGCTTCTGCTGGGCTTGCTGTCATAGGTTCAGGAATACGAGGCCACGGACAGAAGCTGCGTTTCCGGACCCTTCTCGGCCCGGCACCTGTCAGTGCAGCCGGTGCCGTCAGACCAAGCTGCAGGGGTTTGGCTCGCTCGTGAAATGAGGCTGGGATTCCAACACTACCTTTCTCCTCTTCAACTCAAAATTTCAGGATAAATCGCCCGACTCTGACTAAATGAAAATCGCCCATAATAAAAAACCAAAGGAGAATGAAGCAGAGTCCTTCCAATATCCTGGGCTTCGTGAGAGGGAGGTGAGATCAGAGAAGGGGAACGCGTGATGTGGATCCAGATGTTTTCACTCGTCCATCTCTTTCACGATGAAAAGTGACAAGCCACAAGGAAAAAAACAGTTACACTGTAAAAATGGTTGGAGACCAGGCTTTCGATAAATAAGTCATGAATTAATGACAGATCAATTTTTTAAATTTGATCCTTAATCATTACTGTGAGTTATTATTATTAATACGAATCTAATCATCAACAGCTTTAACCGGCTTGCTACGCCCCACCATGGACCTAGAACATCCAGTACTATGTGCTGATGATTTTAGCTGTAGATTGAATGGATCATCCCTTTATATCTGAAAACAAACAAGAAAACAACAGGACAGATGTCCCTGGGACCGCACTAAACATTGTGGATACTTGAGGGCAGGGCTGAGTCCCCCAACGGCCCCAGGGAATGGGCCACTAGAGAGGTCCTGGGTCTCCCTGCAGCAGCCGTGGTTGTCTGGCTCCCTGGAAGGAATGTGCCACCGGCAAACACAGCACAAGGAGCTCAGGGAACAAGAAGCAAAGGTTCTTCACCAGGGTGTACAGCATACAGGCTTTGTGTGTGTGTGTGTGTGTGTGTGTTTTTAGGAAATGCAAAAATCACCAATACTTTCCCTGACTCCTGTCCTTGGACACCCACGTCTCCAGCCACCCCAGTGACTCACAGACTTTTTTCTGCAGCCAGCACAGTTCTTCGAAGAACAACTTTCACGCCCTGGAAAAGCAATGTATCAAAAGGCCAGGAGTTCCTCTCCCCTCACCTGGTCCCGGCAACCAGCCAAGCACCAGGGCAGGATGCAGGCTCCTCCCAGACCCACGTCTTCCTCTGCCTCAGCCCCTGCACTCACTGGCCAGCAGGTGTAGCTCTGTCACCTGGGGAGTCTCGGAGAGGTCCACTTTTCTCCACCGCCACAGAGAAGGGTCACCTCCAGCCTGCCCCTCGACCTCAGCCTCTCCTCTTAACCACCCATCCTCTATTTTGTGCCCAGAGCAGTCTTTCTACAGAGCAAACCTACTCTACTTCCTCACTTACTTAAAGCTAACTTCAAGCCAGTGCCCAAGCTGCTTGATAATAAAGCTCAGTCTCTCCCCAGGGGATCCTGGCTGCAGCTGTCCTGTAGAATCCCGTGGAAGTTCGTAGAATGCTTTGCTGCCCGGGCTCCATCCCAGACCAATTACACATGAGCACCCAGGGGCGAGACCCGGGCAGGAGGGTTTTCCACGACCCAGGTGATTCCAGAGGGCGGTTTTGGAAGCTGACCCTGCTTCTGTCTACCTGATATAAGAATTGGAGAGCTGAGAGCAGCTGGTGGAAAGCACACCCCCTCGAGCATGTACCTTGCAGGTATCTTCACCCATCTCCATTCACTGGCACCCCAAAATCCGTTGACCTTATGGATCCATTGATTGATTTCCTTATATTTTAAAGGCTCTCAGATGCGTAAGAATCGGATTACACACAACTCATGTTTTGGGCACACTGTCATCAGTCCATGCTGTCTTGTTTCCTTAAGTTATTAATTAGTTATTTTTAATAATGTGCAGTCTGCCCTCTCTATCTGCAGGTTCTACATCAGCAGATTCAAGCAACCATGAATCAAAATATTTAAAAAATTCCAGTTCGAAGAGGGAATGATTTCAATTTTTCCCCATTTAGTATGATATTAGCAGTGGGTTTGTCATAAATGGATTTGATAAATTTAAGGTATGGACTGTCTATGCCTATTTTGTTAAGAGTTTTTATCATAAAGGTGTGTTGGACTTTGTCAAATGCTTTTTCTGCATCTATTGACAGAATCATGTGGTTTTTGTTCTTGACTTTATTTATGAAGTGAATTGCATTTATAGACTTGTGTATGTTGAACCAGCCTTGCATCCCTGGAATAAAGCCCACCTGGTCATGGTGAATTATTTTTTTGATGTGCTACTGAATTCTATTTGCTAAAATTTTATTTAGGATGTTTACATCTATATTCATGAGGGATATTGGTCTGTAATTTTATTTTTTTGTTGCATCCTTTCCTGGCTTTGGTATCAAGGTGATAATGGCTTCATAGAATGAGTTAGGAAGGATACCATCCTTCTTAATGGTGCGGAATAGTTTCTGTAGTATAGGTATGAGTTCATCTTTGTATGTTTGGTAGAACTCTGACGTGTAGCCATTTGGCCTGGGACTTTTCCGTTTGGTGAAGTTTTTAATTACTGCTTCAATTTCTGAGCTTAAGATTGGTCTGTTCAAGAATTCTGTTACCTCCTGGGTAAACTTAAGGAGGTTGTATGAATCCAGGAATCTGTCCATTACGTCTTCGTTCTGTAGTTTTTGGGCATATAGACTTCTGTAGTAGTCGAACATAATGTTTTGAATTTCTGTGGTGTCTGTTGTGACCTCTCCTCTTTCATTTCTTATTGAGTTTATTACAGTCCTTTCCCTTTGAGATCTTGTCAGCCTAGCCAGAGGGCCATCTATTTTGTTGATCTTTTTGAAAAACCAGCTTCTGGTTTTGTTGATCTTCCATATAATTCTCTTGTTCTCCATTTCATTTAGTTGTGCTTTGATCTTAGTTATTTCTTTTCTTCTGCTAGGATTGGAATTGGTTTGCTCTTCTTTTTCCAATTCCTTTAGTCTGTTCATTAGGTTGTCGGTATCTAATCTTTCTGCTTTTTGGATGTGAGCATTTATACGACAATAAAAATAATACAAATAAAAATACAATACAGTATAACAATGACTTGCATAGTATTTGCATTGTAGTCAGTGTTATAAGTAATCTAGAGATTATTTATAGTATACTGGAAAGTATGCATAGGTTATATGCAAACACTATGCCACTTTGTATAATTAAGGACTTGAGCATCTGAGGGTTTTGATATCTGCAGGGTGGGGGGGGCATCCTGGAACCTGTCCCCCACAGGTGCCCAGGGAGGACTCCAGCTCTCAAATGTGACCTTGATCAAAACTTACATGTAACCATAAGCTCCACTCCTTCTCTTTGTTCTACCTCCTTCCACCCCGATACAAGTCATCTCTATTCTATGTTCATTATTCTCATTCTTTCCTTTACTTATAGTTTTATTGCAGCTGTATGTATTCCCAAGATTATATATGCATATATGATTTTAGTAATTTTAAGTATTTTAAATATTTTGTTGAATGAATGTGTATTGCTGTACTAGTCGGGAGGAGAAAGGGAGAAGAGAGAGTCCAGTGAATTGGCTTCACTTTATTTAAGGTATCTTTTGATATACAGAAGTTTTTAATTTTAATATGGTTGAACTTACTAATCTTTTCTTTTATAGTTAATGCTTTTTGTTTATTGTTTGAGAAATATTTTGCAGTATTAAATTCTAAAAGATGTCAACATACATTTTCTACGAAGAATTTTAGTGTTTTCATTTTTATTATTTAAATTTTTAATCTATTTAGAGTTAGTTTTTGTATTTGGTATGACATAGGAATTTAAATATATGTATAAATTTTACCAAAATTCAACTTTCCACCTCCATTTATTAAATCATTATTTATTTTCCCATTCATCTGTCAAGCCACCTCTGCCATAGGCTAAGGCAAAGTTCCACGCTTGCACAGTTCTGTTTCTGGGTTCTTTATTCTATTGTATTAATAAATTTCTGCCTGTGTGCTTGCTATGTTTATTGAGATGTTTCACTCTGCCCTAGAGACAAGTGGAATAAATGCATACGATGATAGAAAAAACTCAAACTCATAAATATAGCTAGATATTAAGTTATAACCTGTGTGATAGAGCTTCTCTATCACAGGTAGAATATAAACGTGTGTTCAACACAGATTTTTGAAAAATGGGAGTATTAAGAGTAATGCTTATTGTAATAAAGGGATAGAAGAACCTAGTTAACATTAAGTAACCATAAAGCCTAGACCTGTTACCTACAGGTTGACAGCTATACTGCACATTCTTTGTTGCCATCTGTCCTGACTGCATGCATCTTCTGCACAGGTAAAACTATTGCTCAACAGTGAAAAGTGAGTTGCAGCTATGGCCAATATACTTGTCCCTGCATCTCCCTGTAGAGTAAGTGTGTGATTGACTCTAGGCATCTTCCCTCTGCTGAATCCTTGCTCACCTAACTCTGGTTCTCATACACATACTGTTACACTGTCACTGGGCAAGGCTAACATGGGAGGTGGCGGGTGGGGAGTGGACCTTGTGTAACAGAATATTCAGACATTCAGATTGTGTTGTTCTGCCTCTGTTTACACACTACTCTAAGTGTTTAACTTCCCAATATCTTTCCTCTTGGGTCTTGCTGAATATTTGCAAGTTCTAAAACTGTGTAATTCTAGCGTGCTAATTTGTTTGTGAACCTCTATTGTTCCACAAAAAAAATGGAGTGCTTGCCTGGTAGTGTACTAGCAAGTTGCCGTTGCATCAGAGTGATTTCCTACCTTGATATAATTTCTACCCCTGCACCAGTACCACACAGTTTTTATCACAATAGCTTTATAATGATAATGGCCTTATATCTGGTAGACTAAACCCACTCCAAGTTCTTCTTCAGCTATTCATGGTTCTTTACTATTTCAAGTGCATTACAAAATCATCTAGATAAATTCTTTTTATCTATAAATGTGTTATATCTCTTTATGTGTTTGTGTCTTCTCTAACATCTCTTAATAAAACTTTTATATAATTATTTTTTCCTGTCGAGTTATGTAGGCACTTAAAGTCTCTGATACTATTGTAAATGGTGTGTTGCATTTAATTAAAATTTTCAGTCATTTACCACTGGGATATAGAAATTTGATTACTTTTGTATATTAAGCTTATATCTAGCAACCTTGCTAATTTCTACTGCTATGCTAGTCTTTCTAGGGATTAAATAATATTTTCAAAATATAAAAAATCATTATTTTAAAATAATGAAAGTATAATGGTACCACATTGTAGTCAGTATTTTATTCCTCTCTTTTCTTTTGTTTTTATTATATTTTACTGGCAAGGACCTCTGATAAAAATTTGAATATAAGTGATGTTAATGGGCATTATTATTTCTAGTTTTGAAATAAATGGTTTTAATGTATTAGCTTTGATCTATTTATAGTTATATTATTTTATGTAAAGAAAGTTTTTTTAATTATTGAGCATTTTTTGTTGTTTTTATCATAAATGTGTATTTCCAATGCTGCTTCTACTAATATAATTATTGAGATGGGCATATGGTTTCCTCTTTTATTCTGTTAATTATAATTTATCTTATAAATTACATTTATGAATTTTTCTATTAGTAAACAATACTTGCAATTCAGGATAAGTCAACCTTGTTAAAGATGTAATATCATTGCATTATAATTGTTGTATTTGTTGCTTAAGATTATATTTAAAGTTTTTGCATTAATATTCATGTTTGAAACAGACCTGTCAATTTCTTCTTGTAGTATGTGTGTGACTGTGTGTGTGCATGTATGTGTTTCTTTGTTTGTTTGATTTTTGCTTTTGGGTCAGGCTTATGATAAGAGTTTCCAGATGAATTGAGCTGTCTCCTCTTATCCTGTTGTCTAGCACAGTTGGCTTAAATTAGGGACTCCTAGAAGTTCGGGTCTTGTTGTTTTTCTTTTGGGGAAGATTTTTAACCACCATTTTAATTTATTTACTAGTTATACTAGTATTTAAGAATGCTGTTTTTTTCTAGAATCAGTTTATAATTTTTGAAGAATATAATAATTGTTACAATTTAAAAATTTTGAAAATGTATAATTTTTCCAAAAATCCATTCATTACTTTAAATGTTCAAAGTTGTAAGCATCTGTTTTTCTTCATAGGTCCCA
Source organism: Cheirogaleus medius (assembly GCA_008086735.1). Classification (NCBI taxonomy): domain Eukaryota; kingdom Metazoa; phylum Chordata; class Mammalia; order Primates; family Cheirogaleidae; genus Cheirogaleus; species Cheirogaleus medius. The sequence continues at coordinate 29,112,755 of VBSM01003039.1, forward strand.
CTTCTAACTCCCACAGCTGTTGTTACAGCAGACGGGATCGCCCTCTCTGATCTTCTCTTGCCCTTCTTCCACCTGCCCAGGGCAGAACACTAGCCTGAGTGTGGGCCATAAGAGCCTCATTCTGGAGGCTTCCAACCCATACCCTAGAGGAAGAAATGTCTACAGAGAGGCCAAGAAGAATCTGCACAGTGGGGCCTTGCAGGGTTCAGATCACACGCTTTCTGTCCAGTCATAGTGTGCAGGGTCGGCCAATCGCTGTCCTGCCTGTCCAGTGAAGTCTCCACTGAGGGCCCAGGAGGACGGACGGGGTTCAAGGGCTTCCAGAGAGCAGAACAAGAACTCATCCCCATGCCGGGAGGGCAGCACACCCCAACTTCACGAAGACAGAAGCTCCAGTGCTTGGAGCCCTCCCAGACCCTGCCTGTGTGTCTCTTCACTGGGCTGTTTACTTGTATCCTTTAAATTATGCTTTGTAATAAATCACTCATCATAAGTTGCCCAGCCTTCTGGGAGCCACTCTAGCAAATTAATCAAACCCAAACAGGGGGGTCATAGGAACCCCAACTTGCAGCTGGTCCATCAGAAGTTTAGAGACCCAGACTTGGGACTGGTGTCTGAAGGAGGGGGGACAGGGGACAGTTTTGGGGACTGAGCCCTTAACTTGTGGGATTTGAGGCTATTTCCAGGTAGATAGTGTCAAATTTGAATTGGAGGACACCCAGCTGGTGTTCACCGCGGAACTGATTGCTTTTTTGTTGGTGGGGAAAAATCCCCACATATTTTGGGGTCACAGAAATCTTCTACATTGACTGTTCTTGTTTTTATGTGAGGGCAGGGAAAAACCATTTGGGTTTTTTTCTAATAGCATGCAACTTGTATCTTCCCCCAAACGAGCCTTTTCTCATTTCTCTCTCTCTCTCTCTCACTTGCTTGCTCTCTCTCTCTTTCTCTCTCTTACTTGCTTGCTCTCTCTCTCCCTCTTCCCCCCTTAATTCATTGATGCAAATAAGTCTCTCTCTCTCTCTCTCTCTCTATATATATATATATATGAGACACATATACATATATTTTATTGTATTTATAACCTAATCTTCAAGAAATGCCTATAGTGTAGTGACTACATAATTAAATTGGCATTATATATTCTTCAATACATGAAAGCCTGTCTATATATTTTGCACATTTGAACACCTATATCTACCTCTGATATTTTCTTGATGGAATATTTGCAAATTTAAATCTAAGAGAAATTTCAATTAATGTGCAGATGTAAAAATGAAAGTTTCTTAAAAACCCCAAGACAGGGATCTCTATGGTGGGCAAGAAAAGGGCAGAAAGCCCAGGGGCCAGGAGTGCACACTTTCTGGCTCTGCCTTTCCTCGGGTGTGAGTGGAGCCGCCGGAGCCGCACACTGATTGATGCAGCCACCAGAGCCCAAGCCTGGGCCAACTGTGTGTCCACTTTAGCCAGGGGGAGGAGAATTCGTCCTGTCCATCCATAACCATGACAATGACTCTGGCTTTGCAGCCCAGAAGCCTCAGGACAGCTGTGTACTAGGATGCCCAGAGCCTACTTTTAAGAGAAATACAAGAAGACATGAAGAGTCAAAATTATAAATGAGCTATCGGTACCTCAATGTTCTCCCTTTTGGTGCGAACACTTGGTTCTCCTTGCTTTTTGCAAAAACCCCAAACCTCTCAGAAATTCAGACATGACAGAGAGACAGAGAGGAGAGGTGCTGGCCCCTTTGATAAAATGTAGCGAGAGCTACAGGGATTAATTAGAAACAATGTAACTAACACTTATTGTATTTTATGAAGCAGTTTATGATAATTACATGTGACAATCCTGTACTGCTAAAATGGGCAAATACTATTAAACGTGCCTTCATTAACAAGAACTTGCTTCATGGGTTGTGATTTTCCTAGAATTGCAACTTAGAAGAATATATTTTTCTCTCCAAGATGAGCGCTGAAAAGGCCACGGCCACCCACCTGCGGCGGAGACCAAGGCGAGGCGCGTGATGGAGCCTCGTGGGAGGAGCACGCAGAATAAAACTCCTTGTGTCTCTTCTTCCTCACCACTGAGTATAGCCAGGTGCATAGATCAAGGTCTTCTCTTCTTGAGGGCTGTTTATAGCAGAGCATTTGTGCAATCCTGTTTAAGGACAGGTGCAAAAGGTGACATCAAATATGGCCGTGACCATCACTAATCAACGGATTGAAAATGATTCATAAAACCGCAAGGAAAGACTTAAACCAAGAGTGTGAATGAGAGAGGCTGAGAGCATTGATTATGCTGCTGTTGGCCTTTTCAGACAGCGGGAGTTTAGAATGGCTTTGCAGAGAGCATGGAGTTCTCCTGTGCAGAATGCTCGTACTTCATAAAAAATGGGTGTTAATTTCGTTCATTTAATTTATTGTGTCTTTACAGTCTCCTACTTTAACAAGATTGAAAGCCAGTATTTACCCAAGGAATCAACCTTACCCTTTCTCCAGCACATACTGTCCTGATCACAGAAGGCCAAGGGTAAGCCAGACCACGGTTCTGTCGCTAACAGAGACAATTGGAGTAGGCGCAGGAGCCCCGTGCAGTTGAACTCTCACTGTGGCGAATCCTCACTGCCGGCAGCAGAGTCAGACCCAGCGCACGGGACACCGGGAGACAGAGAAACAGGCCGCTCAGGTGGAAGGTGCCAGGGCACCTGTGGAAACCAAGAGTCTAGACCGCCCCTTAGTTTTCTGTCCCCCTGGGCATGTGTTCATGCCGCCATCGCTCACTTCCCATGGCCTTCGTCACTGCTCTCTGCCTTCCACGGTGAGCACTAGCTGCCCGGCGAAAGGATACGTGCAGATGCTACGCTGCAGAAAATTCCCAAATTATACCAGACACCCTGCACTCTCTAAGGATTGAGACAGGCTCATTCCTTTGTCCAGAAGCAGAAGTGCTGCTACAGCCGCTTGGGTGTGGCAGCTGCCTTCTTGGACTGCACAGGAGCACAGTGCCAGGAGTGCTGTGTTGCTGTCCCATGAGACAAGCCCACGAAGTGGCCAAAAGCTCCCTGACATAATTGCACCAGGATGAGTATTTGTGCCAACATCACATTACCAATAGGGGACACTAGTTCATTGTCTGCGGGAATAGTGGGGAGATGCACTTGCCTTTTAGCAAACTAGTGAAGCCGTAAGTGACAAGTACTCATGGCGGGGGCGGCGGGTGGACTAATGGGAGCTCACGTCAGGCACCACCGTCTCTGCACATTCCGCAGGGAGTGCTGTTCTTGCTTCCACTGCGGGAGAAGCCAAGCAAGGAAAGGCGCCCCAACATCGCCCACCAGACACGAGGAGCGGTTGAGAACTGAGGTCCTCCCTCGACGGACAGTTGTAGAAATGATGAAGACGACCCCCAGAGAGCAAACACAGACTGTTTACGCAGAGCCTGCTACAGCAAGGCAGCCACACGCTGTCACTTGCACTCTCCAGAGGCTCGAAGGCAGGTATGGAGGTGGGAAGGGTTTACAGTGTGTGTGGAGGCAGCCCAGGTGTGCCCTGACTGGGGACTGTCAGCCTGGGGCAGTTGGGAGGCCGACCAGATGTGGGGCATCCCATGTGGGGGGTTGGAGGAGCATATCTGGCTTCCTCTGCCAGGTGCTGAGCTGGAAGGAGGGGCAAAACACAGAGATACTGAGCATTTGTGACTGAGTCCTGGCCATTCTCGGTGACGGCTGCACAGGCTGCGGGCCAGAGCTCTGCCTTCACACCCAGTCCGCCCATTGTCTGTTTGTGTGTTGTCTATTTGCACCAAAGTCTTCCCAATAATGTGATTTTCTGCTTAAACTAAGCAGGTTCTATTACTTTAATGAAGAACTTTTCCTGGTCTACGTAAGTAGAGAGGAATAAACAATCAATCATCTCTTCTTATTTGATATTGAGTGGAAAGATCTTACGGTTTTACAAGCCGAGCAACATGTCATGAAGGCGATGTTCAGGGCTGGTCGTGTTGCTATAAGGTTGCCATGTCTCCGGGAAGAACTCTGAAGCCCAGATGTTGAGACAGAGGAATCTGTGGGTCGTCAGCATCCTGTGGACATCAAGTAAGACAACTACGCAGAGAGAGAAGATGTAACGTGAACATGAAACTAACTAATCTAGGATAGTAATAGTTGTTTGGAGCTTGTGGAAAGTTTTTAGGACTCCTATAACCAGTCAACCTCCTGGGATGAAGGAGGAGAAATGGTGAATCAATGACCCAGGGTGGAGAAATCTGGAAACCTGTTTTATCAGAGATTTGATGCTCAGAAGGGAAAGGTAAGGTCTCCACAGGAGGGTGCAAAGAGGAAACCTTGTCCTGGAGGGAGCTGGCATGGGTGTCGGTGTGAGGAATTAGAGCAAAGCCCCTAACCGAGAAGGAGATTAGCGTCAGATCGGCCATCCTAGGTCAGAGCTTCCACAAGGCCCCCAGCCAGCAGGTGCCTGGGCGGAAGGGGCGTTGCTTGGGGTGGACAGGACTGTTCCACATGCCAGGTGGAGACAGCCCGACCACACCAGCAAGAAGCCAGCAGGGTCAGAGGCGATGTTGACAAGGGTTACAGGTGAGACATGAGGGTAAACGGGACAGACCAGAGCAAGCATTTGTTTCTTGTAAAGAAGTCACAGAAAGATAGAGTCGGCATGATTGAGAAAGCAGATCAGCCAAGCTCTAGACACTCAGCTCCCGGGTCTCACCACAGGGACTCCTTGCTGTTTTCCACATGACTTCTCCCACCCGGTGCTGAGGCAAACTGGAAACGGTTCTGGAATGAGCTTGTCAAACAAAGGGTTGGTGAGAAACAGGACTTACTTATAAGTGCCACGGTGCAGGGGCCCGCAGCTCCACGTGCTCTTTCTGTGCCCTGATGGAAAATCGCACCCTGCCTTCACAGCTCTGTGACCCAGTCAGACTTGAAAATTTTCAGCAGGCTTGAACGTTCCACTAACAGATCCTCTGGACCAGCCACCTGGTGCTTAGTACTCTCTGTTTCTGCCCATCTCTTGGTGGCTGAGGCCTCTCCTTTGTGGGAATCCCCTGCCGCTGCTTTTGGGGTGACTCCAGCCTTAGGTGACACAGGGTGAAACAAAGAGCTCTTTCAAAAGCAACATCCGTTCTCTACCATACACGCTTGTTTTTATTTGAGTGCTTGCTCAAAATTGGGTAAAAATTGACAAATCAGCACCACACCTATGATCCCTAAGGACGCTCCCAGGAGTGCTACAAAGCAGAAATGGCCACAGCTGAAGTGTCACGGCTGGAACACAAAAGGGCTCTTTGGCAAGGACGTGGCAGCATCCAGCTTTGACCAAATATTCTGTTTCTAAGACCACTGCTCTTCAGATCAAAGGCTACTTTATAGCAAATGCATGCATATCACATGGTGTACTACATTGTTTATATAAAAACACGGCATGTGAACACTTTTCAAGGGATAAAGAAGATATCTGTGTTGACAGTCCTTCAACTCTTTAAACAGGTAAGCATCTGAGGTCACAGACAATGTGTTTACTAAGGAATGACTTTTTTTTCTTTGTTTTGGTGTGACTCATGGGTACATAAATATTCTTGCATTCTTCTCTCTTTAAAGTTTAACTTTTAAAAATAACAGCTAAAAGTATTATACCCATTAAATATTAAGAATCTTCAATGATTGAAATATTTTGGAGTTCTCTTTTTAAATTAAATATATTCTCTCTGGAAGTCAGTATGTAAGAGAAAATAAGAGGAAAAAGAGCAAAGCATTAATACCAGGAGAGAACTACGTAATTAAATCTGAATCGCAGTGCAAATTTCACAGAAGAATGTCTATATCACACATGACATCTACATTAATACCAAGGAACTTACATTTTGATTCATGTTGTTACAATATGTACAAAATAAATTACTAAAGCTTGGGATATTATTTTTAAACTATGAACAAAACAATGGATTTTAGTGAATGCCAGTTTTGCCGTACTGATGGTAATTGTACATGTCCTCATAGGCTTATGAAAAATTAAATAATTTCATCCAGCTTGGAAGCAATTTTCTCTCTTCTGCAATGCAACTGAAGTTTCTGCCACTCTGTTCTCACAGTGTGGGAGAACCGTGGATTGAAATGTCTAAATGTCTTGTGACCGTACAGAGTTTTCTGATCAGAAAAGAATCAAGAGGGTCACTGCATGCAAATCCCCGTTTGGCTGTGAGGGGCCTGGCTGGACTTCCTTCCCGCTTCCAACTCAGGGAGCAGTGATTCTCTACTTTGTTTTCTATCTTCTTTAACTTTGGTAGAGAGCTAAGGCTAAGAACAGGCTCCTTTGCTAAATACAAGGTAAAAGTCCAATGTGTACACCATACCAGCATTTATTCCTGCAAATAACAGAACATGTTGCATATTATATTTCTAAATAATCACGCAGAATGGCTTAGCGACAATCTGTTTACATGATATATCCTCCTTTCTATTGCATCTTTTATCATTGAACAAATATTTATTGAGTGTTTGCTATGTGCCAGGCACTGTTCTAAGTGTCAGGCATAGAGCAGTCCATTAAAATCAAAGTGCTAGACCCCCGCCTCCACTTACAATGTAGAATGGAATTACGAGTTCTGCTTCTATCCTAATAAGGAAAAGAAGCCAGATGATCTATAAAGTCACACGTTTTTATTTAGGCCCCAAGAGAGCTTGTGTAACAAGGCAACCAAGGAAACAGACTCCCTGAGAGAAATAAATTCCTCAAAGGAAAGGCAAGACAAATAAACCCTCGCAGTTTTGGTGAAACACACAAGAAATAAGTAGTCCCATTTTAAGTAGATATCCAGAAAAACAATCCCTATAGACCCAGTGATAGATACTCTGTCCATTTGGAATAGCTGAGGGCCCAGCACCAGGCAGGGTTCCTACTCACTCAAGTGCTTTCCCCTGGGCCTTTGTCAGTGGCTCCTAAAACAACTTGAGAGCAGGGTAGGAGAGCCGTGAGGGCGGCACGGACGTGCAGGGGTCATTGGAGCCTCGTGCAGGTGGACACGGGACTGGGCTGGCTTCCCCGGGGTTTGTCCCCTACAAATCAGAAGACTTACGTGCATAGGGAGGCACCAAACGCTCTTGCCCACAGGACATGGGCAGAGCTCCCCTTTTTCTTTTGGAAGATAAAAGCAAAATACCAATTATACTCAGAGCAAAGAAGGAGCAATAGCCTCTCGGGCCCAGCGTCCTACACCAATGCCACGCACAGGGCTACCACTCTTGGCAAGAGAAGTGGAAAAGCCCTTTGCACGACCAACTGGAGACACAAGAAAGCCTGTAATTGCCATGGCTGAGAATACTGAGAAAGCCCCGGCCCTGAGGCCCAGGTGCATGAGGCCTGCCTAACAGGGAAGCTGGACTCGGGAGAGAGAGGCCCGCCCTGTCCCATTGTGAGCCGAGCATCAGGCATCAACAAGAGCTGCCTGGCTGTGTGGGAAGGGCTAATGCGTGGATGGGCTCCACCCCGCCCCGCGGCAGAGCTGTGCGGGGCTGGCTGGAAGCCGAGGGGAAAATCACAAGTAAAGCTGTTCAGCTCCTAAGCTCCCCCTGTGCAGCCTGCTGCGGAAGGATGCGACACCTGCGAGGAAGCCGGGGCCATGACAGCAAGAGCACAGCCCTACTCAGCTCGACTCCTGCCAGGCTGACGCGGCAGCCAGCACCAGGCCTTGCAAGGGAGAGGCGCCTTTCCCAGCCACATGCCAGTTCCTGCAGTCTGCACGCTATCTGCCCACAGCACGGGGCGTGCAATAGAAAATACGGGGCACGTAGAAAAGAAAGACGACCCATTGTCCGGAGATAAAGCCATGGAGAGAAACAGACGCAAAGGTAACCAGAGTTAGAACTCTCAAGCAGGGACTTTAAAATAGCCATAAATGTCGCATAATCTAGGGCAAAGGTAGACAACATGTATAAACAGATGAAAATTTTCAACAGAGACAAAAATAGTACAAATAAATAAAAGGAGATACTAGAAGTAAAAGACATGGTATAAGAGATATAGAGATTCTTTAATGGCCTTTTTAGTAGACTAGGAACAGCTTAGGAAAATTAGAATAGGTCCAAAGAAATTATCCAGAACAAAAAAGAAGATAAAATTATTTTAAAAGATTATAACATGTCATCCAATAACTGTAGGACAATTTCAACAATCTAACAGATGTATAATTAAAAATGCAGCAGGAAAAGGTAGAATGAGACAGGAGTGAAAGTGACCAAGAATTTTCCAAAATTAATGAAAGACATCAAATTACAGATCCAAGAAGATCAGAGAACTCCATGTAGGATAAAAACATATTTCATAAAGTGCTTCAACATGTCACAACTGAACTACTGAAATCCAAAGGTAACGAAGACATAAGATGAAGACAGAGTGAAAACACACATTACGCAGATTAACAAAGACACAAAAATAGCACAGTTTGTGTCAGAAACTATGTAAGAGAAGAGAATGTAATGGCATATTTAAAGTTCTGAAAGATTAAAAAAGGGACAATGTAGAATTATTTACCCAGAGGAAAATTATCTTTCAAAAATTAAAGTAAATATTTCTTCATAAAATGTGAACCAAGAGAATTCATGGTTGGGAGATATGTACGACAAGAAACGCTACAGCCAGTTCATCAGGCGGAAGAATACTGACACCAGGTGGGAATTTGGAACTCCAGGAAAAAAGAAAGATCCCCAGAAATGGTCACTATGAATGTGATTATGAAATATTTTCTCCTTCTTATTTTTAATTGATGTAAGATATAATTGACTTTCTATAGCAAACATGATAATCATGTATTATATGTTTAAAGTGTAAATAAAAATACTACAAAATTGTACAAAGGATAGAAGAGAGGAATTAGAAATATGTTATTGTAAGATTGTTACACTGCACATAAAGTGTTAAAATATTATTTAGGGTAGACTGTTATAAATCAAGTGTGCTTTGTAAATTATAGGGCAACCAGTAAAAAAACAAAGTGAGGTATACTTAGTAAGCTATGAATAGTTAGCCAGTGGTAAATGTTAAGGTAGAATAATTGAAATACATGATGCAAAAGGACGCAGGAAAAGAAAAAGGAACAACAAACAAATGTCAACACCAACTAGCAAGACAGCAGGTTTGAGTCCAGCCACACCTATAACCGCGTCAGATGCAAGTGTCACAAGCACCCCAGGTAGAACATCATAAATGAAAGGATGGAAAGGCTAGACCACACAAACACAGATGGAAAAAAAAATTTTTGAGTGGTACTTAAAATTTACTGCGCTTAATTTCTATGAAATAGGGTTTTACAACAAGTAGGTAAAGAGTTGTCATATCCAAAACAGGTAGTAGATGTTCCAAAGATGTTTTTTTATATCCATAATCCATCAGCTCTATTCAAACTCAACAGATTTCTTAAAATTAAATGTTGATCTCTTCAAATATTTAATATAACATCGTAATAAATAAAAGATTATAGCCCACATTCCACAAAGGACCTATCACAGTTTTCTAGCTGGTTGTGCTTTTATTTCTCTATCACCATCTGGCAAGTGTCTGTCTGAGTGCTTTTAGAAGACAGAACAAAGTTGAATTCCCATTGACAGAAGCCCAGCAGCACCGTTAAATCTGAGAGCAGCCTGGCCTCTATCAGCATGGGAGGGCAGGGCAGTGTCGCTTGGAAAACTATGGATTTTGAGCCTGGCAAACCTACGCTTTCATGCCATTCTGAAATTCATTAATTGTGTTATCTTAATAGCATTTATCGACCCTTTCCATTTCCTCATCGAAATGGGGCATAACGATGATAATATGACTGATTGTTGGGAGGCTTAAGTAAGATACTTGTGAATAATCTAAAAATATCAAGATTCAGTATTTCGCATGTTACAAGAGTTCTGATAAACCCACACTGCAAGCCTGGTTGATTTGGAGGACTCTTCTCTTTCAGGGGAATTATTTTTCTAACTGAGCATCTAAATTCCTCATAATTCTCCGGGATTTTATGTTAATCTCAGGAACTCATTTTGCTCCTGGAAGAAGAGCTTGTTTCAAATACAACCAGGAAGATCACTGAGTTGGAAATAACACCTGCTGTTCCTTGACCCCCGATGATGGGGAAATGGTGAGACTCCACCACCCCCTGGAGCACAGGCGGGAGACACCAAAACCTCCGCCCACACAGTTTGAAAACTCCCGTCCTGGGAGCAGGGCAAGGTTCCCATCATGTTCCACGCTGGTGGTGACTCTTCTGCAAACATGAATGACTTCTTCATCGTGCTCTTTGTTAAGAAAGGTCACATAAAGCGTTTTACATTGCTTACTACTTTAATTGAAGAGTAGAAATTCTGAACTATTTTTCCAAAATCACCTTATAAAGTATTTTATAATTTTAATGCTATCTAAAAAAGCAAAAAGCTAGTCTTTCATATGTCCCATGCATTTTTTTCTTGGCTCACATTGTTGCCTATATGATAACCAACTCATGAAAATATGGAACGAGAGGGTCTTTCTTAGTCCTGTCTTCTTTTTTTTAGAGACTTTGGGGAAAGGAGATCCTCTTAAGTGTCTATTTCCTGAAACGTCCTCTTTCTCCCCAAAGAACTTGCAGGTGTTGATTTTACTTTCATAATTTAGCTATGTGAGACAGAAAAATGTTACTATGTTTCTCGAATAGACAGGGAAACTGAAACAATAAACGTTAAATGTTGCATCTAAAATGTGCAGTGCAGAAGGTGAAAGTTGTCATTACCAAACTGGAGTCACTATGTCAAACCTGACAAAGGGGAGCTAGAGGCAGGGAAGGGAGGCACCCTCTCACAAATGCAAACAGGAACTAGGATGAGAGACCGCTCAAACCAAACCTTGCACAAAGATGATCTCCACGAGGAAGCCTGTCCAGCAACTGCCTGTTCCACTGATCGATTGACGCCACCCCTGTTAATTACTCTGGTAGCCAAGGATAGCGGTTTCAAAACAACGAATGCAACCTCCCTCATTCATGCCTCTAAAAACCTCCCTACCTCTGCCTGCACACACCTGTGGTCCCACAGAGTGCATGCTTCCCCGATGACAATCTCCTGCTATTCCTGAATGCACGCTTTGCTTCTGGGAGTCAGTCTGTCTGCTGTTTGGTTTAGATTGACACACCTCAAACCAGGCATGAGGAAAAGCTCTGGTTTGAGACGCAGCGAGGACAGACACGCCGTGGTCTTGCTCCTCTGCTCCATTCACCCAACTCCGCTAAAGGGAGCGCTATGTGCCCAGGGGTCAGACTGAACTCAGCATTGCTCACAGATCTGGGCAAAACGGACCCCTCTCTCGCACTTTGCCTTCAGGAGGACCTCACTCTGGCTCCTTTGGCCATGTCCCACCCCACAGTTAGGGTGTGCCCCTCCTTAAGGCCTACTCTCACACCAAAGACCCCTCCCATGGTTTCCCCCAAATGACCCAGACATACCTCTGAAACCCGCATGAGACTCTGTCCTGCAGCCACCCAGGTGGACTCTGCAGTTACTGTGCACCCCTGAGGGCGGGAGCCGTGATGAGGGCTCAGGGCTCGGACATGGGGGCTGCAGTGCCCGCGTGTGTGTGTGAGTCCCTCACGGACCCTCTTGGGACCAGCCGTGGGGAGAGAAGCAAAGTAGCCTGACCAGGGTCCGCAACCCGAGGGGTCTGAAAATCCTGCCCTGAGGCCTGGCTTTCCCGGTCCTTAGGAAGATTTATTTGTCGAGATTAAAAGATGCAATATGTCTATTTTTAATACTCCAGGTGTCTAGAGGCCGGAGAACCTGGAGTTCTGATGTTTGAAGGCAGTAGAAGATGGATGTCCCAGCTTTAGAAGAGAATAAAAAATAATTGCCTTTCCTCTGCCTTTTTGTTGTATCTGGGACCTTAACCAATCAGATGGCGCCCGCTGCATTAGGTGAGGGTGAGTCTTCCTTACTCAGCCCACTGATTCAATGCCAGTATCTTCTGGAAACACCTCACAGACACACCCAGAAATAATGCTTTGCCAGCTACCTGGATACATATATATGGCTACCATTTGCTTATCTGAAATTCTGCTATCCTTAGAAGAACATTCTCAAATACATCATAGTTGATTTTATTTAGTTTGTCAAATATATTTGTTTGATTTTGTTTGATCTGTTATTTCCAGATTCTGTATGAAAATATGTTTCTTGCTTCTTACTTGATGCGTGAAACTGAGATATTCATGAATCAGTTGTTGATCACTCATCCAAAGATATTTTGTGTGGTCATAAAATAGTGAACTTTGGGGAAAGAATGAAATCTAATCCCAAAGAATTGGTATTAAAAATTGGTCAATTACCACATAAGTACTATATCAACTATATCTGCAATTTTTATCTATTACATGTAATTTTATTTACAAAAACTTTTAACAAAGAAGTAGAAATTACACATAATATCATCACTCCATGCTAATCATCTTTGTAAAGATTGTATCTGTTCTACTAGGATTGTTTTCTATCGACCCTGTTTGCACATAATTGAAGAATCAGAAATGCAGTTCAAACAGTTTTATTCCACTTATAACTTACGACAGAAAAGACAGAGCATCAGCCAAGCACTGCTTCCCTTTCTCTGGGAAAACCTGCCTCAAAGGCAAGCTTTGGGACCAGTGCTATATTGGAACATCTGTCATTTACAGCCAGACCTCCAGAAAACTGCATCGTCAAATCAGTAGTTCACTTTTCTTAAAGAATATTAATTGGTCGGCAAATTCATTTCCGGTCTTGCATTTGGGAAATATTTTTGTTTGTTTGCTTATTTACCTATTACTAGATGTTTTTACTTTCTGCTCCTAGAAGGTGCGATGAGTCTGGGAGAGTTTACTCAAAGACTCCAGCAGCATAGTACTGGCGTGGGGCTGGAGCGGCGGCGGGTGGGGGGCGGTCACCTTCCCTGCTCTGTTCTGGGAAGAAGAAGGGTCACATCCAGTCTCTATAAACCATTTTCTGTATTATGTCAAATAAAATTTTCAGTTCAAATTTCACCCTATATGATTGATGTGTACAAATCTAACCTCTAACCTCTATATGATGCCAAGAAAATTTCTCAGATTCCTATTAGAAACTCACTATTACAAATATAGTAACTGGTTTCTATTAAAATACAGTGAAGATAGATAACTTTTAGTACCCAATAAGATGATGGACAAAATAATAGATGGGTCATTGAGATGCCCATCTGCACTCAACTTTGAAGATGCCGAAGGGGCACCTGTCTCCCACGCCTGGGCCTCTCGTGTGCTGCCCAGGTGCGAGGACGGAGGCTCCCCCATGATTAGCGAACTAGGCTACGGACAAAGCTCTCCTTGCGGAGCCAAAGTGAGCTGGCGTGGAGCGAAAAGTTCAAAGTATGATGGATGGGCTGTCCCTGCTGAAGGTCACACTGTCACTGGCAAACCTGGGAGGACCATGGAGAATCAGCCACGTAAAATGTATTAGCCAAAGTGGTGGAAAATAACAATGATTTCTCTTTCTGAGTCCAGTTCTCATGTGTCCATGGAAGCTGGATGTGTCTAACAGGTCACGACGTCACCGAGTGGTCGTCACCGGCCTGGCTGACAAGGACGTGCATCTCCCAGGAGCGATGAGAGCTTCAGGAGAGAGGCTGCAGGACCAGCGGGCCCCAACTCTGCTGTTGTCACCGCCACTGTCTGTGCTGGCGTTACCACATCTCAAAGAAAACGAAAAAGGGTGAACAGAATCAGGCTGACAGGCCGGATGAGCCAGAAATGGTAACGATAAAATAACAATAGCCTGGTCGGTGCTGGTAGTTTGGGAGTCAAAACATGTCATAACAGCAAAAGTAGATTTGATTTTGAATAGTATTATTCCTTTTAGTGGCACCTCAAACCACCGGGATTCTGTACTAATTTCTAGCTTTGCCTTCTTGTAATATGAGCAGGTGTAGAATTGGGGCAGGTCTTCAAGGGCTGCGGGGACCTCTTCGAGGGAGGTCCCGCCTTGGTGGTCCCCAAACCGCGGCTGCCAGGGACTCAGGGTCTCCAGCCGCAGAGCAGCGGGGAGAGAGGTTGGAGACGGAGATCTTACGACCACCGTTTATAATGGCGTGTGAGGAACTGGCCTTAAAACGCAAAAATGAAAATCCGGAGAAGCGCTGGGGCAGTGAGAGGAAAATATTATTTACTAACTGACGGGAAAGTGAGTTGTCAAAGCTCAGAAGCGAAAATAATCAAAGCACATTGAAATGACGCCGTCCCCGTTCAGTAATTTCTCAACTGTTCTGAAACGTTTTGGTCGCGGCAGCTGCCCACACACAGAGATTCAAGTGAATGAAGGGTTTTATTAATGGAACGTTTGTGCCAAGGAACCCGAAGGGGAATGTTTGCAACTGGACTGGAAGCTGGTGCTACCTGCGGACTGTGGCTGTTTCCACGTCCCGCCATTCTGTCCGCTGTGGCTGCGGGTCTGCGCGATGCTCTCCACTCTGAACAGTCCCGGTGAGGCTACAGGATGTCCACGGTGTCCTGAGACAATTGGACTTGAGGAAATAGAAGCGGCAGAAACGAATGGGATGGAGTTCGGGAGGGTGGAAAGGAAGTGGAGCGCAGAAGAGAAACGTCAGGGGAAGAGCTGCCTGGGAGGAGGGGCCACACGCCCGCTCTTTGAGTGACAGCATTTTGCAGGGTACCTGGCAAAGGGCAGGGCTTCAGCACATGCTTGTCACTTTGAAACACGGGGAAGGACAAACTGTCAGTGACTTCCCTGGACTTCACTTGCTGCTGGGTTGGTGCACGGTGTGTGTTTTCAGAGCTTAAACAGTGAGGCTGGACGTGGACTTCGGTTTTGACACATTCGAAGCTTCCAATTTTCCAGCAGGTCTAGAGTCAAGATGACGGTCGTCACTAGTACTATGGGAGCTTGTGGTTAGCACTGTTTGAATCAGGGAGGCATCACATATAAAACAGATTTTAGCATTTAAATTCTCATCTGTGCCAGGGAAAACTTTTTATGTGGTTCAAAAGATATTCTGAATACAAAACAAGTGTTATATTTATATATGCAATACTATATACTGATTATAATAATATAAATAACTCCACTACCTAGTTCACCATAATATTTAAATTATAAATAGTCATAGCTTGTATTATTTTATATATACTACATATTTTCTGAAATATTTTTATTATAGAAAAATTATTATAGAATTTTACAAATCTATTAGACATGTCATCAAATGAACTCATAACACATAAATAGCCACATTAAAATTCAGAATCAAATTAAACAGCAAAGAAATTACTCAATGCAGGTGGTGATGAATGACAGGAAAGACACATTCCCAGGCAAACTGTAGCACAACCATCTCACCGGCAATTGCATAACCCTCGTGGAGAATTGTGGAAATGAGCATCAGCCTTCGAAATTGGCTAGTCTGGCATTGGCCAAATTTCCACTTAAAACAATAGAGATGTTTGTGCTTGCGATACATGTGTAATGTAACCGCTCCGTCTATTTCCATGTATATATTGATGGTTTAATCATTAAAGCAGCCGTCCACCAATTCCGATGTTACTCTATTATATAAGATAGGATGGGATCCTTTTAGAGAGGGAGTCAGCGAGCTGTTGAAGAGTTTCACGGGCCGTTACGTAACGCCAAGGGGAGGGCTACAGTGTGTGCATCTCGGGCATATGGTCACAACATGGGACTGGAAGGCCAAGGGAAAAAAGGATGAAAGCCTGAGAACAATTTCAAATACCAAGAGAAATCCTTTTGGCTAAGAATAATGTACCTTCCGTGTCTTTCAAACATTTCCATAGCAGATGGGCTGCTGGGCCTCTCTCCTCGCAGAAAAGTTAAAACCGGTAGGGCCGATTCCAATTATGCACTTGGATTTTGAGGAAATGGAGGAAAACATGGGTCCAGACATTTCCAGCCCTCAGATGAACCACAAGAGTCGGCCATCAGCTAAGATAAAAAGTCAGCGTTCCACATGCAAATGAGAGCGCCAGCACAGGCAGTTCGGATAAGCCAGGCCCCGCCTTCCAGTGCTGTTTGCCTGGAACGTCACCGCGTCGAGAGGACTTAGGAATCGGTTTTCTCTCCACTGGCACCTTGTTTCCTTCTCATTTTGCGTAGTGTAATTGTGAGAAATCCAAGAAGTCGGGATGGTTGTTCGCAACCTAGAGCTGAGCTCAGAAAGCCCCGACACTCCGTGGTCTCCTTCCTGCTCTCCCAGCTGTGACGCCGGCCAAAAGTCAGCCCCGTGGGGTGACGAGAGCATGTTAACATGGGTTCGGTTTCACAAATCTCTCTCCTCCTCTTTCCATCAAAGAGAGCGCGCCGTCCAATTAAGTCCACCTGCCCGACGGAGTCTGCAACGCATTTTCAGCAGGGGAAGCTGTCTTTCCAAGGAGGGCAGGCGCTTTTCTTTTCTTTCCTCTTCTTTTGTAATCTCCACGCAGAAAATGAGCATCACGTGGTGGAGAACAGCCCATGCCAGCCCCGCGCCGGGATGGCTCCCTGGCCCCACACGAGGCAGGTTACTAAGTGCTCCCCCAGCCCCCTGCCAGCATCGCAGGCCTCAGCCCCGCCGGGCAGCAGCCAGCCTCGTGCAGAAGGCGCGGGGAGCAGGGACACCTGATCCCTGGCACGTCCGTGGCCTGGATGCCGTTAAGGAAGCTGTGGACTGCGAAGGTACGGCAAAGGCAAGGAAGAGAATGAGCTTCCTGTTTTGTGCAGTTCTCTTCTGGACTATTTCCCTCGTGGTCTTTGTAGGTGTTTGGCTGTGGGGATGCCAAGGGCTTCCTGGGCCAGGAGGGGACAACTGAGTTCTGTCTCCGACGCCATCACCATACTGCGTAGCCTTAAGAGCCTGGGTGCCGGTCCCCTGGTATCATAGTGCAGTGAGGACAGGACCAGATCAGGACTCCCAGCTAAATGCAGACGAGGCCCCCAATGGATACGTTCTCTTCCTTCTTTCATTAATTCCCTCCTTTCTCTCCTTCCTTTACTCTTTTTTTCTTTTTTTTTTTTTGCTGTTGTTGTTGTTTATTGGTTTCTATCTTTTAATGCATCCTTTTTTAAAAAGACTTAGACAAATATGGGACAGGACGCTATTAATTCTGACTGGCGAGACGCGGCTGTGTGTTACATCACTCTTCGAACTTTTCTGTCCTTTCAACATATTCTCTGAATAAGGAAGAAAGTGAAACAAAGTGGAGGTGATTTGGAAACTGCAAGCAGCCTACAAGGGTAGCACCATTTGGTACAGGAAGGGGCAGAAAAGGAGGGTTTATCCCAATCTGCGTCTGCTAAAAGCATCTAAGTATTAATAGAAATCTTCCAAAACCACCCCTTAACACGAAACAGATATTTGTTCACCAGGTCTCAAATCCGATGTTTAGGAAATCCTCATCTAGGTTACGAGGCTTGAAATAAGGAAAACACAGTCACACGAAGAAAACATATAATAAAGATTTTAAATAGTTTGGACCCAATTAAGGATCTCTAAATTGTGACATCACACACTCATGCACACACATGCATGCACACTCACAAATACTATAAATTACAGAAACAAAATAACTATGAGAAACATAGAGCACTGGCCAATGTTTTTGAAGGAGTTAAAGTTAGAGAAATACTGGCATTAGCTAAACATGTCCGATTCAGCTGCCCCCACAGCATGGCTCACATTTGAACATGTCGTATCGTGGAAAAGCTCACATGCCCATTTCCCCTCCCTAGACGGGGTAACAACAGACATGTCTCACAATAGATGAAGGTCAATGCCCCACTGGAGAACGGAGGACTGGCCCTACTGTGGGCTGCTGTTGGCCTCCCACAACCTCTTTCTTCTCCTGTGTGCTCTGGCTGGCTCCCTGCAGGGACCCACTTCGGTGGGACCTGGTTTTATTATGTCGGAGGAACTCTCCTTGATTCCAAAACGGTCCGTTTGGGAAGTGGCCTTCGTCCGCAGTGTGCAGACCAGGGCCACGATCACTGTGATTGCTGGGGGCGGTGTTGGCCTCCATCCTCCTCTCAAAGGTGTTAGCAGCATCATAGACAGCGATTGCCTCTTTCTTTTGGTATTGACAAGCATCCAAAACCTCAGGAAAGAAACTCTTTAATTTTTCACTGCCCTCTGTCCTCCCTTACCTTCAGCCATGCACACCTGGTCACCTGCGCCTCCTCGCGCACCCCGGGGCACCTTGACCTGACGGCTGATGCAGCCAGAGAGTTGCCTGTGATTGGAGTCATTTCCAAAGCCGTCCAGGAGCAACAAACTGCACACACCCCTGCCCCACCCTCACCCGGTGTCCAGAGCTCGTTGTCTACCTTCTCCGTTCTCGGTCTCCTGAAAAAGGGGTGTAAATAGCACCTGCTTCACAGGATAATAGTAGTATCAAAAGAATGAGTCTTAATCACCAGGTGCAGTAATTTAAAGAATACTTAAGTCGAAGTTGTCTTTTGGTGGTGGTTGTTAGACATCTGAGACAAGCCAGCCATGCAGTTTGAAATATTGTTTCACAAAACTGCCTATGAAGGATGATCTTTACCATGGGAGAGTATTCAGCCTCTCGAAAGAAGGAAATCTTGACATTTGTGGCAACAGGGATGAACCCGGAGGAGCTATGTTGAGTGAAATAAACCAGGCACAGAAAGACAAATACCACGTGACCCCACTGGAGTGTGGAAGCCAAAACTGCAAACCCCAAGGAGTAGGGGGTGGATAGTGGGGGGACGCTGCAGAGATGCAGGTGAGAGGTACAATGTTTCAGATAGACGAGGGATAGTTCTGGACATCTGTATATGGCCCAGCAGCCAGAGTTAGCTATAACGTATACTGGAACATGCTAAGGGAGTAGATCGTAAATGCTTTCATCACCAAAAACATGGCTGTATGTGATGTGAAGAATATGTTAATTAGCTTGGTTTAATCATCACATAAAATATACATGTATCAAAACATCATGTTGTACGTCATGACTATATACCATTTTATGTCAGTTAAATGCTAATAAAGCTGAAAAATTAAAATATACGGCCTTGACAAGGTAAAGAAGAAGGACAGGCTGAGTATGGTGACCCACACCCATGCCTGTAATCCCAGCACTTTGGGAGGCCAAGGTGGGAGGATCGCTTGAGGCTGAGAGTTTGAGACCAGCCTGAGCAACATAGCCAGACCCGGTCTCTACAAAAATAAAAAATGTAGCTGGATATGGTCACATGCCCCTGTAGTCCCAGCTACAGAGGAGCATCCCTTGAGCCCAGAGGTTTCAGGTTGCAGTGAGCTGTGATGACGCCACTGCACTCCAACCAGGGGACACAGCAAGACTCTGTCTCAAAAAAGAAAAAAGGAAAAGGAAGAAGAAGAAGAAAGAGAAAAAAATAAAGAGAGAAAGGAGCAGGAGGAGGAGAGGAGGGAGAGAGGCTGAACAAAACAGCCACTTTGGAGATTAATTTACAGGACCCTGTCAAAGTGAAGAGGTGCACACCTGGGGTGTAGGTGTTCTGACTCTCAGTACGAAGCCCAGAAGTCAGGGCAGCGTAGCCCCGGGGCCAGGCAGGAGGAACACCGGACCCTTCCTACGGAGGGCTAATTTTCAGGGCATGTGCTGACTCAGTCACTTGAGTAATTCATACTATTTTATATTAACCATGGGAGGTGACTTCTCACTTATTAACACTAATAAAACAGTTGAAGACATTTAAACGAACAGA
Organism: Cheirogaleus medius; assembly: GCA_008086735.1. Classification (NCBI taxonomy): domain Eukaryota; kingdom Metazoa; phylum Chordata; class Mammalia; order Primates; family Cheirogaleidae; genus Cheirogaleus; species Cheirogaleus medius. Next base: position 29,132,496 of record VBSM01003039.1, read on the forward strand.
ATTCAAAATGTTGTGTTGCCTTCCGAAAACAACCATGGAGTACTTCGACGATAAACTTCTCAGGTACCAACAGAAGATGTGTTTGAAACTTTCCCTGTTCATTCAAGAGAGCTTGTGAAAGCATTCCTGCCCAGTGCATTTGGGTATGAATAATTTATAGAAATAAACCAGCGTGTGATTGTTCAGAGAAATGTTAAAATATATTGTGATTATTTGGCGTCTGCTTAATTTGGCTGAATGCAAAAATTCATGGCCGAGAGGCTACAAATACATATTAACCATCATTTTCAGGAATTTTGTGAAGTTAATTAAATATAATATGCAGCCAAATAAAACATATCCCCTGCCTTTGGGAGGCTGAGAAGCTTCTCAGGGCAGCAGATAGGAGCTCAGAATCACACTGCAGAGTGTTGGGTGTTACAGTGTTACCATAAAGGTAGACACAAGTTGTCACGTGGGAGAAAAAAGTAAAAATGTTCTTTTGCTGGTAGTGACCAAGAAAGAATTCTCAAAAAATATCGAATATCGACTAGACAGAAAATGTTGGATATAATGAATAATTCCCCTAACATTTTCCCTGTTCCTCTTTACCTTGGAAATTGGATGGATTGAGATACTGATTTATGGTAATAAAAAACTTGGGTCTCTTGTGTGTGGAATCTGCATATCTTCCATGGCTCTGTCCCGAGGGGACAAGCATGTCCTGGGGTGCCGAGCCAAGCGACAGAGGTGGTCCAATCAGCACAAGGGGTGCAATTATGTGGCTTATAGTACACTGGCTTTGTCTGCTATGGCTGTGCATATTAATTTAGGTAAAAAAAAAATGGTCCTGATTCTCCTACAATAATTTTGCAGATTGTGTTCTTTCAGCTTACTAAGAACTTGTGAAGCTGTGATGATAATTACCAAGTTAGACCTGCCGGTCCAGGCACAAGTCTGCCTTACAAAACATATAAAGATATACAGACGGACTTTCACCTGTCACGGTCCCCCTGAGGGTGTGTCTGTAGTCCCAGGGCGCCCAAGAAGGGGGCACTGTCTGGGTGCTCTGCTCAGATGCTTTGGCATAAACTCTCAGGAATGTATAAAGCACGCTGCTTCCAATTAAGTAACACTTTAAGAAGCGATCTCTGGTTTTTGTTCTTTGGTTTTCCTGGTTTAATAACAGGCACAGCAAAACTGCCATTCCTGGGGAAAGGGTAGAGGGTTACTGACAGGGTGACCTCACCCTTGCAGCAGCGTGGCACCATGAACCGATGCTCTCCTGGGCTCCGCGGGTCTGAGGCTCCAAGTGAAGCATCCTCCCTTCCCAGGCTGCTGCTGGGACTTGTTAAGCTACTGAAACCACCATGTTAGGAGAAATGTATTTCTTGTACACAGACTTCTGGCATTTTTCAGAATTGGAGGCCAGGCAGGTCGCACCGTGTAGCAATGTGTTGTGAGCTTGCTGTCATTGGGCCCCGCGCTGTGCTCGGAATCACAGCCTGGCGTGGCAGCTTCAGACACCTTCCCCCCTCACCCCTGCACTCAGCAATTTGGAGTCCTCAGCGACCCGATGCTGGTAACTGGCACAAGCAGGTGCATCCGGATGCACATCATCATTTAAAGAACCACAAAAGGGCTGGCAGGCCTTGAAGTATCCACCACAGCGATTCCCTGTCGAGAAAATTCTGTGTCCCTGTAGGGGCAGAAAGAAGAACTACACAGACCAGAGCTGTTTCAGGATGCCACTTTATCTTTTTTCCTTTCTGCAGGGGAAATGTGTTATTTAATGAAAAGATAACTTTTTCTTGACCATCTTGAAATCCTAAGGATTTAAAAAAAAAATACAAGGTTGTAGTACAGTTTAGGATTGTTTATTTCCACACGGGCAAAAGTCAAACAAACAAAACGCAAACACAAAAGGAAACACACATCAAATTCCCTTCTCCTAGCATTGCTCTGGTGTGGTGGTCCAGAATGTTTCCATGAGATTGGACCAAAAGCCTCAATTAATCACAGAAATAATTATGGTCGTGATTCACTGGTGCGAACACGATAGCATAAATGTTTTTAAAGGGTGAACATTGTTTTATAATGCTTAAGGAAAACTTAAAAAGAAAAAGAATACATCCTTCCACCCCATTGCACAAAGTGTTACCCGGCCACTTGCTTGTCATTTCACACATCTGTTCTCCGAGTCCTAGAACATTCTGTGTCCTATGTTTTGCTAAACTTAGTATTACAGAACTTCTGAGTATACAGTGTTCATTATTATAATTTCCTCTTCTTCTCATAACGCTCTCCACCCAGAGGGCACCAGTGGTCCTGCCAAACCCGGACCTGTTGGGGTCTCGTAGCGAAGCCATTGCCTGAGAGTCCGGAGGGCGTAGGGAACTGGGAGCGTGGTCAGAGAAAGGGGCCACGTCCAGGTGACACTGCAGGGACCCCGCATCATGCAGTGACTGTGTCAACTTTCTAACTCTGTGTTTCCTAGTTATTTGAGACCGTAAGGACACACCGCCCCGCACATACACATCTGGAGTATGTTATTTTAAAGTGACAAACATTTTGCACCTCTTTGTCTACACCCGCCAGTGTGGAAGTGCAGACCACACCTTTGCCACAGACCTTTGGAAAGGGACTGGTGAGGTGAGGGAGAATCCTGTTTCTTCTCTCACTGTATTGAGAGACAAGCCCCTACGATCGATTATAATTCCTCAAATACTAATCTAATCAAAACACAGGGAAGCGATTCCTCCAAAGGTAGCGGGTGCTACTAAGGAGCGGGAAATTCAAACGGTGTTAGCCAAGGGCTGCGACAATTCACACCAACACCAGCAAAGTCAGTGACTTTATTAACATTTTAACTGTGCCAACATGCACAGCATTCCTATTGTAATTAATGACTCATGCCGTTTAGTCATTTAAAATAATTTCCTATGTTTGATCCATCTGACGTTATTAACGTTTGGCTGATTTCTTTGAGTTTAGCAATGATATCAATTTTCCCTTTACTTTCTACCCCTCACCTCGTGTGAATTATTTGCACATTTCAATAGCATGAATCTAAAAACGACCTATTTTGGGTGCACGATAGTGCTTAGACACTGCCATTCTCATCTCTCGACAGACGGGATGACATTTCCTTTACCAAGAGGACTGTGGGGCGTTCTAGGTGCTATGCCTGTATCACATTGGAAATGATCGTGCGAGACAGACATTTTTTTGTCTCTGAGGAAGAAAAAGAATGCGGTGTGGGTGGCAGAAGAAAAGATACATTTGAGCTATTCAGAAATGAGAAACATTAAAATTTATTAGGAAAAAGTAAGAAAGGATAATTAACTTGTAATTTCATATACGTATGTGTATATGTGCACATTTAACAGCTATGTTAATTCTTATGAAAGAACATAACTTCTCATTAAAATTTGTTTGGGTTCTTAGCTATTAAAAATGTCTTGATTAAAAGCTTTTCTTGTACCAACCCAAAAGCGTCAATTTGAACATAAAGGAGCCTCTGCCATTTCTGCAGGAGGTAGGATCACCCCGCTGCAGTCCTAAGAGTTTTTCCCTCTGAGGACGTAACCAGCAGGCGGAGCACGGATCCAGAATTCCCTGGTGCCTGTCCCACTCCCAGTTTGTGAGCCAACATGACAAAAAGCAGCAAACAAGAATCCCGCAGGCTCTGCACTGCCTGTGATAGATCCCAAACTGTTCTATACACTATTCACACGTTGCATTTTGGGTAAGCTGAGAAGTCGACACCCTTTTAGCAAGTTATGATAATCAAAATTAGATTCCGGAAGGAAACATTCTAAGTAATTATATTTACATTAAATACATTCAGCTATTTTTTTTTTTTAAATCAGCCTTTCCACCCTCCCTAGTTCCCGCTGTAAATATGGGTGAAGCTTTGCCTGTGTTTCTGCGACAATCCTGATGGCACTTGCTGTGGCCTCACTCATGTGTGTCTCCATGGCAGCCACATGACGTCCGGTGACGCCCGGGACCCGAGGGGACAGGCGCTGCACAGTCAGGCAGGACGAGGGCCAGAACTCGTCGTCACTCAGCCTGCACTTGTGGCAGTCCAGTGCCTGCCACCTCCTGCCAGTGCCGCGCCAGGGACTCCGGGGTAAGCCAGCGCTGGGCCCCACCTGGAGACTGTCTTAAAAACATGCTCTCGAAGCCAAGGTGTGCGCATTTGCCCCGGGAGCAAACAGCAGGCTGCCCAGCCCCCTCTGGGGCAGGACCCGGCTGCGGTGGATACCGCTGGTGTCCCGTCCCGGTCCCTTGGATCCCTTTTCCCGGCAGGGAGCCTCATGTCCAGGCCTCTGTGCCTTTTGCTGTCATGAATGGCACCTGCCAACCCCATCAGAGGGTCTGCCTGGGCCCGGAGCTGGCCCACCCTCTACAGCCGGAAGTGGCTGAGCTTGGGAGTGTCCAGGCCCCAGGGCTCCCAGGCGCCAGCATCCACTGACTGTCTGCGGCAGGGGACCGAAGCCCTCTTGTCCTGAGGGCAGTTTGCTCTCCAGAGCTCCTGCAGGGTCCGGTGGAGGCTGGCACTGCCCTGAGCCCATGCCAGGCCTGGCTTCCTCCCCTGGGGCCCTTGCTGGTCCCTCCTGGGGCACCACGTCAGGACCCAGCTTGCACCGTGATCAGGGGCTCGGGCAGGGGGAGGTGACTTAGAGCCCACAAGCAGGCGGATGAGGAGCAGGCACTCAGGGACAGGATGGCCGGGACGGACGGAGCAGGGAAAGAGAGGAGGTGAGACTCAGAGCCGGGCTAAGACCAGACACGGCAGGCTTTGGGTTCATTCATTCCTTCACGCATTCATTCCATAAGCACTTAACTCGGCGCCTGCTGTGAGCCGGGCACCACTCAGTCATTCCCGGTTTTGGCGCAATGCCGCCGTGTTGGTTTGCGAGGGCTGCCCGGACAAGCACCACGGACTCGGGGATTCACCAACAGAAATTTATTGTCTCACAGTTTCCGGGGCCCGAGGTCTGAGATCAGGGTGGCGGCAGGGTTGGTTCCTTCTGAGGCTTTTCTCCTTGGTGTGCAAATGACATCTCTTCCCTGTGTCCCCGCAGGGTGGACCCTCTGTGCCTGTCTGTGTCCTCACCTCCTCTTCGTATAAGGACAGCAGTCAGGTTGGACTGGGCCCACCCTCATGACCTCCTTTGACCTTCATTACCTCTGCAGACACGTGGCTCTGGATACAGTCACATCCTCAGACACTGGAGTCTGAGAATCGGACACAGTCACAGAGCTGCGGTGGAGTAAACAGATGGAAATGCCACCTTCTGGGGCACCAGAGTGAGTGACAAGGGGGAGCCACAGAGTGAGCCGGCGACATCCCTGTGTCCCAGACACTGAGGGGCACGGGAGGGAGACGGAGCAGTGATGGGTTGGAGTGAGGCTCAGAAGTCCCCCCAGGGGACCACATTTGAGGGGACGCACCTGCCATCCCAGGGAGCGCTGACCCTGTTTCCCAGACAGCAAGTGACAGTGAAGATATTAGGCAGGAGAGTGACATGGTGACAGGGAAGGTGTCGCATGTCACGTCTGTGCATTTCCCACGCAGTCCCCTCCCCAGGCCGACTGTGCTGGTGTCCTGCAGACGTCCGTGACATTGCTGCACGGGATGTCCAGGTGACCGCCCACCCGAAGCCCCCATCATCATGTTTGTCCATGTGGCACCCAGAGTGACCGTCTGAGTACAGACCCTGCTGTGTCACGCCCTCGTCTCATGTCCCGCCTCCCTTCTGTGTCTGCAGAGCAAAGCTTCTTGGGGGACTTTGTGTTATTTCAAGAGGCAGGCAGGCCCCCCGTGCACCCGCTGTTAAATAAGCAGCAGGCGTATAATATGTGCACCAGAACTACTGGCTTAGTTCAAAGTCTTATGGGATGTGTGGTGGTCCTTAGCTACCACCACTTACTCTCAGGTAACAGAGTAGAAAAGCAAAACTCTCACCTTAAACCACATGAAGTGACTGACTGCACAAAGGCGGTCTTGTCTGTCTCAACATTAGGACGCACCAGCTCTGATGAGCAAGCGTGTGGACTCGGGCCGGCGGGGAGGTGTCCCCAGGGCCCCACCTCTCCCTGGCATCCCCCTCCATGGCCACCCTTGTGCCCCGCAGTGGTGGAGCCCCCACGTCCTTTCAGGTTCTTTACACCCACCCTGCCTGCATCACTCCTGCAGCCTCTCAGGACCCAGCGCAGGCCCCAAGCTTTTTGGGAGCTGCCCCTTCCTCTCCTCCCCCTCCTCCCACACGAGGGCGGTGACAAATGCCTGTGATGCTCCTGAGCATCCTCCCATTGGAGCCCCCCGACGCTCTCCTGTTACCCCAATCTGTAGATGAGGATGCTGAGGAGGAGAGACATCAGGTTACCCGGCCAGCGCCACAGGGCTGGCAGGTGGCAAAGCCCGGGAGCCAGGCGACAACATCTGTCTCGAGGGCACGTGCTCCCAAAGAGCCCCTGCTGGTCTCTCCGTGGGCCTGTTCGAGTCACCAGGTTTACGACTTGTGCCACGATTCCCGCAGGTCCGAGCAGAGAGGGGAAGCAGCTGTGGGCGGCAGCTCCGAGGCTGGCGTTTGATTGACACCAGTCGACTCATTCATTAGGCCATGGGGTACGACTCCCTTCACCTCTACAGCCTCTGCCTTTAGTTTGCATTCCACCCTTGCAAACTTTACCTCCTGTGGAGGAAAAGACAAGGTGGATTAGAGATCAGAGCAAATTCTTATTTTGCAAACACAAGTTACAACGTGAAGCCCAGGTATTAAAATTCTGTTTAAGGAAAACACATAGATGAGATTGGTGCATCACCTGAGTTGTTTATGAACTCTTTTGCAGATGTGTTGGTTGTCTAATAAGCAAATGACAGTCGGACGTTCTCCCCCTCCCTTGGGCAGAGTGGACACAGCCTCCAAGGTCATAGGTAGGAGGACGTGACTGTGACCCTGAATTTCTTGGCAAAATAAGCTACACTGTCCCTGGAGGTGACGGCCCTGGCAGGACCTGTTCTTTGCTGAATCACACACACCCACAACACCTTGGATTTGTCTTTTCATCATTTATTTCCTGTCACCCTTGCATGCCATTATGTGAAAATCTGAAACAACAATTATTCCTTCTTCCCATAAAGTTAAAAAAAAAAAAAAAAGAATTATGTGCCCCATAGGCTGGTGTGAGTGCCATTATCAAGATTTATTGGGTTGGAGGAGTCACATTTTCCTGGGCACTAAAGAGCCTAAACATTAGTATCTAGACTAAACACTTTTGGTCCTGGAAGCTTTCTTTTCTTTTCTTTTCTTTCTTTCTTTTTTTTTCCTAATTGGTTTTTATGCCAAAGCTCTCCTTTTCTCATAGTACAAGTTTTCCTTTCTAGTGTGGCAGATGGGACCCTATGAAATGCCTATGAATTCCCCCCAGCTTTGTTAACTAGTTATATTAACTGGTAGTTTGACAAAGTTGCATTTCTAAGTTCAAGCCAATTCTTTTTAAAAAATACCATAAATCTTTTAACTTTCAACAGACTATTGACTAAGCTGTTGTACACATTTATTATCCTTGGATATACCTTTTCATCCACAAAAGCATTGTCACAATAAATAGACTTTTATTCATCTCAAGAAATTTGATTGTATATAAAAACTATGAAATGTAGAAGGAATTTTTAAATTATCTGGTTTTTAAAATCAGCACAAATACTCCAAAGGGATTGTTCAGACCTTCAAGATCTCCTATGTGTTCCACCCTCAATTTTCTAATCAATAAAATCATATATGCCAACATTTTAACACATAGACAACTCAAAGGTAGAAGATAACAGCAAACTTTCCCCTGTGGTTAAAGTTCTGTCCAAATGTTTCAGGAGGCTCATGTATAGCTAAACTTCTCAACTGCCAAAAGGCCAACTGTTAGAATACAGAAGTGATGTACCTGCCAGGCACCTGGGGCCCGGCCTCACCTGCGCATCAGCAGTCCAACCAGGAACCATGCCATGCCCAGGGCTCTCAGGAGGGTCTCCCGCAAGCTCTCATGGAAATGAACACCTAGGAAACCATAGGAGCTACACAAACATGGTTTCCAGCTCAGAAACTCCAATTCCAATAGCTACACTAATCTGTGGCATATCAACTATGAAAATAAAGAGGCTTGCCTATTGATAAAGGCAGTAATGGGACAAAAATGACAATGCTATCTATCATTTGCAAAGTCACAATGACAAATATAGTCACAGCTCACATGTACAAAGTCGATGGTGTCTTTGGTTACAATTGGCAAAAAGTCCCCAGAAGAAAACAAACAACAAAATAACTTTGTATGTTCTTAGTTCATACTGTCTTCCTAATCATGAAATCATGGCATGGCTCTTTAAATTCATCCCCTCTCCAGCGCATCCTTTATTAATAGCACCATTATGGACACTTCTCTGTGTCTCAGTTTCCTCCAAGGGTTGGGGTGAATTAATTACTATGTTTTATTATGTTGCTGACTGATTTTCTAATTGCCTCCATAACTAAGTGCTTATTTGTTAGTATATATCATCATATATAATAATCTCTGTGCTTAATTCTAAAATCCTTATTTCACTAAAATTCATTCCAATTTTTGTCAGCTAGACCTCTTCTATATAAGGTTTTATCACTGAGCAAATGCACTGTGATGAGATGCAATTCTGCACCACGTTGCCACAGTTGTCTGTAGATACAGGAAGATAAAAAAGGTTATTTTGAAGAAGCCTCTTCAGAGTTAAAACATCAGTACAGTGAACTAGAGAGATATACACAGGCTTGTTAACCATCACTAGAATTTTCATTAAAAATCACCTAAATTATGGTCACAAATCTAGATGGCAAATTTCTTCTTTAAATTAGTGAATAACTGAAAATTCAGAATCATATTTACTAAGATGTTAAGTGAAAATCTTTTATATGTGCATATATTTATGTACCAGTATGATTGCTAATAATATATTTATGTATTTTTCTTGTTGATGTATCTAGAAATTATAGTGAAAAAAAGAAGCTTAAGAAGACACGATCTGTTTTCGCAAGGGTAATTTGGGAAAGGCAATACATAGAATAGATGTGTCTGATCAACTAAGCAGTTAAATGCTGCAACAGGAACTCAGAGCAGAGAGACATCGCCAACATCAGAGCAGTGAGAACATTCTCTGCGTGCATAATGCCACTCATGCTCGTTTTAGAAGATCGGAAAGTGGGAGAAGGCGTGATAACAACCGAAATCCTAAGTCACTGGAGAAGAATATCTTTTCCTGCCTGGTGGGTTGAGATGAGTTCTGTGGAAAGAGCACTAGGCTAAAATCCAGCGTTTCTGGATTTAAAACTTCACTGGGGCCCTACCTAGCTGTGGGTCCTTGGGCTGGTCACTTTATTTCTCTGCACGAGCACCAGAGGACTGGCATCTGTGACTGGTCCAGATCTTTAATTTGATGCTTCTAAGGCAGACTTTAAAGTGCAGGGCCAGGGCAGGGGAGGCAGCAGCCCCCACCTCTCCTGCAGCCCCCATCCCCAGAGAGGAGGCCTTTGCCGTCGGGGCGGGGGCTGGTCCGCCGAGCTCTCACAAAGCATCCATAGGCAACAAAGAGATCGAAGCGCACGTGGAGACCGGGCCCCATCACTTCCCTCTTGGCTTTCTCGATAACACATAAATTATGTTTTTTACCCTACAGAGATTATTTGTTCGTCTTTCTCCTGGTAGCCGGCCCCAGAGGCCCTGGAGTGTCTCATCAGACATTCCTGCCACCGATGCGAGATCCCCGAAAGCATTTCCTGAAATGCTTTGAACTCCAGCAAGACTGCCGAGCTATTTCTTCTCGTGATGCATCTATAAAATACTTATACATACTTAGAAAGTTGGGGCCTTCAGGACGTGTGTGCACGCGTGTGGGTGCGTTCCTGTGTGTAAGACATGCATACATATGCATGGAATTTATCTTTGCCATTTCCTGCACTTGTGGAGGCTACTTTGTGAAATGATCTATTTTCCCATCTGCCCAAAAAGTAACATTGTAATAGACCTAGTCCTGAAAAATACACACGGATGAACATGAAAATAATCACAGTACTAGTAAGTGTGGGGAAAAATGCAAAGAGTTTAAGAAAGCAGATATTTTTACCAAAACCTCAGATTAAAAAAAAATTATTATTATTATTTGAGTTAGTACATAAGGAAGGTGATTGAGACTGGCATCAGGGAAGGAGTCCCTCAGGGCCGGCGGCGAAGTTGGGAAGCGTCTACGCACAACTCTGCACGCGGGAACATCACGCCTGCTTCTGAGCCAAACACTTGCGCAGACCGTGGGACAGTGCATTTTCCTTGTTGTTAAAGTTACACAGTTATTTCAATATCTGAAAGCGACGATTTGACACTTACCTACCGTAATGCAAAGGAAATGGGAATTTTCACTAAATTAGTGAAAGACCCTTGTCAAGAGAAAAATAATGCCCTATGAACTGGGAGGAAAAGAAGCCACCAGAGACATGCACATCTGGGCCCTGCAGACATGACACCAGGGAAGGCAACCCACAAACACTCAGGAGTCAGTCTGAGGTCACCTGCCGCCCTCCCGCTTGGTCCGGTCGGGCCTTTCTTCACACCAGCATTTCTCAACCCTGGCACTATGGACATTTGGGGACAGAAAGGTTGTTGAGAGCTGTCCCAGGTGAGGCGGCACCTCTGGACTGTCCCCACTAGATGCCAGTAGAACCTCTCCCCTCTCCAGTGTGGCAGCCAAAACGTCTCCAGACATTGCCAGACGTCCCCTAGAGTTGGGGGGTGTCGGCCCCCTGAGAATTGCTGCTTTGAACGCCCCTGGCTGGAACAGGGTCTCCACACAGGGCCTGGCTGTGTTGTCCCAGCAACCTGAGAACACTCTCAACATTACGTGGTGGGACCACAATCCAAGATACTTCACTTTCACGTACGAGGCAAAGTCTACTAATTGTAAAATATGAAGACATTTAATAAAACAGTTTGAAAAATTGCATCACTTGGATGGGGATTTTCCCTCTAAGTGGACCTGGCCACTATTAAATTTAATGAATTTAAATAAATGGATTTAAATGAATTCAATTTGATCCTTTGAACTAATGGAAGAATGACACGTCTTTCTTGAGTTAATAACTTGAACATTCTTTCTGTTGTACAGAGAATAGATGCAAGTATTCTTTTTAAGAGAAAACAATTCATGGCAATGAAGAGAAATGTCACACTCAGTGTTTATCCTAAGGTGGTTGATCCACAAGGTCTATATGGTATCCCCTCACAGAGATTGAGTTAATCCAGAGGACCTCTACAAAGGATGCTCCATCCATCCCCACTTGGTGGGGGGGCCCAGGTCAGTAACTGTTGGGGGTCTGGGGGGGCATGCAAGGAGTCAGAGCTGTGAATCAATGAGCCACTCCCAGCAACAAGGGCTCATGTTTGTCGGACATCTGCCCTCAAAATCATGAGATGGATTTTGGTCACTCAGATAAATCTCTTCATTCCATCTTAATCACCAGGTCTTCACTGGCCATTTTCATTAAGCTGTCTACCAGGAGACATTTTAGTAGATAGATATTTTCATTTCTGTGAATTTCAACATCAAGACACCAAGCTAACATCTTTACTGTTCTGTTTCCAAAGTATTTAAGGTTGGCCTTCCCCGACACATCTGCTCTGCTCCCTGCTCTGGCACGGTGCCTACTACAGCTGGGAGAGGCCAGGAAGGGGCACGGTCCTATGACCTGGGTCAGTGCCACGTGATTCCGTGACTGCTCATTGCCGGTGAAGACACGCTTTCCTTTCTGTTCTACACAGACCCAAATCCACAGCACTTATCATAATGGCTGAAGGTTGGATTTGCTACATTGCATGTACTTGGTTCAGCACTGGCTGATGTCACTGCACAACCTAAGAGTCTGACATTGCGTTTGTCTACGTTTTTCAAAACAGATAAATGGAGACGGAGAAGGTCGCAGAATTCACGTCCAGGATACTGTGGTATCTGACTTCCCCTCTGCCCCTGCACATCGTTGCTTCACACGCAGCTGCCGTTGGGCGAAGACACCACAAATGCATAAGAATGCTGTTTTTGGATTTTCTAATCAAGGTGTTCACAACTACTTACAATGTTTTAAGTAGAGATGTTACAGAAATGTGCGTATGTATAAATCATTATGACCTGCCCGTGTACCAAACTTTGCACTTTAAGTTTGTTGCATGCTTACTCACTCCAGCACAGGGCTCCTTTGAGGCTGGTGGAAGGGCAGCCATGTGTGAAAATATGATAATACAAAGGATCTTATAATAGAACCTCTAAAAATGGACACTTGTTTCAGATCCTGGATGCCATATCGACCCAATAGAACTCTTCTATTTCTGATTTGCAGCTTTCACGATCCCACTGTCAGCCAAATCTGAGTTAAGTCACACCTGTGATATTGGCGGGACACGGTATGACCTTCAGAACCTGTTCAGGGGTCCAGGTGCATAAACTCAGGACATAGACATGAGCAAATGCTTTCTCCTTGGTAACCTCTGGCTCACCCTCCAACTGTAGAGGTCCTTTGGGTCTCGTTTTATTGCCAGCAGCTTGGGTCCCACTTCTGCTTTCCCTCATCCCTGAGCTGGCAGGCCTTCGGCGTGTCCCCAGCGTAAGTCGGTGCTGGTGTGGACTGTCCCAGGAGCTGAGCTTGGACAGGAATAGGCAAGTGAAGGATGCTATTGTCCCACTCGGGGATCAAGCTATCCGTGCATGCTATTGTCTATGTTCTTGGCCCACAGCAGTCTACTGCGAGGGACTTTGTCCAGGGCCTGCTACAGCGCAGGTGCACCGGGACAGTGCATTCTCCTTTGTTCTTCCTCAGGTTCCTTTGGCAACACCTTTCCGGAAGGCAAGGACTGTGTCTTTCCTGTTCTCCACTCAGTTTCCAGTACTTTCTACAGTGCTTGACAAACGGTGGGCACTGAAGGAGTAATTATTGAATCAATAAATGAATGAATGAGTAAAAACTAATCCTATTACAGAAATAAAATAGGGTTTATCAGGCAAAAAATACTCTAAATTAAAAATTACAGACTCCCCCAAATTAGCAAATGATTACTAGGCAAGATGATACTAAGTGATGCACACTCTTTACGTAAGATACATGCCAGGTTAAATAGTCTACAGCTTTGGAAAAATTGTCATAATTTATTTCATAGTCAAACTATGTTTGAATTTCTACCATTCCTTAATCTCGAGCAGTAACTTCATCTGCACATTCTCAGTTCATTGTAATGTTAGATATCTAGGCTGAAGAAGACTTTGTGCTAGCATAAAACATCCTGGGCTACTTTTATATACTTCTATTCTGTTTCAAGCTTCAATTCCTTCATATAAGTATGTTCCCACCATTTTTATTGTAAATAATTTCCAGCACACAACATAGTTGAAAATATTTAACACCAATATGCGCACCACCTATATTCTACCAATAACATTTTCCTATGCTTGTTCTACACATATTTGTTCATCCATCCATCCATCCACAGTTCTTTTATTCTGATGCAGTTCATATTAAATTACAGAATTCAGCATTTGGAGTTTAATTCTTGTTTATAGGTTTTTGTTTAGATATAAAATTAACATTGAATGAAATACAATAATCCTGGGTGTGCACTCACTGGATTTTGGCAAATACATTTTGCTGTGTGACCTTAACCCCTATAAAGATACAGGACATTATGCAAACTCACAACTACAGAAACTTCTCTTGGGTCCTGTGCCAGTCAACCCCCACCCCCCGCAAGTCCTCCAGGGAAGCTTTCATTCTGCTTTGGACTCTTTTGGTTGTTATTGTGTGAAGGTTTTTTTTTTTTTTTTATTTTTGTGTTTGTTTTATTTTTACATTGATTAGATTTGTTTGATTTTAAACTTAATATAATTGGAATCATACTGTGTGTTTTGCTATGTGTAATATTTCTTTCACTCCGACTCATGTTTCCCACAGCCTAATGTAATGAGAGATCCATCCTGTGCATCAAAGCATTGTCCTTTTAACTGCAGAGTAATATTCCATTGTTTGAATGTCCTGCTGTTTATCCATTTTCTCATTGATGGGCTGCTTGCCTATTTCTCCTGTTCGGCTGTTGTAAACAGAGAGAGCTGCCATGAGCATTTCTGTACATATCCTTTGTGGACATGCTTTCATCTCTCTTGAGTAAATGCCTAAGACTAGAATTGCTGGGCTGTAGGATAATCGTGTGTTTAACTTAACAGGAAACCACCAACCAGGTTACAAAGCCATGTGTGCTCACACATTCCCATCAGCAGTCTTCAATGGTACCATCTTTCTAATTTTCCTCACTCGAGTGAGTATGTTGTGTCCGGAGGTCGATTTGCATTTCCCTGATGTCTAATATGGCCGAGCACCTTCCCACGTGCTTAATCACTGTTTTTATATTTTCTTGCACAAAGTGTCCACCATAATCCTTTGTCCAATTTTATTGGATTGTCTTTTTTTTTTTGAGTGACAGGAGGTTAATTCTCTCAAATACACATTTGCAGTGTAGCGCCCCCTCCCCCCATCCATCCCCATTACTACTAAGAAAGAACTTTTTTTTTCCCTAGCAGTATGCCTTCCTTGTTCCTCTTTTTATTATTTAAAGCATGAGCTAAGTAGCTTATTTTTTTTTGTCTTTATTGGTTTTGAAAGCTGCAGGTCATTTTATGTTTGTTTCCTGACAAAATTCTTAAAGTTTTTTTTAATCTTAATTTTCTTATTGCTCTCTACACACAAACCCTTCTTTTAATCTCTTGCATGTATCCTTCGGAAACGTGAGTTCGTGAAAGAGCCCATTGTGCAGAGCACTTGTGCTCACGCTCCGTCTCCTTCTCCCCCCTCGCCCTTTGGGAATGGCCATATCGAATGTCAGAATTATGCTTTTGAAAGCCTTTATGCCTGCTCATCCTTTTCTGAGACCTTCGGAATCACGCTCTGTGTGCTCCATGTGTCCCGTCTCAGCCTGCCTGTGGTCTGTCTCCTCTGGGGTCCCCGTAAACTCCACGGGGACCCTGCAGCCTTGCCCCAAGATCTCCGTCTCTTCCACTTCAGCCAACAGCCAGTGACTGTTGCTCGGCATTAATTCCAGGGTAAAAGTTGCCTTTAATTCTCTCTCTGCTTTCTGGGAGATAAAATTGTCAGCAGAGCAAGTTTGAAACGTATCAGATACAGTATTTTAGCTGAATGAGACTTCCGGCAGATGCCTTGAAATTGGAATCTCCCACCAGAACGACGTCGTCTTACCGTGTCCTACTTGTCATCTGCGCCCCAAATGTGCACAGCTCATTTCTTCTACCTTGTGAGCACGGTCTGTAATATTCCACAGCCCAGCATGGTTTCTCTCTCTTCCCTTTTATCTTTAGACAAGTCCTCTAGAGCGCAGCTTCCCCACAGGTTCTAGGGAATTTTCATGCAATTATATATCTTTTCTGACATACAGGGCTTATGCTTCCCTGTTTCCAGGAGATCTGTTCTTTTTACTTAGCAAGTGCATTAGGGCTTTCCCACAAATAGCTCATCTGGGTCCAGTGGTAGTTAATAAATCAGTTACCTCCATTTGCGGATGCCTCAGGTTCCCCTGGCTTTTGGGGCAGATTCTACCTGTCTGCCGTGGGACCCACAGGTGCTGGTCCCTCCGCGTGGCCCGCTCCTGCTAGAGCTGCAGCCACTTCCTTCTCTGTCCTCTGGGAAATGTGATATTGTCTCTCATTCAGAGAGTTCAGGTTTGCCTCTAGAAGCTTCCCGTACCTGTTGTGTGATTCGGAGATTCATTTCAGTTCTTTTAATTTCTGAAAATCATTTTCCTAAGCATTTCTGTCTAGAAAGTTCCCTGAGCTTCAGGATGGGGGTGACGGGGAAAACCGTCCCGGCGGCCACTCCCCACCTCCCCACCGCTCCGCCGCTCTGCATCCCCAGCCAGTGCTGCGTCGGCCGGCTGGAGGTCGCGGCGGGGGCGGGTGCACGCTGCTGACACCAGGCCTCATGTGCCTGTCCGGGCCCACGCTTGGTGCTCAGCCGTCTGCTCCCGTCCTCCAGCCGCACTGCTCGCGTGATCCTGATTGGATACTTTTTGAATCCCACTGTTGCTGATTGGATATTAAAGTTTGTTGCCAATTGGATGTTAAAGCTTGCTGCTGATTGGGTGTTAAAGCGTGTTGCTGATTGGACGCTTTTTGAGCCCTACCAAGGGGGGTCAGAAGATCAGAAGTTGGCTGAGCCTGCTGGCCGAATAAAGGCTGTTCTCCGACTCTCCACATGCCGCTCTGTAATTTCCCGGGTCAAGAGCTGCTAAAAGAGCTGTTACACACTTGCTGTTAACACTTGCCGGAACAGGGAGCAGAATCCCTGTGGCTCTGCCCACAGGCCATGTGGTCTCAGCGCCTGCATCTCAGGACCCGAGACCGAGCACCGGCATGCTTGTCTCCCAGGGTGATGGGCGGGATGTAAGGAAGCCGCATTTGCGGAATCTGTCCATGAGTTAGTAAAGAAATTGCATATAAATTTGTTTAAATTAACACCTGTTTCACATAACTGTCTTAGAAATCGAAAGAATATACATACCTTAAGTGGTAACACATATGTATATGTATGCATATATACATATGTGCAGGTAAATATTAATACAGTGTGCATATGTGTATGCGTGCATTTACATACATACATGATTGTGTCTTCGAAGCATTTTCGGGCATTCAAACATTTCTCCTCCTTGGCTTCCTTCTGCTCTGGAGATAGATCACAACCATGACCCAGACAACACCGACTGTTGAGATTCAGTCCTGGGGACTCTGCATCGAGGATGGCATTTCTACGGTGCCATATTGTGCCAAGCCATAGGAGAGCCTCACGTGAAAGGACTGTCAGCAATATTGATCCTGTCTTTATTCACAATTTTATGTTTTATTCATTATGGATATCTTGCAGCCACTTTTATTTTTCAAGCATTGCATTAAAATATCATTTATCTTGGTTATTAAATTTTTTTACACTCCTTGAATGTTATGTTCCAGTTTAGCTCCTCTCTTGCATCTTCTTAGTCCTGACCCCGTAAATATTCTGGGTCTGTTTAGTGTTCAAATAATGCACAATAAATATGGAAATTGGAGTCTGGTGTTTTCTCTCTCTCTCTAAATAACTGACAATAGCAAACCGTAATTGTTCCAGTGTTTCCAGCCTTTACTTAGGCATTCCTCCTTAATGTTTTTAAAGTTGTAATATTAGTGACTGAGGACAAAAACCAATAATCCTGCCGTGAAAGAAAAGTACTGGACTCCTCAGTAACCATTAGTGAAATGTGGAGATGGATTCTGCAATGAGCTGCACGGAGATTCCTGGGAATTGGAACGTGAAGCTGCGTGGCCCGGTGGGAACCGGGTGGCCAGACTTTCTTTTGGGGAACAGCACACATTCTCCCGGGGACTCATTCACTGCCAGGGACCAGCAGATCCAGTTCTGCTGCTCGGGGTGGATGCCACCATCCATTATCTCCTGATGACACGCACCTTACAGAAAGGGCTTTCCACATTATAACATTTTAATGTTGTCACTTTGGGAGGATATTTTGTCTTTAAAGAAGAAAAGGTCAAGCCTGGAACGTTTTAGATAGCTCTGATGGAAATCAATACAGTGAAGGGCAAACTTTCTACAAAATATTTTCGAATGTTTTATTTATTGGACGTTCAGATGTACAAATTAGACACACGGGACCTGGTACGGCCGGGGCCGGTACGGCTGCCAGAGAAGGTCTGCGACACCGTAGCCGCCTCCACCCAAGAATGAAGTCGTCTTAAAGAGTCTGACCACAGATGTGCAGTTAGGTGAAGTAGATACAGAGTAGCTTTGACTAATTTGCCACAGTCAGACTGAAGTCACTGGGCTTTTCCATAGGTCAATTGTAATATTCCACTTTTGCTGTTTTCTAATAACTGGGTCAACTATATTTTGGAAACTATGGCTTCACGAGACCACTAAGCAGAGCAATGACAAATATTAACATGGAATTGCTCCTGGCGATTGTAAACACTTTGCTCTTAGGGTGCCTTTCTCTGTACAGTACAATGACGGAAGATGTATTTTCCTGCATGTCTTTATGTGGTCAAGGGGTTACAGACATGATTTCTTGAATTTTCATATCAATAGGGCTATTCCTTCATCCCAGCAGTAAGAGAGGGAAGTTGGTTCCTACCAGGTGGAAGGAGAGGGCCCACCTCCACCTTTGCAAGGCAGGACATGGGCAGAACGAGTTCATACTTCCTCCCTCTATCCATGGGCTTCTGTCTACACTGCTCACCAGTTGCTGGACTTTGCTTTTCTCGGCGAGAGTCCTCTCCTGTTAATTGGGTGGATAATGCCATCGTCACGGGACTCCGGGCTGGTTATGTGACACGGTGCTGGTAAACTGCTGTCTCGGATCCATGCACGGAAGCTACTGGAGTCCCTGACCCACTGCAGATGTCCGGATAGCTGTTGGTCACAGAGGCTGGACTTATTATCCAATAGACCTAGTACAAAGCCAGGCAACTGCAAAGTCAGTAGAACTGACGTCTTCCAATAACCAGAATATCAAAGGCATTTGCTCCGTGATTGCACTACTTCAAATTGTTTCTTTGTAGCAATAAGGCTGTGTGGCCTCTGGCACCTCACTCTTCCCAGTGCACTTTCCCTCCAGGAGCCTTTAAACAGGAAGACCTTCAATACGTGGAGAACGAAGCACAGAGTTGTGCTGTGTGCTCTTAGTCATAACCATCATCATTTATAACTCAAATTTTGTTGCTTTTTATTGACTTTTAAGAAGCATTTTTTATAGAAGGAGAAAAAAATGCCCTAACATAGAAAGTGTTCCTGATTAAGATACAATTTTAGCAAACATTTTACAGAAAACAAACATCCTGAGCAAAGGAATTAAGACTGGAGTTGACGTGGAAACTGTCTGATCGGCTTTCCCTTTGGAGGACTCCTCTGCCACCAGGACAAAACTCGGGCAAAGGAAGGTCCAGGGTGATGCAGCCCCGGGGGACAGCTTCTGTCGAAGGCGTCCTTGACCACACTTTGCCAAAGGCTGAACAAATGTTCCTTGATAGAATGTTTAGAACATTAACACCGAAAGCAGCTTGTTATGCTTAATCTCACTATTTTATCACGAAAGGGTAAATATTTTTTTTCCCCATAGTGTAAATTCAATCATTTTCAGAGAATGTCTTTATGGTCCCTGTGAATGCAGGAGTTAAATACCGACTTCTAGTTACGCACGAGGAAAGATACCTGGCTTTGTCAGTGAGCTGACTTCCTCTCACAGTTCTGGACACCGTTTTGCTCCCCAGAGAGGTCGCAAAGGTAAAACAGTGCCCAGCGGTGTCATAAGACAGGATCCCAACCCGTGTGTCACGGCAGTGCAGACGCCGGGAGCTTTCTCTGCTCTCCCAGCTGTGTCCTGCAGTTGTGGGTGCTGGAACCCAGCCGGGCTGGCGGCACCGTCCTCTTAGAACTCTGGATGTGGGGTGAACTCCAGTCCCCCTTCGTGTAGTGGGTGACACTGTCAGATGTAAACACAGAGACCAGGGACAGCCGTGTTCCACTCGGAGCTTGGGAGAGCCACCTCGTAAGCCCTATGTGCTTCCCTGCTTTGTCACCTGCTTCCCTCTCCGAGGACGCCGGACAGACCCCGTTCCCGTGGGCCTGTCTTCCTGCCCAGCTCCGGTGTCCGGGCAGAACTCCACAGCACCTCCTGCTGTCTGCCCCTCACATCTGCAGGCAAAGGGTATCGTGCACCCGAGACTGCGTTTTCTGTCCCTCCTTTGTAGAAGAGTGATAAAGGACATGCCTTTCCAAGTCACTGTGCAGACTGGAGTTAGAGCACATTAAACACCTGGCAAGGAGCCGGGCACACAGCGGGTGCTTTGACGGCTGGTCTCGACAGAGACTCCTGGAAGAGCAGGGTCAATAGCCTCCCCTTTAGCTGAGAAGAGAAGCTTGGAGAATTTCCATGTCTTGTCCCTACAAATGTGCAGCAGACACGCTTCAAACTAGTCTTATCTGTCTCCCCACAATACTGTCTCTCCCCACTGTGTTCTCCGCTGCACAGAGATCGGCTCAGGACGGCAGCCGGCAGAGGCAGAACAATCACCTGTCCAGGCTGGGTGTTAAGATAGAGGTAGCATAGTCTTGTCTCTGTCTGAAATGGGGTCCGACATTGACATTGATGTTTGAGCACCCACTATGCACCTGGCTCTTTCAGGCATTTTCGGTATTACTTTACTCTCCACAAAAGTCCCCTCAGGGTGGGCGTCAACGTGGCTAAAGATGACAAACTGGGGCAGAGGGAGGAAAACAGCTGTTGGACGTCACACAGCCGCAAAGTGGTCACCCTGGGCTGCTCACCCAGGTCAGCTGGGCTCCCCAGAGGGAGGACTCTCCACCTCCCACACGCCCTTCCTGCAGACGAGACAAATTCCCCAAGGACATTTCATCCTTCACCAACTTACTCGGGACAGGGAAGCATGGCATTGTAATTGGAAAGGTAAGAGCCACAGATAAGGGTGACTCCTAAAGTTAAGGAGCTCACCCCGGGTAGGGAGCCTATCTTCCTCGTGACAGAGCTGGGGATCTCCCCTGAAGATGCCCCACTAACGTCAGAGTCACCGTGTGCTCAGCAGTGCGGCAGACTCCCGTCGTTCTGACCAGAGCGGAGAGCACATCCCCACGAAGACCCCGGAGGGAGCCCCCTCCATAGCACGGTGCTGGGGGGAGAAGGAGAGGTCACCTGTTGACACTTGGCAAAACCAGGCTTAGAAGGAACCCATGCTACCTGAGAAACATGAAAATACAAGAGACAAAAAATACATGGCTTGGTAATAATGGTAGACTGAACCAATAACTAAATGGGTTCCAACTCTGAAATTCCCCTTAGTTAGCATGCAGGGTCTTCTGGACTTTGTCGTGTTTTACATTTGTGATTGTTATGGAGAAACTCAATGTTCACTCCCGAGGACGGCACTAGCAAGAGAGAGAGTGTGTAAGTGCCCTTTTGTCTTTTTAAAGAATCCGCTTGAATGGCATGTGTGTGGTTATCTATACTCGTGGAGAAGACTTTGGTGAACAGCACGAGCCAGACCCTGGCACGTTGGAGACTTATCACAAAGAAGATGTGTCTGCGAGGTGATTTCTATAAAAAATGGAGCCGGGCCTCAAAGGAGTACTTTTAGAGGATTTATAATTAACATGAGGCAGAAGGTTCCAAAAATTGAATTTCATGCATAATTGCGGTGTTCATTACTGTTGATAATTACCATGGCCAAGCATTAAATGTAACAGGCGAATCATCTGGAGGCTGCAAGGGTTAATAAAATTACTCTTGGAATGTAGTAGCGGGGCGATAGGTAAAAATAACAAGGATGCCATAATCAGTTGGAATGTGTGTTCTTGTCCCAAAAGGTTTTTTACACATACTCACTTTTAAGCATTTGATAGTTACAGGGAAAATGTCAGGAAGACATTTTCAGAACTGCTAAAGGGCAGGGTCCTCAAAAGGACAGCTTTGTTGCCTTGTTGTTGTTTTCCTTCTACAGGCAACGAGGTGTAATTCCTATCATCAAAAATGAGCACTCTGTACCACGGTGGCGCCCACGCAAAGAATAGGTCAAATACAGAAAACACACGTATTTATCCCGCCCTATTTTCCTTCAACCTGCTTTTTAAAAAAAAAAATGATTAAAATTTATTTTTTAGATACCTTTCCTTGCCAGTATACATATTTCTTTCTTCTTTTTTTTTTTTTTTTTTTGAGACAGAGTCTCACTCTGTTGCCCGGGCTAGAGTGCCGTGGCATCAGCCTAGCTCACAGCAACCTCCAACTCCTGGGCTCAAGCAATACTCCTGCCTCAGCCTCCCGAGTAGCTGGGACTACAGGCATGTGCCACCATGCCCGGCTAATTTTTTCTGTATATTTTAGTTGACCAATTAATTTTCTTTCTATTTTTAGTAGAGACGAGGTCTCACTCTTGCTCAGGCTGGTTTCGAACTCCTGACCTTGAGCGATCCTCCCGCCTTGGCCTCCCAGAGTGCATATTTCTTTCTTCTAATGGTCACAGAGTGGTCATCTGGATTGGAAACGCATTCTAACTTGTGTAATCTCCTTTCGATCAAGTTATGTTTTCCCTTTTTTACACTTGGCTATATGAGTAACGCAGCGACGGGCACCCTTGTAGTTATACCTCTGCAGAACATCAGGGTTTATACAAGACAGGGCCGAGGGGTGGGGTGAATGTGAGACTCAGGGCCTGCTCACGGGACATTTTGACAGTCTCTGCCCAGACCTGCACTAATATGTTTCCATCGGGTTTTCCGGAAGTCCTACACCCGGCTCATTGTCCTATGTCCCCGTGGCCGCAGACGTGGCGCTGTTAACCCTTGGCGAGAGGAAGCCCGACAGCGCTGATCTTGGCTCACTAGTGAGGTTATTGATGTTTTTGAATAATTATTACCAATGTATGTGTCTTTTTCTTCCAGTTTTATTTCTGGCCTGTTACCGTATTTTTTCCTCACTGATGCATTAATCCTTTCATTAGGGGTTTA
The DNA here is from genome assembly GCA_008086735.1 of Cheirogaleus medius. Lineage (NCBI taxonomy): Eukaryota > Metazoa > Chordata > Mammalia > Primates > Cheirogaleidae > Cheirogaleus > Cheirogaleus medius. The sequence goes on from VBSM01003039.1 coordinate 29,155,112, forward strand.
CGGTGAGACTTTCTCACAGCACAGTGCATCTCTTTCCTTTTAGGGTGCGGTTTCCTCCTTTTCCACTTTCGGGTTTTCTTGGGAACGCCAGGGAAGCTGGGGAGACTCTTCCCACGTAGAGACCCGCAGTCCTGCGGGGCCCACAGGAAGTTAGGTGTCCAGGCGGAGGGGCAGAGAGGGCTCCCTCTTGGGGCCTCCTTGCCCACGCCGCTCCCCAGCCCCACCTGCTCTAGGTTCGGCACCCTAATTCCCCTTGCCTTGGGGAGGACTCTGCACACCAGGCTCAGGAAGCCTCAGGACCCCCAAGCACTGCGACCAGATCTAAGAAAGTACAACACCAGATTCAGGAATCCCTCCTCCTTCCACTATACTTTCTGCGCATTAGGAAATTTTGAAGTGAGTTTCAGGGGTGCAATTTTTGGACATTGTACACAGGTTAGGTATATGACACATTGTACTTGATAATAGGGATACATTTTAGTAGTCACATGGAATGTTTTTGAAGTTCAATTTTAACAACAATAGATTCAGAAAAAGATCACCAGGAAGAATCGCTAATTTCCATTCTAGGTTCCGCTGGGCAAAAACATGGAGCGGTTTCTTCCTGACGCTAGCACCCATGTACCTCCTGACACTAGCACCCGTGTACCCCCTGACACTAGCACCCATGTACCTCCTGACACCTGTACTCACACATAACTCCGGAGGTGGAGGTGCCACGCCTTCGACTCAGCAGGGTTCCCAAACAGCAATCATTTCAACGTGTCTATATTCTTAAAGTTTAAAGGACTTTCCTTATACATAATCTTCCTTTTATCATCAGGGCTAACTTTACTCCAGAGAAAAACAATCAAAATAAAAGTTTGCATGAGAGTTTTGGGAAATGTAAAGCCCAGAGATGATTTAAGCATTTGACATTTATTCTAGAAACTCAGGTATGTTAATAATTTTGTGCACAAAACCACAGCTTTGTTAAGAAGCCGGCAAGCTGTGGTCTCCCGGGGGTCTCCCGGAGCCACAGTCCCAGGGTCAGGGAGGATGTTTTCGTTCCTCCTAGCAGTGAAGAACTTGGGCCCATTTTGCTGAATCTTCCACTGGAATCTGGAATCAAAGCAAATACGGCAGGTCGCCACGTGCCATGGCTTCACTCACAATTTTGGACTCTATGATAGGGAAGAAGTAATATGCTTTCAGTAGAAACAGAATTTTGATTCAAAATTTTTTACAATGACTTTGTCATAAAATAGGCTTGTCTTTGATGATTTTGTCCAACTGTGCGCAACGTACATGTTTTGAGCACCTTTAAGGTAGGCGAGGCTAAGCTACAATATTCCGTAGGTTAGGTGTGTTAAATGCATTTTTACTTATATTTCCAACTTACAAAGGGTTTATTGGGAGGTATCCCCATCATGCGCTGAGAAGCATCTGCATCTAAGACCTGCAGTGGCCACATTTGTTCAATTAATTAGTCGCTGTGATCACTTTCATGGACAACCTTAAAACTACCCAATGTAGACGATGCCCTCCCCTCCCCATGTGACGAGTTAGCCTGAGTGTGTCTGAGTGTTTCTCTGCGGGTGAGAGTGGCGGTGTGTGTCAGCGTGCGTGAGCGTGAGTGTGTCTGCATGCATGAGTGCTTCACTGTGTACCTGTCAAGGTACACATGCGTGACAGTGCGTGTGTGTGACCTAGGTCCGTGCCATCCCACACTCACATCACGCTGGTGACCTCACGTCTGCACAGTGTAAACCGCAGCTTTACTAAACTTGAGGCCCGGACCTGCAGGATACGATCTCATGAAAATGTTCTTGGATTTGACCTTCCAACCGTAACTTGTTTTAGAGGAGCAATTATTTTTTGCCAGCGACAGTTAAGTTGCAGGACTAACTGTTACAAATGACAAAAAGATCTCTGTCTATGCCAAACTACAACATTTTATCATTGAAACCTGAGTATCAAAAACATAGAAGGACAAACAATAAAATAAAGAACTTTGCAAAATAAACAGAGTAAAAATTCAAGAATCCTGAATTCTTGAAAAGTTGAACTGTACAATTGTGGATGAAACTCTAGTTGAACCTGGGGGGTGAAACGTGATTATGGATGACGTGGTGGCCTCGTTGTCCTGTAACGATCTTCACAGGGAACGGATGGCTCATGAGTGAGGTGCAATCTGAGACACACAGATTTTAATCATCACAAGTCGTTTAATCAGGGCAATACACCACTGATGTAGAGCATATTTTCATTTTAAGGAGCTTGTGTGAAATCTTAGGCCAAATTCTATGCATCAGTAATAAAGAGGTCCTTAAATGAATACAAATAGCTAACACGTTCCTTCATTGTGCAGTTACTCTAATTTGCATTTATCAAAAAGGAAAAAACAAAAAATGCTTTTAATGAGGCATTTTTAAGGCCTTTGGAACAGCTGTACGGGACTTGCCAAGATGTCCATTTGCTCAGACCGCATCTGACCTCTTCCAGTTCTTTATCACTCCTTTTTTTAACTTAGTGCCCTGGGCACTGAGCCTCTTGCGGGTCTTTCCCCTGCATCCGTCCCCTGCTGGGTTCTCCATGGCCGGTGCCCATGTGACCCCAGGTTCTTGGGGCCCCGAGGGTGGCAGGGCTCTGAAGTCACACTACCGACCTTCTGGACCTTCTGGACCCTGTGCCCTCCGCTTTGATTCGGCCCTGCTGCTTCTCTTCTCTCTCCGCAAGAGGGACATTGGGTCCCTCCACCCACCCAGGGGAAGCCGTCTCCACCCAGCGGCACTGACTGATGCAAGCAGGTGAGGAAAGAGCTGAGCCGCTCTTCTCAACGTCCCCTGATTGCTGAAGACACCGTGCAGCCGCCGACGTCCACGGGGGCCTCGCAAACACCTCCCTTCTCCTCTGCCCAGGTGCCAAGTCTCACCTGTAAGTCTGATGGAGGCTGTGGGAGGGCAAGCTCGCTTAGTGTGGACGCCACCGGGGTCTGCTCCCTGGGCCCCACGTGGGGCTGCCTCCCAGCCCCAGGCTGGGACACTGCAGGCCTGGGGGGCTCCTCCCTGCACAGCCCCTGGGTGTAAGAGGGCCTGCCGCGGCTGACCAGCCGAAGTCACCCACCAGACACGGCGCACCTCTGGGGGCAGTGGGGAGGGGCCCTGCCCGGCGAACACCGACAGTCCAGCCTGTCCTCCCATGTAGGAGAGTTCTCAATCACCCCAGGGCCAAGGGAAAGAAATCTCCAATTCGACATGACTAAGTTGGCACTTAAAATGCTCTGAAGTATCTACATTCAGATTTATTAGGATTAAACAACTTTGTCAAAAAACAATAAATACATTTTCCCAGTTTTTATAACTTAAGGGCTCGTTCTATTAATAGAAACAACACTCGGAAGGCAGTTTTCCTGTTTAAAAAAACCACTGCGGGCTCCATTAGACCAGGGCTGTCCCCCAGAAACCCCAAAGGAGCTGCGAATGGGGCCACGGATACCGTTAAGGTTTCTCTTGTAGCCACGTAAGCAAGCAAAAGTGAACGCATGAAGTTAAGTTTAGCAATGCATCATGTGCGACCCCATCTAAAGTGTCATCGTTCCACGTGTAGTCAGTATGGGGCCTTACTGATGAGTCATGGTGCACCTCTTCCCATGACGTCTCTAGAGCCCGCTGTGTGTGTCGCGCTCACGGCACAGCTCCGAGCACGGGCCGCATCTCGGCGCTCAAGAGCCGTGCGTGGCTCACGGCTGCCGTGTTGGGCCGTGCAGCTCTCCCGGGGCCAGCAGACTTTTCTGGAAAACACAGACAGTCAGTGTGGCAGGCTCCGTTGCCCTGTGGTCTCCGACCTCTGCTACACCTGCCGCAGGCCACAGTGACAGAGGCCGCTTGCAGCGTGCGGTGAGCGAGTGCGGCTGTGAGGCAGTGAAGGTGTATTCACGAAGCAGATGCAGGCCGGCCTGGGCCTGCAGGGTGCAATTCTGCCGTCCTCGGCCCCCTGGTATAGACCAGCACGATCCAGTGTCCAGCTCAGGATCAGTAGTAATCGGTGACACACACCAAAATATGTTAAAAATATGTTTCGTTTACATGTCTCAATTTCTGCAGCAGCGGTATTGTGGACTCAACTGTGTACTACCCCCCCCGAAATTTGCATGTTAAAGCTGCAGCCCAAACGTCACTGTAACTGGGGTCCAGGCCTTTGGAAGGTGACTCTGTCCCACGGGACAGCTCCGGGAGGCAGTCAGGCCGTCTGCAGGCCAGGAAGAGGCCCTCAGCAGAACTCAACCCCGCCAGCACCCTGAGCTCAGACTTCCTGCTTTGTTTGAGCCACCCCGTCTGCGTTACTTTGCTACGGCAGCCCGAGCTCGCCCATACACATAGCATGGCCCTAAAAAGGCAGTTTATAAATTAAATTTTAAAATACCATACTTAAACCCAAAATACTCATTTGTTTAAAAAAAAACTGTTTAAAATTAAGATATTTAAAAGCTTTTCTATGAATACATTTTCTTCCCTAAATATCAAATAACTAATTTTTGCCTCCTAATTAGTTATACAAATGTTTAGGTTATGTGTGTTGCCCTCCCCCCCTCCCCCCCACCCCCGAGTCAGAGCTTCAAGGATGGACACACTTGAACACACGTAACCTAAACATTTGTACCCCCATAATATGCTGAAATAAATAAAAGAAAATAAAGAGCCATCAACGGGGCCCTTGCTGACCAACTGTTTCAGGTAAGGTCATCCTCGGTTTTGCCCCCCTGCGCATGACGCTGACAATCCACTCCCCGTCGCTTGTTTCTGTTTTATGTCTCATAAGCCTAACTTTGAAAGTATCCTATTCCTGCCGCATGTGGGAAGTGTATGGCGAACACATTGGACAGATGGTATCAGCTCCGGGCAGAACCATCTATGCATTTTCCAACATCAGAGGGATATTTCTTCCCCCTCTGTGAACTTTTTGCCTTCCTTTATACAAAGAACATTTGTTTAGCGCAATGATTATATTTCTTTCATGTTATTTTTTGTGCCGTACAGTGGTGCTAAATTGCCTGTAGTTAATTTTGAGTGCTCGACTTGTTGCTTTTTTATTTATATTTCTTCTAATAAATACCTTGCTTTAATATTTCTCTCATGTGTTAATACTTAACACATTGTAAATACAAACTAGATCAATGCTATGTTTCAACTTGTAAGTACCAGTTTATCTTTGTTGTTATTTTTTCCTTCCCTGATGGCGTTATCCGCTCCCCCCACGATACCTAATTCAGTGGAAGATGGAAGCGATCGGCCCTATTTCTCTTTGTGTGCAGAAAGGACGCCTCCTCGCCAGGTTCCTGTCGGCGCTTGCTAGTTCACGTGACATGTTGTGAAAGCCGCAATCTTCCCACTCGCTTGTCTTGGTCTGGACATTGAATCTTTTCAGGACAGGATATTTTTCAACGTGCTCTCACCTTTTCAACCTCAGAGTTGTGGGCAGTGCAATGCACTCTTCCCTTTGCTCTTTTACGGGGCCTTTGATAAGCTGTAAACTGATACATATCTGCAATTTAATAACTTAAAAATTTAATAAAAACCAACGGAAATGAATATTGTTTTTCCTTTGAATATGTCAACAGAGAACATATTTCATGGTGTTTTAAACTTTAGTAGATATTTTGATAGAAATGCTTAATTTATCTGACACAGCTATCACTTTCAGTATTTTCATTGTGTAATGCAGCCTACATTTCAAGCTCGTATGTGCTTCCAATGCACCCACTCACTCTTTCTAAGGAATAGCGCCTTGATTCAAGTTTAAAAGCAAACGCCTTCCAGAACTTCTCTCTTTCCCCGAGCCCTAAACCACTCGAGGTTAATTAGCTTTATTGTGGCAGAACATGAAACTACATGTGATCATCATGTTCTCTTTACAAGGCCAAATATTTTCTTGAATGTGGACAGCTTTTAAAGCAATAGAAAAATCAATTAGCTAACAGACACTCCCTGTTTATTACAGAGACAATTCCACCAGAAAGGGAAGAAAGCTTAATCCCAGTATGTTTGACACACTCTGACCCGGGCAGGTTCTGAGTCAAGGCTTGAGAGACTGCGGATGCTGAAAAAGACTTAAATAAATCTAGTTGCATCTCTTTATTTTGCAATCAAATTGAAGCCAGGAAGGTCTGACAATGACTCCAGTTCACATGTGACGTAGTGTCTTAATGGGGACAGGGGTTCACATTACAGGGACAAATCTCGGTGCACTTTGCTTTATATCACACAAGCGCGAGCAAAACACCATTCCAACTGCTTTCCTCCATTTTCTACAGGTAATTCCTTTCTTTGTCTAAACACTTTTTTTCCTTTTTATTCACCAAACATGCTCTTTAAGGCCTTTGAATACTTCCAGTTCCATACCTAATAGATATTTGAAAACATGGCTTTAAATTCTCCAATGAGAATTGCAAATCTGTTTTCAATGAATTCTAGCTTCATTGTACTGAAGTGAAAGCAAAAGGCTGTAAAGTTTCTGCTCTTTGAAATTCACTGGGGTTTCCTTCAAGTCCTCTCAGATGAGCGATTTTGTAGATGTTTCATACGTACATTAAAGGGAAGATGTATTTTCTATTTTTCAGAAACTAAATTGTTCATGCATCTACAACTCAATTTTTTTGGTTCAGTAATCCAGTAACGAATAAGCAACCCGCTGTGCTCCGTCACTGATGAATTCCTGGGCGAGCCTGAGGGAAACGGGCAAGTGAACAGGACCCTGTGGACCAAGCATCTCGGTTGATGCCAACCCTGAGGCAGACCTTACTCAGTGCTGGGTGCTGGGTGCTGGGTTCAGGGTGCTGGGCTAAGTGCTTCATAGAAATGAGCTAATTTCACCCTCACAGCAATCCTAGGAGGAAGGCCCCAGATTTGGTTGAAATGTGTCCTCCCAAAATTCGTATGTTGAGCTTCTAACCCCTAATGCCTCAGGATGTGACCTAATCTGGAAATTGGATCCTTGAAGATATAGTCGGCTAAGATGGGGCCACACTGGAGTAGGGTGGGCCCCAATCCTGTGTGAACGTGTCCTCATAAAAGCGGGAAATTTGAGCAAAGGCATGCTCACAGGGAGAACGTCACGTGAACACCGAAGATTCCGGAGTCAGCAAACCACCAGCCACCAGGCAAGGACCTCCCCCGCCAACCTCAGGAGAAGGAGCCCTGTCCACACCTTGACCCTAGACTTGTACCTTCCAGAACTGAGACACAGTACATTTCTGTCGTTTAAGACCCCCAGATCGTGGTACTTTGTCACGGCTGTCCTGGCAACGAATACACGGCTGTCATCACTTCCCCATTTGGACAAATGAAACGAGTGTTTGTTTCATTACTCGATTTGTCCAATATATCTCAGCTAGCATCATCGGCAGCGCCTGGCCCAGAGCACAGGCCCTTACATCACGCTGCGGTCTTGCCGTTGACCTGGAAGTCTCCCCAGGGCAGGGGGCAGGTGAAGCCCGGCCGTCCGAGAGGATCACCTGGGCTCCAACATGCCCTGCTTGGGGGGCACATGGCCATAACCACCGTCAACACTGCTGTGGAGGTCGCGGGTCACCGTTCCGCTGTCCATGAGCTTCCTGCTCGATACGTGTCGATGCTGCATGATTTGACAGATCAAAGATCAGGGCTACTCTGTACAATGAATCACACCTTTCATCAGTAAAATGACCCAGGTCTAATCTAATGATTTTGCAGGTTAAATTATATTTCTCCTAAAGTTAAATTTGTTACCTCCCTTATTTGTTTGCTTTTGCCTGATCTATCTTCACTCATTTCCTATTTTTAATAACGACTTGAGTAGGATATATTTTAAGTGAGCAGGATTTGTTTTATCTTCAGCCTCGGTTCTCCACCTCCCCATACATCTGCCCTCTTGAAGTGGCCCTTCGTGGGTGAGGTGTCTGCACCTTGGTTTGGGTCTTGGAGCTGTGACCCAGAGCAACATGAGTGGAATTGAGGGTGCACTGACTCCAGGCACAGGGCGGAGCTCCCTGACCCTCCGACCTGTGCTCAAGACCAGCTCTGCCCGGCCAAGGCCAGCCTGGATCTGCTGAGCCCAGACAGCCACAGACCCGTGAGGGACAAGACACGGTGGTTGTTTTAAGTCACTGAGATTTGGGGTGGTTGGTCAAACAGCAGTTGGTATTTTTCTGAAATTTTGTTGGCAGATTTTTTAAAACTATTCTATGTATCTCTTTTTTATCAAGGAAAGGTAAAATAAACATATGTATACTCACAGTGTTGTGGAAGTTTCACTTTGTCTAGTATTTTCTATTTTTCATGTTTCCTTACTGTTTTCCTTATTTTTCTATCTTGTGCTGGATGAACTAAGTTGTACTAGCAAAAATCTTTAGTGATTTAAAAGACACATTCTGCAGATGGTCACTTTTAGGTTTTTCAATAATTTATTTTGTATTTATATAATGAATTAGCAAATTAATTAGTAATAAATAAAAAGTACATTAATATTTGACTTCTATGTAAATTTAGAGCTTATCATTTTCTAAAATTATCCTCTAATTGATTGCTTGTTCATGCTCTTCTCTTTTTAAATGTCATCTCGGACAATAGAACAAAAATATCATAACATTATGTTTGCAAAATATGCCAACTGCCTCAGAAATGTGATAACATTGTAAACTATATTTATGAGAACTAGTCACATTTGAGAGTTTGTTTAGTTGATTCAAATGTGCATCACACTTTTATAAAGCATTTTCTAGATTTCTGCATTCTTAGTTGAATTATTTTCTAGGCCACCTTCATTCACAGTCTAGTTTTTAATTCCTTTAATCTATTTTTTTAAATTTTTTTCCTCAATATTTATTGACACAAAAGAAAAGATTCAGAATATAACTTCGAATTAATTTATGTGTGGTCCATTTTTTACTCTTTTGATCTGAATTCTCTGAAAAAATTTTTTTTCCAAGACTTTTCAATTATTTTGAGTTAATTCCAACTTTTGTAGGTTTCTAAGTGTGTTTTATATGCGTGTTCCTTCCTAGGAACTTATACTCTGCAGTTTGGACCCTGGTTCTCTACCGTCTGTGACCAGTGTCTTCTCTGTCATCATTTCCAGCTCTGTCATTTCCTCTTCCGGGTTGAGCTCGCCTCCAACGGCCGTGACGTGATTCTCTCCCACGGCCACAGTCTCGTCTTCCCCCGTCACCATCTCTGCTGTCACTGCTTACGGCTCCAGCCTTCTCTTCTTCATCTCCTGGGACACCGTGCACCTGCCTGCTCCTCTCCCGCTCCCATTCTCTGTCCTCTCTGTCTCTTGCACAAAATGCCGAGTGGTTTTCTAAAGTTACATCTTTCTCACGGAACAAGGTTCTCATAGGCTTGTTCATTTTATCTCAGGATGCAAATGATGATGATGATGATGATGATGATGATGATATATACTATGTTCAGCTCACGCTGTGTGTAATTACGGTGCTGAGTAGTTCAGGGAGATGGTGTCACATAACCCTGTAAGAGAAACACAGTGTTCTCTTGCTCTTTCAGACTGGGACACACGCTGGCTCGGTCCTCTCTGTACTCTGCCCCAGTGGTGACCCGTGCACACTTTCAGACGTGTGTCCTGCCTGGAACCGGCTTCTGCACCACGTTGGTCTGGATTCAGAAGAAGTTCCTCTTTGGATATCTGATTATTCTTCTTAGCACTCAGCCATCATTTCAATTTCTAGCAGGATTTCAACTGGCCTGAAATGTGATGTTGTCCTCCCTCAGCTCTCCCGGCAGGGGATGTTTCCCTGACACTCTGGCTGTCTCTGGGGACAACTCTACCTGTCTGGGAGGCTGGTGTCTCCAACCTAGCCAAGGGGAGATCACCTTGGGAAAGAAAAACTGGGAATATAGCACCCCCAGGAAAAACTCACAGGAACAGCCAGCTGCTGACCTTCCTGGTCCTGCCCGGGGGCCACATGCTGGGTGAGGGACACACGTCTTCCTGCCTTTTCTTGAGGGTGGCAGCCTTGCTCCCTCTATAACTGACAGTGCAGGGAGACTAGCAAGATGCGGTGAAAAACGACCGCCCAAAGATACCTATTTCCTAATCCCTGGAACTTGTGAATGTTAATGCATATGGCAAAATAAAGGTTTTGCAGATGTAGTAAAGGTAAGGATTTTGAGGTGGGGAGATTAGCCTGGGTTATTTGGGTGGCCCTACATCCATCACATGTGTCTTTAGAGAGAGACAGAAAGATGTGGCACAGACACAGAGAGAAGGAGCAGGAGAGACCTGAATGTGTGAGTCTGCAGGATTGGAGTGATGTCACCACCGGCCAGAATTGACAGCAGCCACCAAGAGCTGGAAAGGACGGGAATAGATTTTTCCCTAGAGTCTTGGTGGGAGCGCAGCCCTGCCCACACCTTGATTCTGAACTTTCAGCCTCAGACCTTAAAG
>VBSM01003039.1:29175195-29216438 GCA_008086735.1 Cheirogaleus medius
GAGAGAGAGAAGGAGAGAGAGAGAGAGAGAGAAGGAGACAGAGAGGGAGAGAGAAGGAGACAGAGAGGGAGAGAGAGATCATTAGAATCACAGTGGCAGTGACTAGATGCATGGGTCTCTGAGGGTGTGTCATGAAAATCGAGCCAGGGATCTCAGGAACTCAGCAGGCACTTCCTTCTCTGCCTCTGATCCCTGGTGGCAGGTAGACCATATTCCTTGGAGTGTCCGCACCCTCGGGCGTGGGCAAGGGCTGTTCAGCCTATTGGTCCCTCTGTGGCCACTGGCCTGTACTATGGTGTCACCCCCCTCCTGGTTTGGGGGCAGCCTCCACCGTGACCATATCCACATGGACAACAGGGCCTCCGCAGTGTCTTGCCTGATGTTTGATGACAAGGACCACTCAACGTGGATGGGCGTCCTTGCCCAGTCCCTGCAGGAGGTGTGGGGACTTCGGTGCAAGGCCAGCCTGCTGCCAGGGTGCAAGGATGCTGAGTCTGCCAGCAGGTCCCAGCCAGGTCTCTTGGCCTCAGCATTCCAGCTGGCCAGCGCCACGCTTGCAATGGATGTTCTGAATGAGTCCCGTTCAGCACGGGGAGACCAGGAGCAACAGCTCATGGCTGCTTCTCAGCTCTCATGTCCACCTCTGTGCTCAGTCCTTGACCAGACAGGACGCTTCCTGCTCTCTGGACAACTGCCCGGTGTCCTTTCCCACTCTGTGCGTCTTCGTGTGGGCTCCAGGCTGCTTGGAATTCAATCAGTGAGGTGTTGATTCCAGCATCCCAAACCTTCACCTTTCAAGATCCTTTACTAAACATTTGTTCCAAAAATCAGGCGGCATCTCAGTTCCAGACAGCGCCCACAGCCCTCAGAAGGTAAGGAGTGCCTGGCAGTCACTGGGGGGAGTTAAGATGACTCAGAACAATGTGGAAGAGAAAACACATCGAGATCTGTAGATGGCAGACTGCGCTGGTGGGCACGGGTACCTCTGCCCTGCAGTCCTGGGAAGGTCTAGTCTAAATTCACTGTGTTTGAAACACGGCTCTCAATTTTCTTTCTCATTTTCTATCCACATTCCTGCCCAGCGGTTCAGTTCAGTTTACTAATTTCCATCACAGAGCATGAGATTAGCAGATGCGCTGACATCGTTCTAAACTATGGTCGCCCAAAGAAGATGAGAGGAAGAAAGGCTCTCTCTTTCCCTCCCTCCCCTCTGTATGCCGCTCCAGAAGAAAGGAGGCTGCCGAGCAGTTCAGGGCTGATCTCTTACAGACTCTGAGTCTGACCATGTGTGTACAGAGAGAGAGGAAAGTAGTATCGATGGAGAAAAAAAGAATGTGAAATTGGAAGAATTCTTCCATGCTTTGATTGTGAGGGTGATAACATGATGCTATGCATTTGTGAACACACATGGAACCACACACCAAATGAACAAATATTAGTTTTTGTAAATAAAACAGTAAAAAGCAAAGGGAGAGCAGGGGTGGGTGCAGATGGAGGGAGGAAGGGGGAAACCACCACCAAGGGTTCAAATAGACTCCCACAGGTGGGGCGAGCCATGGGCCAGGTCCCGGCTGGGCTCCCAGGAACACCCCGACCTTAACAAAGTCGGACAGAACTTGCTTTTAAAGACCTTGAGGAGAGGAGATTCCATCTCTTTCTCTGGTAACCCTTTCCAGCCTCAGGAAGCGCTTTACATCCCAAATTACTACCTTATGACGCTGTGTAGCTCATTTCCCTCACGTCTCATTCCTGCCGCGGGAGACAGAGGGCAGCTGTCCCGGCAGAGTGACACTCACATTTTCCTGAGTGTCTCTCTCCGGCATGCTGTCAACCACCTCATCATTAAACTAAATGCAGGCAGTTGCTATAACCTTCTAGAATTATTGCCAACTCATTAATCATTGCTCGTGTTCTGGTGCTCAAAACCCGGCAACGGGGCTTCGGGAAAGGCCCAGGTCCCGTCACAAAGGGAGGATGTTCTGCCTTCGGATTCTGAGCGCTTTTCTATGCAAGCTGGTACCTTGGATTTGCTGTGTCACAGAAATGCCACATGGTCGATACACTTGTTTTTGAGTTTCTCTACTATCTGCCTCCTCTAGAATACATATTTTAATAGATCGTTGGCATTTGCAGAGCCGGCATCTGTAGTTCAGGGTGTGGTGTGGTCCCCAATCTGTGGCATGCCATTGGAAAAGCAGACGACGGTCACCGAGACATAAGATTGTTGCCATCTCAAATGAGGTCACACAGCGAGGTTCCTACACTGCGCTTAAAGCACACACAGGGCATCAGCCCCCGAGTTACTGTATCAGTGAGGTCTGTAACACGGAGAGGACAAGGGCTGGAGATGTATCCCTGTAGAACGCTGTAAGTCTACTGCGTATGGCTTTGTTTCCTGCAATGATATGATTTTGTTATTTAAAAAAATATTGTGAGTGAGTGTGTGTTTGCATGTGTCTGTGTCTATGTGTGCATGAGTGTGTCTTCGTGCATGCAAGTGCACATATCTGTGAGTGTGTGTGAGAGAGTGCCTGTGTGTGCCCGTGTGTGTCTGTGTGTGTTCACACACGTGAGTGACGCATTAGGGGACAAATCCCCACAGACCTGATTGTCTGTTCCAACCCACAAACCTACCTCTGATGTCTCTGAGGTCCACTTGATTGAGATGCTTCCGAATACTTTAGACACGGCCCTAATGTGCAGTGTCTGTCGCTATTGCTAATTTAGGTTTGCTTTTGCTCCTCCCTTTCCTGTCGGTGGGTGGATGTGGAGACCGTTTGTGTCTGTCCCCCACTCAGACAGTCCTCCCTGCAGGACCGGCTTCTGGACAGTGTACCAAAGCATTTGCATTTCCCCTCACTGCTCACCCTCAGATTCCCAGCTCTAACCTGCTTAACGCTGTCGGTGTCCTGTGTCCGCCTGTGGGGCACGTGTCCTTGGGCCACTTTCCATGGAAGGCCTCAGAAGTCGCGCCATCAATGGCACACGGCAGCCGTCTCCCAGGATGCGTTGCCGTCTGACGGGCAGAACAAGCAGAGCCCGGCGCGCGGGGGACGGCAAGGGCTAAGGTGTGAGCACAACGTCCACAGTACCGAGGGGCGGGGAGGGGAGGGAGTGTCCTGGGAAGGGGCCCAGCAAGTCAGGGAGAGGTCGGAATGAAGGATGGAAATGCAAGCTCAGCCGAGGTGGTAAAAAGTCCTGTCCTATAACCCAAATAAGGTCATCTAGACTCTGCTCTGACGGCGAGGGAGGTCGGCTGGAGGTGTTTAGCATCAGGGTAGGGATGTGACTGCAATGGAGATGTCACTGCTGAGCCTGTGCGGAGAGGCCGGGTGTGCGAGGCCAGAGTGGGCAGCCCAGTCAGGAGGCTGGGACCCCGGACAGGGGAGAAGCTGGGAGGACCTTGAGCTCCGGCAGTGGCGGTGGAGACAGGCGGCAGAGACAGGCGGCGGAGACTGGCACAGGCAGCATTTTGCAGCTGGATCAGGAGGTCTTGGCGATGGTGTAATTGGGGGCTTGTAAAAGAGAAGAGGACAGACTGCTGAGTTCATCATGGCCACGATGCGTGTGAGGTGTCTGTGTCATTGAACGGACGGCATAGGGATGCGTTAAAGAGTCTGGGAGCAGTTTCTCTCCTGCTCGCCTTGCTGTGGCCCACAGGTGGCCCCGGTCGCTCTGATCCCATGTCCCAGCTGTCCTTGCGCTCAGTGGCGCACACCCGGTGTGCATCCAAGCCACTCTTCATCCAATAGGTATATTCATTGGGTTTTCCCTTTGGTACCTGGACTTTTAATTTTGGTGCTTATTAATCCTATTTTGAACACAGTTTATATATGAATTCTGAAATACAAATACTACCAATCTACCTAGTGAGCTATATTTTTTTAATGGAAGTATCTGAAGAAGTTTTAAATTAAGTAATAGGAAAGACAGAGACGTTAACTAGTTTGGAGCAAGCCTATCAATGACCTTCCACTGCCCTGAGCGCGCTGTGGTTCGGGCAGGACGGGTCGGGCTCTGCAGAGGGGCGGCTCCCAGCAGCAGGGGGAGGACGGGGGGAAGACGCCTGCTGACCCACTGCGGCACTAGACTCACCTCTGCTTGCTGTCTCCCCGCATGTGGATAACCGTTCGGACAACTCAAGCAGGTTTGTAAACCGAGACCTCATGTCAACAATGATAAAGAACGTTTAGACTGCCGAGGCCCGTGCGCAGAAGGAATGACTTAGTGCAACACAGCTCATCACAGAGTTGACCCAAACCAGCACCAGAGAGTGATGCTCCTTCAGCAAATCACGTGCTAACGCCCAGTGCCTTTCCTGACTCAGTGAAGCAGCGAGACCAACCGCAAGCATCTTTTACCTGAGAAACTGGTAAAACCCTCAGCCGCGAGTTACTCAGGGGAACAGCAGTATTTCCGTTCTAGTTCCGCGGGAGTTCCCTCTCCTGCCGCCTTGCCCTGCGTTCCCTGCCTGGGCACCTCCAGTTTCTCGGCCACCCTTCACCCACACTGGGGTTCTCCCTCGCGTCGATGGGACATCCTCCCTGCCCAGGGACAGCCATCTCTCGGGTCCCCATTACGCAACGTTTACTTTTTACGTGCGAAGTCTTTTGAAAAGGCAGCTCTGGCTGCGGCTCTGCGTGGCTTCCTTCCCGCAGGGCTGCCCGGCAAGCCCCAGTGGACGCCGGGCTGCCTTCTCACACTCCGGGAGCTTTGCACGGGGTCTGCGTGTCATTTTAGGGACAGTGACTGCTCCAGTCCTCCCGATGCCTCTTTGCGCTGCTGGTCTTCACGAAGCTTTTCCATCTGAGTGAGGCTCTGTGGCACCCCTGGGTGTTGGCAGGGAAGTAAACGTTTCCAGGTGCAGTACTGGGGGCAGACGTTTTTCCTGCCAGGCATAGTCTCCCGTCCGGATGCTCCTCTGGACACCCAGCTCCCCCGGCACCTCGCCCCCTTGGCCCCACGCTAGCCCCGCTGAAGGGTGCAGCCTGAGCTCTCACCCTGTGCAGGAATTCAGCTTATTTTCTTCCCTGACGTTTGAACAGACAGCTGAGATGAACTCAAAGAAGGGCTCACCCAATGCTCAGGTGGCACTTAGAGTGGGAATGCCATCCTGAGCTTGGGACAGGACGGGGAATCTCGTCGTGACACTGTGGGTCCAGGAGGGGCCCTGGGCTGGGAGCTCAACACCCGTGAGGCCCTCAACTCCCTCATCTCTCTAATTAAAGATGGACACGAAATAATGTCCACCCATCTAAACACGTGTCCCTGTGTTCCTTCGCGGAGTCAACCTTAGACACAGGCCAGTCCTCAGCTGTCCTCTACGTTCTAAGCACCAGGACATGGAGCCCCCAAAGATCCTCATCTGGGAGGCCTTGCTGTCCCCCTGGGGGCAGTGGGGTGCGCTTCCTAACGGCTCCTGGAGCCCACGACAGGTGTGGCCTGCCCACCCAGAGGAGGAGCGTCGTCCCGTCCCGGCGAGGGGCCTCTTTCTGAAAACACCACGAGCCTGAGAACCCCCACGTCACCCTCGGAAATTGGGGATGGCTAACAGGAATTGTTCAAACTGGACTCAGGCCTGCCCTGGTGAAGGGCGTTCAAACCACGTTTAACTGGATTGAGAAAAGTATCGAATCATGACTTTTAACATCTGCTCTATTCCCTCCCTGCCATGTTTTAGAATGTGTTCTGTGAGTCAGGCCCTGTGCTAAGCCATCCACACAAACTGCTCTGTGCGACCCTGAACGCACCTCTGTGAGACAACTGTCATGGTCAGCGGTACAGCGTCACCAGCCCTGTTTTCAGAGCAGAAACACAAGCTGCCTGTGCTACAAGGCAGAGAGGCTGTGTCTACAGCGGTCTGAGCTCTGGGCAGGAACTGCGCGCTCACAGCACAGGCATCGCCAGCCACGGCCATGCCCGCCTCACCCGTCTCGGTGATGCTCATTCATTCCTGAGCACCGAGTGCCTGCAAGAACACGCCAGAGTCAAAGCTGGGTGTGTGAGGGTTATGTAACATGGAATTGCTGGGCTTTCGTTTCTTGTTAGAGGGTGATGAGGGAGGAAGCAATGCCTTTCACTGGAGTTGGGTTTGAGAGACAAATCTGAACCCAAATGTAGTTCTACTCCTGGGCAGGAGGACGGATTAGAACACTCTGCCCATTTGCCCCCGCTCAGAAAGCGCTCGTCCCCTCCACGCAGGTAAGGGGCTTCCCTCACCCGTGTGCCTGTCACCGAGGGCTCACAGCCCCTCACAAGGATGTCTGTCGGGGAGCAAACTGGACATGGGAGACATGTGGTGTGTAGACCACCTGTGTGAACTCAGAAAGGGACAGTCGAAGGGGAGTTCTGTGGAAACACAGTCTGGAAAGGACGCATGTGCACCACCTCTGGGCTCAAGGTGAGGCCACACTCAGAGGAGTGGAGGAGCAGGCTCCTTTTGCAGAGTGGCTGCGGGTCTGGGGGATTTACTCACCCTAAAGGAACAAAGCCCCTGGCAATGTTTTGGAGGAAGACACTGTGTCCAGAGCGGGCGCACTGGCCTGCAGGACGTGTTCTCTTTCGTTCTGTGCCTGGCACACCTCCTGGTGCCTCCACTGGGGACAGTCTCATGCCCTACAGGAATGCAGGACCCTGGCAAAGGCCACCCCGGGACACCACCCCCACCTCCGGGCCACACTACCTCAGCTGCTCACATGTCCAGCCTGGGGAGCAGGAGCGGAGTGGGATGTGGCACTGTTTGGCCCAAGTCACAGCTTATTCAAGAAGTCCACCCCTTCCTCACAATCTGATGCGGCAGTGAGTCCAGGTGACAAGCTGAGATCCCACAGGGAAGTCCCCTGGGGGCAGGGACCCTTTCTGCAGCACAGGCCCATTCATACTCACAGCCTTCCGGCGTGGCTCTAAAATACTGAACCCCGCAAGCAGGGAGGGAGGTGGGACATGGGTCCCTTTCTTCCCATGAAGCTCCTCCTGCAGAGCCGCCCTCTGCCTGCAAGGAGCTGCTGAGCTCTGTCTGCTATCGGGGCGCCCGCCCGTCCCCCCACCCGGACAGCAGGGCTCAGGGCTGAGACAGAGAGGAGCCTGGGCAGCCCTTCCCCAAAGGGCATGCCTGCCCCACGCACCTTGCTACTGTCAATGCCAAGTTCAAGTGCATTCTTGTTTTAATATGATAGGTAATCAGAAGAGTGCTACCAAGCTAGTGCCCACCGACTTCTTTTCTGGTCAACTCTGTATCACCTGAGAATCTTGGCTCTGTGACAATTCCATAGCTTCGAGGTGGTCAATATTTGTTTTCATAAAAGAGAAGGAAAGACACAGTGACCTTCAATATATTGTTTCTAGCAATGTCCAGCTTGTGATTTGGCTGAATGTTGAACAGTCACCCTTAGACGTTCATCTCCTGTGCAAAGACATTCCCCAAAGTACTGGTGGATGATTAGAAATTTTTGTTTTAGTTTAGTGAGTGGGTTGGAGTTGGAAATAGTGGCATGCTTTTTTTTTTCTTTTTGGTATCAGGGAACATCAGGAGATAAAAGTATATGCATCACATCATCAAGGGTGAGAGTCGTGACAACAGCCCTGCAGTTTTCTAGTATGACCAACTTGCGCTGTCCTGCCGTGCAGACGAGGGTTTCTGCAGCCAGACTGGCCGTGCAGTTGACTACAGACAACAGGCCGGCCGGGGCTCTGCACGCAATTCATAAGGTCCTCTTTCTAAGGGGCTCAAGGAGAGATGACAACCGGCAGTCTACCATCTCCAGGGTCCCGCCCGCAGCGGAGGAGTCGGATAAACTGTTGGAAAACGTGCAGAGGACGGACGGTCTGGGCCCCGGGAAGCCATCTTCTGGGGTAATTCACGTGAAACTTGGGTTGTCGGTAAGACGTAGATTATTTAGGGGTCAAGCATATTGTACTTTGTAGTCCTTTATACTCCATCATAAAAATTTATGACGAGGAAAGTAAGCTGTTTCCTGTGTGAATTTCTCTCTCTGGTTTTTGTTACGAAGACAGGGTCTGGAGCTTTGAAGTGAATCAAGTGATGATTTAGCCAACACAGTTCATGGTAAATAACTTAAAACGGATGCACACATTTCCCACTTATTTTCAATTGACACACACACACGCGCGCGCACACAAACGAAAACATCACAACAAACTGGCCTCTTAAATTTCATGTTTTTTATATTCTTTAAGAAAATCAATGCTTTTTATAAATCAGCACTTTTTTATTAAGTGTGTTTTGCCATTTTATTTCTTGTTTAGCTAAGGGTGCCTAAAAAATCGACAGGTTACTTGTGTTCTGGAAGTAGCATTTTAACAGCACAAATGCTAATAATATTTCAAATGTCTAACGTTCTAAATAAGTAGTTAAATTGGGGTGAGTTCCTCAATTAAGATACTAATTATTTTTTCAGACTTGGTTTTCTGCCCAGATTGACTGAAAGTAACTAAATTTGGCTCTGGTTAAAATACTACCACTGCAGGTTTCTTTCAACATTATGGAAAGTTCATGATGAATCCACATGCTAGGTTTAATTTAGCTGCTTAGACATCATCTCAATTTTTGGATACTTGACAAGGGACAGAAAAGAAATTAAAATCCCACAAAGTTACGCGGCCACAGACTAACAGGAAAGGCACCTGCAGCCATGTGTGTCCCAGGCTCCTTGGGGACGTTCCCCGGAGACCCCCAGGACTGGGGGAAGGCTGGCACCACCAGGATGGTGCGGGGAAAGCCGCTACCAGTGCCAGGGGACCCCAGCCTGGGAAACGCCCCCTTGTTTGTTGTTTGCAGTGTTTGCTTTTATTTAATCTTATAATGCTGTATTCTGTTTTGTTATTCTATGTATTAAAGAGTTGTAGGTTTCACCTAACACTTGTTAGTATTCATTAGGTGCCGACTGCCTCGTCACCACGGGGCTCTGGGCTCTGGGACCAAGCGAACAGGTGCTCAGCTTCTCAAACCCAGCATGACGTTTCCTGCCGTGAAGGAAGACAGAGAAGCCAAGGCCCTGCTGTTCAAGGTCTCCCTGACCTTGTCAACCGGCTCCAATGTCACATGTCCCCTGACACCTCTTTGCAAAATGGGTCACAGAGCAGCCTCTCTGATGCCCCCTCCTTCCTGGCAGCTACCTGGCTCGGACCAGTCGATAGGACACGCGCAAGGCCCCAACAACCAGCAGTCACACGGCTTCTCTGGACACCCGCTGAAAGACACGCTGCGACTTCTTGGATCTGGGAACTAAATCGCAGTCAGGTCCCAGCATTCTCCCAGGGGAGGCAATGGGGTCTCCACGTCAAGGGAAATGGGGAGAGATGAAATAACCTCAGGATGACCCATGTGGGGAAAGTGCCCACGTCGAAGGATGCTTAGGTTGGCATGAGGGGACCGTGTGTGTGTGCACACGTGCATGTGCACATGTGAGTGTCTGTACCCGTGCGATCGTGTGTGTTGGAGAGGAGGTGCACATATGCTTCTCAGGGTACAAAAGAAATGAAACTTCAGTCAGGCCAAAGTTGCCTTTCTTAGGGTAAAACAGTTTTAATTCACCTTTAAGGCCTGCTTATTATGGCTGGGTCTGGATTTACTTGCAGAATGTGTTGCCATGTATCAGATTAAACTGTGACATTTTTCAGTGACAAACTGGCCCAGGACAAAAGGGCAGGAATTCTCCATGTAACAACTTGGAAATGCTAATCTCCTCTAAACCTGCAATAAATATCTGTTCCCCGGCCAGGGAGAGGGAAAGACAACGAGGATAAGAGAGGAAACAGAAGTCACCGGCAAGGGCGGCCCTGGCCCTGCACCCTTCACATCGGTGAGTCATGCTCCGCCGGGGACTTTGTGATTCCAACAGACTTTCAGAGACAGATTAATTACAGAAAGAGTTGTTTTCACTGTCAAACATTTGCTCAATTGTGTGACAAATATTTGTTGAGCACCTTCTGTGCGTGAGGAAGTATTCGGGGGTTTGGAGGGTCGTCAGCAAGAACAAACGCAATTCCGCACACATTGTTAAGGCATCCAGCTTACCGTCTGGTGGGGGCCGCTGGGGAGAGACAATCGCTATGGGAATTGGAACATGCCTTTATCCGGAGGTAAGAGTTCTGGGAAATGGCAAAGCGAGGGGTTGTAGGGCTTGCGGGGCGCAGCGGGTCTTTCACTTTAAATAGATCATCACGGAAATCCTCACTGTAAAGACAGCATCTAGTAAATATCTAGGGGGGATTATTCTAAGCTGTGGGGATCACGAACGTGAGGCCCTGAGGGGAGGGCTGGGGAGTGTAGAGGGATAAAGCGGGGGAGGGGGGAGAAACGAAGGCAGAGAAGTCGCCCAGGGAACTGAGTCGATTACACAGGGACCCGGAGCCATCGGGAGGGTTTGGCTTTGCAGAGTGAGATGAAACATTTTTATTAATATGAGATTTTGAGCAGAGAAATGACAGGATTTGATTTATATTTAAAACGACCATTCTGTCTTCTATATCAAAAATTGACAGTAAAGAAATGTACTGAAAAACAAAGAAAACAATCAAAAAACGTGTCATATTCTGGGACGGGAAGTCTCAACATCATAAATACCAGTTCTCCGCAAGTTAATTTGCAAATTTAATGTAATTTCCACTCTGATACCAGAAGGGCAAGAGTATTAAAATGCAGCCATGTGCTGCATAGCGACTTTTTGATCAACAACAGACCATGCGTATGACCGTGGTCCCATTGGATTATACTACTAAATTTTTACTATACCTTTTTATGTTTAGGTAAGTTCAGGTACACAAGCACTTTCCATCCAGTTACAACTGCCCACGGTATTCAGCCCAGTACCATGCCGTGCCTGCCTGCAGCCCAGGAGTGACAGGCCACCCCACGTAGCCTGTTGCGTGGCAGGCTGTACCGGCCACGTGTGCGTAAATGCACTCTGTGTTTCTCACACAGTGCGATCTCCTGATGACACATTTCTTAGACTGCCCCTTGTCCCTAAGTGACACATGACTGTGTAGTCAGCATACGATAGAAACTTTATAACTGAAGGCAGAGTGGTTATTGCTCATGACTGGAACAGAACGGAATGTCCAGAAATGGGCACAGTTGAAAGTGGTTACTCACCATAATATAAAGGCGGCATTTTAAATCGAGCGGGAAAGTGGACTTTTTAACAAGTGGCGTTAGAATAATGGGATAGCCAATCAGATGAAAAGGTAAAGCTGGATCGATTTTTCTCAACATACACCAGCATAATTTCTAAATTCATCATTAAGAGATTTAAAATAAAAACGAAACCATAGTAACAGTAAAAACAAAACATGGGT
Organism: Cheirogaleus medius; assembly: GCA_008086735.1. Classification (NCBI taxonomy): domain Eukaryota; kingdom Metazoa; phylum Chordata; class Mammalia; order Primates; family Cheirogaleidae; genus Cheirogaleus; species Cheirogaleus medius. The sequence continues at coordinate 29,186,512 of VBSM01003039.1, forward strand.
CGATTCTTTAAAAAGTGAAAATAGATAACTGATATTTTTGATGGCATTAAAAACGTTCAAAAAAATCCATTTTTTTACATAATATATATATACACATATATATATGCGGGATAAAAAGAGAAACGACAAACTTGGAAAAATATTTGCAACTCCATCATGACAAAAAGTTAATATCCCTAATACTATAGCAAAAATCCCAATGGGAAAAGAGGCTAGACAGGAATAGACAGAACACAGTAAAACATGCAGGTAGAGCTTAATCATATGAAAAGCATTAATTTCCCTCATAATTAGAGAAACATAAATCAAGACCGCAGTGGATATCTCCTCTCGCTATCAGATTGGCAAACATCCAACAGTCTGACGCCCAGCTCTGCTGCTCAGGCAGTGGAAAGAGGCACCTCCAATCACTGAGGAGCAAAGGCAAAGTGGCACAGCTCCTGTGGGTGGGAATCTGGTGTCAGGCAGTAAAGTCACATAAACGTGGGCCCGGTGTTCAGGACGTTCCACGTGGGCTGTTCAGAGTTCAGTTTCTCAGAGCCCAGTCCGTGGTCCCAGCGGTTGTCACTGGCCCAGCATCTCCCAGCTGGCTTGCGGGCTGTAGGTCGACATTCAGCCAAACCCTGAAGGGCAATCCACGCAGATCTGGGTGGCTCCTTTGTCTCTAGTGTTCTGACCCGAAATTTCAAATGCCTCAGCTTTCCTGGAATCTGATTTTCTTCTCATGCCACGTCAGTGAGACTGCTGTGTTCTGCTTGTGTTTTTATTTGACTCCACCACCTGAAAAATGCCTCCTTAAAGAAAGACCCACCTTGCTAGTTTCCGTTATCTCAGGGGTCATAGTCCTCTACTGCTGGGGTAAAACGTCTGATAGCAGTTGCTTCATGGGTAGATGATTGGCAGATACACACATGTACATAGAGACATATAGATAGATGTTAGATTGGGAAGTGACAGGTAAATATGGATTGATGGCAGTTACACACACCTGGACAGGCAGTCATCTGCTTATATTTAAGAATCAACAACGGATAGACAAATTGTAATGTTTACACATGGGTCCTTTTAAAAGATATCAGTAGGATGGCAGAATGAGATGTCCCAGGCTGCTCTACTACTTCCATCAGGAAGTTTAATTAGCAGCCATCCACACAACAGAACACCGTGGTTAAAAGCCCAAAATTTGGGGTTGAGTCTCTGGACCTGCATGGTCCGTAGAATGGGGAAAAATACTGCATGGAAAGGTAAGAGAGAGGGTCTCGCCGGATGCAGGCGGCTCCCCTCCCCAAGTCAGCACAGCACTACGCAGAGAGGATTCTCAGGACCGCGGTTTCTACAGAGGAAGAAGAACTGGAAGAGGGCAGGTAGTTTCCCAAGCATTTTAAGACACTTGCCAGGAAGCCCACCCTTAAGGGCAGTGCAGGGTGAAATGGCGCTGATTGACTCCTGGAGTCAGGTAGAAACAAAGCAGGGTGGCAGAGCCCAGGGCCAGCAGCAGGCAGGTCTTGGTGGCAGCTCTGTGCCCCTGCCAGCGGCGGTGCCCATCACAGGGAGGAGTTAATAGCGCAGCCCACCCGCAATGCTGAACTGGTCACTCCCAGAAATTGACGGATGGACATGCTACCTGGCTTGAATACCTGGATGGCCAGCTTCCAGGACAAGCCTCACACCCTGCCTTGGGGCCCCACCCAGGGAGGGACACAACTACCACAGCAAATTTTGGCAAAGGGCAGGGGCTAAGTTGCCCCCTACCGGGGCGTTTAACAGCACTCCATGCAAGGTGAAAGCCCACCCCAAGGCCCCATGCAGGCACGGAGGCACACCCTAACCATGCATTTCTTGTGAGCATAGCAGCTGGTACCACCCATCCCAGTCAGTGACTCCACTGAACCTCAGGGTCCCTCCTGCAGGCTCCCTCAGGTGATCACAGTGGCACAACCTGATTACAGAGCTCAGTCAGTGGGCTTGTCAGAGAGCAGAGCCTACCTGGCTGTCCCAACCAAATTCAGGGCAAAAGCAGCAGCCCAACCATCTAGAGAGCCTGACCACAAGCCCTGCCTGCCCAGGGTCCCAGGGTTAACTAGATAGTGAAGGACTATCCCCAACAAACAATACCTAGAAAAGCTGGAAACGGTGGCTGTCTTTTCCAGTGGGCAGACACCAGCACAAGGACACAAAGATCACCAATTCTAGGGAAATCGTGGCACTTCCAAGAGAAACTAACAAAGCTCCAACAGTGAACTCCAAAAATGGAAGATCTATGAAATCATAGGGAATTCAGAAAAACCCTCTTTAGAAAGTTTAGTGAACTACAAAGAATATATGAATAAAAAACAGATAACCTATAATAAATGGATAAATTCCTAGAAAAAATATCCTAACAAGACTGAATCATGAAAAAAATATAAAATCTCACCAGGCCAGTAGTTAATAAGGAGAAAAAATCAGTAATAACAAATGTTCCAGGAAAGAAAAGCCCAGGCCCTGGTGGCTTCACTGCGGAATTCTACCCAATATTTGAAGACCTAATATCAACCTTCACAACTCTTCCAAAAAATCAAGTGGGGAAAATGCTTCCAAACTCTTTTCACAAGGCCAGCATCGCAGTGGTACCAAAGCCAGGCAAGGACATCACAGGGGAGGAAGACTATAATCCAGTGTTCTGATGAACAAAGAGCAAAAATCCTCAACTAAATTCTAGCCAGCTGCATTCAACAACACATCAAAAGGAACGTTCACCACAATCGAGTGGAATTTACTCCTGAGATGAAAGGATGGTTCACATTACACAAATCAATAAATATGATGCATCACTTTAACAGAATTAAGCACAAAAACCATATGATCATCTCATTAGATGCAGAGAAGGCACGTGTTAAATTCATCATTCTTTCATAATAAAAATGCTCAATGAAGTCAGTGTAGAAAGAATGTACCTCAACACAATAAAAGCTGTATGTGATAAATCCATAGCTGACTTTATGCTCAATGGTGAAAGATTAAAACCCTTTTCTCTAAAATTCAGTACAAAATGAAAATGCATTCTACTTCTATTTAACATGGTACTAGAAGTCCTTGCTAGAGCAATTAGGCAAGAGAAAGATATAAAAGCCATCCAAATAGAAAAGAAAGAAATGAAATTGTTATTTTTTTGCTGATGACATGATCTCATAGTGAGAAAACTAAAGATTTCACCAAAAACTGTTAGAACTAATATGCCAATGTAATAAAGTTATAGGATGCAAAATCAACATACAAACATCAGTGGCAATTCTATACTTTAACAACAAATATTCTGAAAAAGAAAGCAAGAGACCAATCCCATTTATAATAGCTACAAAAATTTAAAAAAACCTGAGTAATAAATTTATTTGGGGGAGGTGAAAGGCCTATACACTGAAAATTACGAAGTGTCAATGAAAGAACATGAAAGCCAGTGTTATTTTTCATAAAAAAGAAAAAACAATCCTAAAATTTATGTGGAATCACAAAAAAACCTAAATAGCCAAGACAATAAGAAGCAAAAAGGAAAAAGCTGGAGGCATCACACTACCTGATTTCAAAGTATTCTACAAAGCTACAGTAATTAAAACAGTATGAAATTGGCATAAAAATAGACTACTGAAAAATGGAAGACAGTAGAGAGTCCAAAAATGAAACTATGCAAGTATGATTGATTTTTGATAAAGGTGCCAAAATACACATTGGGGAAAGGAGAATCTCTCCACAAAATGGTGTAGGAAAAACTGTAAATCTACATGCAGAAGAATGAAACTGGGCCCTTATCTCACACCGTGTGCAAAAATCAATCCAAAATGGATTATGGCTTAAACATAAGACCTGAAACTATTAAACCACTAGACAAAAACATGGGGAAAACTACAGGATGTTGGTCTGGGCAATGACTATTTATATTTGACAGTAAAATTGCAGGCGACGAAAGCAAAAATAGACACAAGGGATTACATCAAAGTCAAAGGCTTCTGCACAGCAAAGGAAACAACAGGGTCGAGAGACAATGTACTGAATGAAGAAAGTATTTGCAAACCAAACGTTTGATAAGGCGTTAATATTGAAAATATATAAGGAGCCCAAAAAACTCTGTAGAAAGAAAAATAATCTGATTGCAAAATGGGCAAGAAACCTGAACAGACATTCTCAAGAGAAGGCATGCACATGGACAACAGATATAGGAAAAGGTGCTCATTGGAGCTAATCATTAGGAAAAGCTACTAAACCACAGGAGAGATCACCTCTCACCTGTTAGAACAGCGATTATCAAAAACAGAAGATCAAGTGTTGTTAGGATGTGCAGAAAAGGGAACCCTGTCACACTGTTGGTGGGAGTAAATCAGTGCAGCCATATGGAAAACTATACGGAGCATTCTCAGAAACCTAAAAATGGAATTAGCATATGGTCCAGCAATCCCACTTCTGGGTATTTACCCAGAAGATTTACGATCAGAATGTGGAAGAGATGTCTGCACCCACGTTTGTTGCACAGTAGGCAAGTTATGGAACCAACCTAAGTGTTCACTGACAGACGAATGGAAACAAAACTGTGGTACGTACACACATAAAATATCATTCAGCTCTAAAAATGAAAGGAACTTTGTCATCTGTGACAACGTGGGTGGAACTGGAGAACATCATGCTAAGTGAAACAAGCCAGGCGCAGAAAGACAAACGCCGCATGCTGTCACTTGCGCGTGGGAGCCGTGACTGGAGCATGCGGCGTGGAAGGGCGGTGGCCAGAGGCGGAGACACCACCAGGGCAGATGGGGAGGTGGTGACGCAAGGGGCACAGCCTCTGTTAGGAGACATAAGGGTTTTTTTTTCCTTGGAGATCTATTGCACAGTGTGGTAGATGCAGTAAATAAAAACATATTGCAAATTTCAAAATCTCTGAGAGAGTAAATTCCAAATATTCTCACCACAAAAAAAATAGTATTTGAACTGACGGATACGTTGGCTTCATTTAATTATTCCACGTTGTATTTATAAATCATGAAACCACATTGTGCCCCATAAACATATGCGACTATGGCTTTGTTGATTTATAAATGAAAGTTAAAATTTTTTAAAAACCAGGTTATTTTTAAATGAGTGAAGAAACAGTGTGGAGAGAACCACTTGTTTTAGAGATTTAACTTTGCAACCGTGAAGATATTTTACAAAATGATAAAGATAACTGATTTTGAAAAAGTAATTCCTAAAAGTCAAAAGCGAGACAATAGAAATAAGCCTGATATAGGTAAAGTTGTTGGCATAACAACAAAGAGAGAAATAATAATACTGAGAATTCATAAAACAATAATTTTCTGAATGTTTTGGTAACCCTGTGGCTGTGGTCCTGTTGATATTGTTGCTCTGAGGTGGCTGTGAGGCTGTTTGGAAAAGACAAAGAAGAGATGACGCCAAGGCTGTAAGAACTTCCATTTTTCACATGGTAGAAATGAGACGTGAATATTCTGTCCTGTTTTTGCCTGGTTTGTAGAGAGAGGGATGACCTGGTGTCAGTGTCCTCACCATGGCCAGGACGGAAGACTTGTCTTTTCCCTTTATTCTTTCAAATTATGTATGTATGTGTTTATTTATTCATTTAAAGAAATATGCTTAGATTTAACTTTTTTTCTTTTTTCTTTTTAATTGTGATGGATATATAACATTTATACATATTTATGGAGTGCATGTGAGATTTTGGTACAAGCATATAATGCATAATGATCAAATCAGAGTAATTAGCATATATATCCATCACCTAAAATATTTATTATTTCAATTCGTTAGGAACATTCAAAATCTTCTGCTCTAGCTTTTGGAAAATACACAATAAATTATTTTTCACTAGAGTCACCCTGTTGTGTTATCGAACACCAGAACTTTTTAAAAGGACAAAGAATCTTTTCCAATAAATTGTTTGTTCCATATAGAAGCTTATTGAATGCGCTTCTTTGTCCTTAAAACAGGGGAACATTTGTACCCCTGGGCGCATGCACATGCAGAATAAGGCAGGTTGGAGTGAGGCTTCCGTAAGACAAGGAACGCCAAGGGTTGCCAGCAACCACCGGACGCCAGGAAAGAGGCTGAAACAGAGTCTTCCTCACAGATGGAAACACCTGCCGACACCTTGATCTCAGACTTGTGGCCTCCAGAACAGTGGGAGAACAGAGTTCTGTGGTTGCAGCCCCCATCTGTGGTACCTGGAGACACCTGAGCAGACTCATGCACCCATGCCGAGGCTGTGCCTCCCAGGGCCTTGCTAGATTAGGGTAACCCCTGTGTGTGTGAGTCCCCCAGGCCCAGAGCTGAGTCATGAACTCCAGGGCAGCTGCTTCATGTGGGAGGTGACCTCAGAAAGGTGCAGTAGGAGAGCGTAGAAGCGAGACAGGGAAGGGGACAGCAGGTACAAGATGCACTGTCAACTGTGTGACCTCCAGACAACCAGGACTCAGTCCTCCCAGGAACTGGAAGACAAGGAACAGCCAGAGAGTGTTCACAGCCAGGGACTGGGGAGCTGGGACAACACCCACCGATTCCTCGGGCCTGCTCGCACAGGGGGGGTCAAGCCTCAGTCAAAGACGTGTGGGTTTCTGTGTAAAGCTGTCATGTCACGTGGGCAGCCAAGGTGACTGTCAGTGTGTGAGCCAACACGCTTGTGCATGCAAATGCCCCATTCTATCAACACTTAAGAAAACGCAGTATCTGGTGGCAGGCAGAGCCCCTGCCCTGTTCCACCCCTTCCTCTGAGTGGGAGTGGGGCCGGCAACTCGCTCCTAACAAACCCACATGGCAAAGGTGCCCAGCGTCAGTCCTGTGACTCTGTCACATGACCCGGCAAAGGTGAAGGGACTGTAGACACAATTAAGGTCTTGGTCTTGCTATGGGTTGAACGTTTGTGTCCCTCCCAAATTCACCCTGAAACTTGGTCCCCATCGTGGTGGTGTTAAGAGGTGGGGCCTTTGGGGAAGTGCTTAGGTCACGGGGCTCTGCCTGGAGAATGAGACAAATGCTCTTATAAAGGAGGCCCGAAGGTGCTCGCTGGTCCTCCGTGTTCTCTGCCGTGCGAGGACACCCAGATGCACCCTCCGTGGGGGCCTCGCCAGGCACCCGATGTGCTGGCACCTTGGTGTGGGACTTCCAGCCTCCAGACTGTGAGAAACATGTTTCTCTTTGTATAAATGACCCAGCTCGAGTACTTTGTCATAGCAGCCTGAATGGACTAAGACAGGACCCCGACCCATTGACTCTAAGTTCATCAAAAGGCCGTCTTCCTGCATGGCCCGCATACTCAGGTAAGTCCTTTAAAAGGTTTCAAAGAGCGAGAATCGGCAGAGACTCCCTGCTTTGCTGCTGCGAAGATGCAGGCTGCCCGAATCCCGCAGCCCAAGGGGACCGGTCGTGCCCACAACCTGAGCGGGCTGGGAGGGAACCCTGTCCTGGTTCAGCCTCCACCTCGAGTTCCATCTTGGGACACCTGAGCAGAGAACCCAGCAAAGCCAGCCCAGACTTCTGTCCTGCAGCAACGGTGAGACAGTGACCTAAATGTCTGTGGTAATTTGTCACATAGCACAGGGATTAACACATATGTATGTGTTTGGTATTGGAGGAACATGAGAGACAGAGAGGGAGGGCGGGAAGAGGGCAAATGGCAGACAAGAAAGGAGAAAAAAGTGCCTTTAGCATTTATGTACTATTATACAGAATGTTTAAACATGCCTTACATTTTAAAATAAAATTGGAAAATAAACTATCATTTTACAACCCTAAACTTGTTTCCACTGAGAGATAAATCCAATGAGAACTGTTTATAAATATAATTGAACAATGCAGATTTTTATTAATTGAGCAAACACAGAGTGTGATTACTGTAAGGTTTTAAAATCGAGAAGCCACACGCTTGCCTGCGTGTGTATTCCACTGTGCATGATGCTGGGGACTCGGGGTCCCGTGCACAGCCCTTATCTGCAACGGCACCACCGGGCCCTGTCATGTGGGCGCTGTGTGCTTTCTAGGAGTGGGGTTGCGTTTTCATTTGTCCACGCTCACTTTTGCGTCTACAAGTGACAGCCAGGGTCCGGGGCAGGGTAGGGTGCGGCTCTGACATGGGATAGAAACTGCAGGATGGCCAGGCTGGTGGAAGAACATGGGGGATGAGGAACGCCCCTGCCTCTGCATTTCAGGACCCAAACCATGCGCCGAGAGAGCAGCCAGCTGGACACCGTTGTAGTCCTTCCCTTCTCCACGGCATCCTTGGAACTGACCAAGTGTTGCGGCACCATGGAGTCACCTGGGAAGATGTATTGGGTGGAGGCGATACCAGGTAGAGGAAGAGAGAGGAACTGTCCCAAACAGAGTGAGTGCGAGCTTCGGGCTGGCAGGGCCCGGCCCCAGGAGGGACCGGCACCCCACAGCCATTACCGTTTGTCACAGAGCTTCCGCCCAGCAGCTGGGGGAGGAGACATGTTTCCAGTGCGGTCTCGCAGCCAACTTATGTCCTGGCAGCTCAAACTTGCTTCCGCCCAGTGTTTGAGTTCACGAACGTTTTCAAAATACAGGAGAGCTGACCCCTCCCCACCCCCACACACACAGTGCGTTTTAAGAAAATTGAACCTGGTAATTCTGATTAGGTAACTGCAAAAGCAATCGATGGGGCCAATTTTTCATCTAAATGGCCTTACGAGGGTTGTCTTCACCCACTTCTACACTCGCATGATAAATGCAGTGTTTGCAAAGAGTTGGAGATGAATATTCTGCCGTCATCCGTGATTTTTACAAAGTGTTTACTGTTCTTACAAAGAAAGGCCCAGAGTTTTTTCACCTGAGCTCTGTCTCCCCCGTCCCAGCGTCCAAACCTCATCAGAACCGAGACTCTGGTTAACGGCTCCAGATCACCAAGAAATTGTCTGGTCGCTGCCCCCTGACATTCCTGTAAGACAAAAACCTCAGGGCCAGGAGAGATGATTGTGCACCTGGGTATTCAGTTTCCCACAATGTTCTGCGCGTTCTCCTGGGCTGGGAGGGTGCTGAAGCCTCCACGCCAATGTGCTTCCTGGCACCGTACTCTGGGCTGCGCCGTATGCAAATCTGAACACGTCCACTTTGAAAGATGACTTTACAGTCAGGTTTTCCTCAATTATAAATGAGGTGAGATCTCCCTGTTTGCCTGTCACCTGCCTTTTTGACAAACTCCTGGGACAGGAGGAATGTGTGTTTCCTGCACTTTAATAAAACACAGACAGCCTTGCCCCTGCAGTGTAAATTGCTACGCCGGCCAAGAATCCCAGTTATGGACAGTCTGCGTGTTCTGACGCTTTTTAAAGAAGCACATCATGGAATCGTCTAAGGCGAAATGAGCTTTCATAAACTAGAAGCTGCACTTTGAAAAGCTAAGGTGGTTATCCTGTTGTCTTCCTGACTCCTGATAGAGGAACGTACCACCACTGGCAAGGATGGAAATGGGGCGCAAGAATTTCATTTTTAAAAACATGGTGATAGATGATTTTTTTACCTTACTTTTCAATTATAGGGTCTTGGGGGAATGTTTGGCTTTTTAAAGGGTTTTGTGCAGATGTGGTATTTTTCATAATATTTTTCAATCAATTTTCAATCTCTGCTTCCCATTATCACAGAGATCGCCACGTGAGATGTGGGAGGAAAATATAACTGGAAGCTGTCGCTGCCCGTTTTCATTTTTGTGAGCTCAGATGATCAGAGAAAAGATCAAAAAAAGCAAATGTTGAAAGTCACATGAAAATATAGATCATTGATATTCTCAGTGATTATATAACACAACTCAGGAAAATAGGGTGGCTTAGATTTGGGATTTGGTGATATCCTCTAATGGATCATTTTGCTTTCAAAAATTTGAACCATAAAAGAAAGAATTTCCTCCTTGTTTCCCAATGACCTCCTGATATTATTTTATTCCGCACAATTTTCTGGCTACCGTTGCAGGCTGGCTTATTTCTTAAGTCACCTCCTTGATTGGAGCTGATCCCTCAAAGTCTTATTTTCCCATCGAGCTCACAGGTTCCCTACCCTGCAAGCCTCTAGAAAGCCAAGTCACCCCTTTTCCTGGGGCTTTTGCAGGTGGGAAGAGGTTCCCTGATGCACCCAACCAGGCTCCCTGGACACCTGGCCTCCCGCCTGGTGCTGGCCGTGCGGATGAGCCAGTGGCCCTCCCAGGAAACACGTTCATCCAACAAGATGGTTTATAGACGGAACGCATCCTGCTGAAGGGAACTTGAACAGTTAGAAAACAAGGAAAGAGTCCAGAAGATCCGTGAGTGAAGGTTTATAAATTGCCAAAGGTAGACTTTTAACTGTTCCCTTAGTGTGGAGATGACTCAGTATCTGTGGCCATCAGTCAATGATGCTAAGCTTGAACGCTGTGATTAACCAAACAGACCAAAGAAATAGTTGCCTACTGATGGGGATTTATGTCTGTCTTAAGTATCAAGACACCAAAATGAAAATACAGCTTTGTTTGCTGAGAAAGCAACCCAAAAGGAATTCTGTATTAAGCATCGTTAATTATTCAAAATCGACGCCAGTCTGTTAGGTGTCTACTATACGCCGGTGAGTACACTTGGTGTTTTTAAACATCGTCGTGTGGATAGCAGAGTGAATTATGAAATATACATAAACAATAGATTTTTCTGCACACTCATCCCTTATTTATTTACGGATGCAGACTACTTTCTCCCTCTGCCTTCCGTAATTAACTACAATTTCTTCTTTACTATGGAACAAAGGTCAATAATAAATATTTAAGAATGATTACATCTATAATGGCATCATCAGACTTTTGTCTTTCTCTCCTGTGTAAATATGGAGGGTCTCCTTGAAGGCAGCCCCAGGGAAACCCATGATCCAACCAGGATGGTCTCCGCGTAACAGGTTAAGTCATGGGCATATTCACAGGTCAAATGTTTTGAAGCTGAACTTATTTCAGGCAGCATTCTGCTTGTTGACAGGTCCCAAGGTCAGGCGAAAGTGCCTTAATCATACAGCTAACAGGGGATTAGAAAGAAAGAAAGAGAGAAACAGCTCTGTGATGAAAGGCAGTCGATGTGTCCATTCTCCCAGCTTCTCATTGAGATTTATGACCCGGGGAGGGAACTGCTTTATGTCATCATGGTTCTATCAGTGTCTGCATCCAAACGCCTCAGACCAGGGGAGGAGAGTGGGTCTGAAGAATCTTGGACTTGTCAAAACAACTTTTCTCATCGGTGACTGCACTGGCGTGTGACGTGCTAGGCACAGGCCTTGCTGCAAACGGTTGTCTGCACTTAACCCATGCACACTCTGAGCAGAAACAGTCCTCTGTGCCCTGAACGATTCCACATCTCTGCCCGCAGGGCCACACTGTCCAGCCGTAAATCAGTGACCATCAGAAGAGCCTGCAGGGCCCACCAGGAATGCATTCTTCAGCTCCGTGCTTGGGGCCTGCCTGACAGCAGGTTTCTCGCACGTTCAGAGCCCTAGGTGAAGGGCTGGACTTCTGTTCCATTCAGCCGTCTTCCTTCTCATATTCACAGTAACTCTGGTTTGTTTTCTTAAGCTCGGTGTAAATCCACTGAAGAAGTGGACTGGTTTCACCATGCACTTCTAACCCCCCTTTTGTGGTCTCAGACTCTGTCCTGGCTGGCATTGGTCGCCATAGCTCGGTTTCTGTGGACGTGCCGTGGTTCATGTCCATCCCTCTGTGATGGCATTTCTCTTCCATACATAGGTGCTTCTTGCAAGGTGGGCTGTATCACCCTCACGTGCACTATTTTTAATGTCAAATGAAAGATAAAGTCTTCATTCCAAGCTTTTGCAATTCTGAGCACCATAGCTAAGGAGACATCAAGAAGTTATCAAGAATGCTTGAACTTTATTTCATGCCTCGCAACACGGTTCAGAATGTCACGAAGAGCCGCACTGAGAGTTAAGGAGCCTGGTCCTACCTCTCTCCCGGTTAGAGCAGAGATTTCCCTCGTTGGTCTCCTCTCTCGTGTTTAGACAAGGCTCCGTTTCCACACAAGGCAGCCATCCCTGTGGAATAGGCCTCCGTGCCCTTCGGCAGCGCAGATTCGAGAGCGTGGCTTGTGGGAACCGGGTGCAGAGATGGCGTAGTCACCTGCGGCCCCCTCCCTTCACGGCGCCGGGTTCCACATGGCCGTATGCGGGTTTTTGTCCAGGAGCCGACGGAAGTGCCCACCCTCTGCCTTCACAGCCTGCTCTGCTCTGATGCACGGTGGAGGGGCGTGGGAAAGGCTGGGTCTTCGAGCTCCATCAGTTACCTGGTGGCCTTCCACTTCTGCATCCGAGCAACTGGGACAATAATAACACTTTTCCACGAGTTTGCATGTGATGGTAAATGCAAATATGGCAAAGACCAGGGAGGGGCAGCTTGCCTTGTTACTATTATTATTTCTGTGTGTGTGTAAGACCGTACGCAGCAAACTACCCAACTGCAGCACCGGCAGGCGGGCGTGAGGTCTGTGGGGAGCCCAGCTGCGGAGCCACGGCCAGGGATGTGGACACAGGGGACAGGAAGCGATGCCGGACATCCAGCGAGGCGTCTGATAACTAGGTCTCGTCCCCACGTGGCTGTCATTTATCACAGTGAGTCCCGGGCACTCTGACACGTCTCCTGAGGACTCCCGGACATGCCACTACTTCCACCCCCAGGCCACGGAAGCCAGTGCCACCAACAGCACTGGGTGCCACTGCCATGGGCTTTGGGCACACCCTCTGGAGTCTTCTGTAAATTTACAAACACAAGTGACTCTCTGTACCTGACCCGAACTTCTAAGTCATTGCCAACTATAAAACAATAACGTATGTTTATGAAATCACTCAAATATATTTTGCACGTTGAACCTTTCACCTCAATCTAGCTAGGAAATCAATAGCTACAAAAATATGGCAGCAGACAAATCATTCCTGTAAGTCCCAATTGCTCGAATAACCACGTGGTATCAATTCAAGTAACAACACCGACAGGTGCTCGAGACGGAGACCGCACAGGGCCGGCTGAAGACATGACCGTCGCCGCCGTAGTGCAGGCAGCTGTTAGCGTGGGCAGCAAAGCTGTCTGCCGAGGTTCTGCCAACTCACCGCCGATGGGAACTGTGGTAGCGATTCTAGCCTCTAGCTTGGGTTTGGACAGAGCTTTTCAGAATTCTGGGTGCCCATAATTGATCTCTGAATGGGGTGGCAGCTCCCAGAGCCTCCTTCTCCAGGGAGACCCGGCTCAGGCCTTACAACCTGCAGACAGCTCGGTGCACTTGGGCTTGGCCTGGCCGCTGCCGCCGCCGCCGCGGTGGCGTTTCTGTTGTTGGCAGCGTGAGGGCAGATATTTGCCCAGACCTGCACCCCTAAAATGACCGCAGTCCCCTCTGTGCAGTCTGACAGCAGGTGCCGAGACGTGCCCTGCCCCCACTCTGCCTTTTGTTTGTGTCAGGAGGAGCAGGTGCTCGTCCTGTTAGCGCCTGCGCACAGGGTGTTCCTGCCGGAGGGCTCGGCGGGACCCTGACCGCACCACTGGCTGTGGGCAGCTTCAGTCTGGATGTTGGGGACACGTCACCCCTTCTGCCAGGCTGTGATGGGCACCCACCGTCACTCTGAGACAGGGACAGTACAGGGAGAGGAAGGACCTAACTTGTGGAGCTTGTAGGACGTGGCAGAACCGAATTCAAGAACACGTCTATTCACTGCTGGCTTTCCAAGGGATGTATAAAATATAGCAAATGCGTGTCCAAGATTGGATTCTGACTTACAGCTGAAACCCGGTGGCAATGACAAGGACATAGTTAATGGCAATAATGTAACAGAAATAAGATTGAGAAATCCCCTGAGCATCAGTGCAGGGAGGGAAGCTAAGGGACAGCTTCTAGTAGGAACGGAGGCAGAAATCCAGGTGTGAGCTAGAAGAGAGGCTGCCAGGCGCGGGGCACAGTGAACACATTTGCAAGGGGATTACGTCGTGGTCCCGGAACATCCGTTCATTTGACAGACACCTGTGGAGTGTAGTCAGGTGCAAGTTGCACGCTTGACACTGGGGATGCGTCAGGTAGTGACGAGGACAGGAATCTCTGTCCCTGGGATCTTACATTCCCGTGGGGGATACGGGTGAGAAATAAGATACACACAGTAATCATCTATTTGTTTGCTACGTGCGGCTGCTCAGGCCGCCAGAACCAAGTCTCTCTCGCCCAGCCTCTGGGCTGCAGGCCCCGCCTGCGTAAGACAGGGCGGGAGGGCACAGCCATTCTCCTGGTGCCTTTGCTGTCATATTCATCTTCACGTGTGGCAAGGGGGACCTTTGTTGTGATGACGTTGTGAATGATAACCTGTAGATCACCTCGATCTTCTGGCAAACAGGTAAAGAACAGATCAAAACTTTGCAGTCATCTATCCATCGTTCATGCACCCATCTCTCCCTTTATCAGCTTGTACATGCGCAGAGCAGAGTAGAGTTTCTCTCTCTGCCGCGGCCTCCCTGGCCACACCCCCATGCAGCCCTTCCGGGCCCTCAGACGTGCCGGGCCGCAGGAGAGCAACACGCCTGCCGCCGCGTGCTGCCCCACACAGCCTGGTCAGCCACGGCATGTGCTAGGGCAAGACCCACTCAGCCTTCAGCTGCTGTCTGTGTCTTGCTGACTCTGCGCCCTGAGGCAGGGCTGAGAGGAGCCTTTCCTTAACTCCCCACTCTTTTTCAGAGGACCCAAAGCCTCTCTTCAGAGGGAAATGCAGAAATCCACGTAAAGCCAAGCAACCGTCCCCCTGCTCAGGAGCAAGAAGGAGCCCGTCTTGCTCTCAGCAGTGCTGGGTGATGCCTCGGGGAGGACAGGCCTGGCGGGGGGCGTGGATCCTCGGAGGGGAGCAGGAGGAAGGGCTGTGGCCCTCAGACTCTGAGCTGGAGAAGGGCTGAGTGCCCTCCTGCATGCCGTGTGTCTTTGATCTGCTAAGACTTCATTTGTCCCTGATGCACAAACCTTCTCATCCCTATAATACCTAGAGCACAGGTGGGACTTCTATGACGATGCACACATAAACAACGATTCGCAGAAGTGTGAAATCTATAAAATAATTTACAGAGTAGCATTGCTCAAGAGTGAGACCACTGAACCTGGTACCTGGAGTCCGTTAGATTCGCAGAGAACAACCTGTGTCCTCTTGTCTGTCAGCTCAGCTCTGCCCACCTGAGACACAGGTGTGTGTCCTTGCCCGACGATGCCCTCTGTCCCTTTATAGCAATGAAAGAGCAGAAGGAGAAGGAAGGAAAGGGAAGGAGAAAGAAGGAAAGGGAAGGAGAAAGAAGGAAAGGGAAGGAGAAAGAGGGGTAGGAGGAGGAGGAAAAGGGGAAAGGGGAGAAAGTCCAGGTGATCACAATGAAATGTTAGACATGCAATAAAATGATACAGGTTTTACAAGAAAGCATTTAAGAATTTACCTATTTTACATTTTCAGAGAGGAATAGACTCTTCTTGGTAAAGTGTAAAATCTAATGGCCAACTTAACCATGTCAGCATGAAAAAAAATGTGAAAAAAAATAACAAAACCAAAATCGAGTGACCAACAACTAACTTGGAAACTTGCTAATAAGATATATGTCAGAAAAACATATTTTCCAAGACCAATTAGCACAGAGACTCTCCAACTGGGCACCCGCTCTCTGCCAGGCATTGTGAACATGTTCACTTTGCAATAGAAAGAAATTGGTATTTAGCCTTGAATCCTTGTAAACACAAAATTAACTCCAAACCACTGTGGTGATTACAGTTGCACAAAACAAACAAGCCGTTATAATCTTGAAAAAAATCTACATATTGTCAAAATAATAATATTTTACATATAACAGGCTGGGACTAACATCCCTGAGCATTGAAGGAGAGGCAGTAAGGTGGGGATGCAAAATAAATTTTGCGAGAAGTTGCAGGGTGTTACTATCCTTCTCTTGCTTAGGGGATATTAACAGAGACTATGCTCTGAGCTTAACAAATCAGGAACAGTAAACACAGTTTCTTCAAGGGCTGAATCATGATTCACGGCCTCACGGTCTACATTTTGCTAAATGCAGAGCATGAGCGGGGCCAGCGGGGCCTGCCAAGAGCCCACGAGTGGACACCCGGCTTGTTTCTGGAGCCGTCAGGTGGGTGCACGCCTGGCCCCTCCAGGTGGGAGAAAATCCTTTTCCCTGATGGATCTGCAAGTGCCTGGGTGTCTATAGCCCAGTCTCCCCCACCCTGCCTCCCTTGCTCCTGCCCTGCCGGGGTCGGGGTGGGGATTCGGCCCTCCTCCCTCCTTGCAATCTCCTTCACGGGCTCCTCTGGGCAGGTCTGCTGAGGCCACACTCGGAGCAGGACACAGCCTCTCCCCTGTTCTCAGGCCACACTTTATTCCTGTTCTAAAAACTGACCATTCTTAGCTGCAAAATGCAAAAGAAAAAATATAACATTTATCACATTAATTTTTAAATGAACGCTGTGGGAAATATATTTCCTAGATGAATGAACAATGTAAAATTCAGCAAGACTCCTGCAGTCAGCAAATGACACCTGGGGAGAAAACGCAGGTCTTTTTCTTTCCTGGACAGCATCTACATTCCCTTTGTGATGCTGTGCAGAGAGGGACACATCACACACTAATACGACACTCCACTTAATGTGCTGCATAGGAAGAGCCAGGAGCACTCATTCCTACCCATGTATTTTTAAAATATTATCTGTAGAAGCTTCCTTTTCCTTTTTCTAAGAAAAAGGATAGAGTTTAGAATATATTCTATAATCTAGGAAATATTGATCATCCATTATCTGGAAAGACATTGATAGCATCACTGTTCTCACTAACTGAAATCATTGAAAAAACATAATGAAAATTCAATAGCTATAGATTCCGTCAGCGTTATGGTTTAAGAGTACAATTACTATTAAATAAAATTTGTGACATTCCAATGACCTGTACCTTCGTATTTACAAATTGGTAACTAAATATTAACTGTGGCTCAGCACTTAACTTTCATAATGATACTAGATTTTAATTTATGGAAATAAAAATTTAAATATTTTTGTATCTTATTCACTCATAGTTGAAAATTCTGTTTGTTTTGCTAAACTCTAGCACATCCCTAGCACGATGTAGGTTGATTCACCCTCTCTACCCCTCCCCTATTCACCAGGTGACGTGCAGGTGCTCAGCAGCCTGGTGTGTGACTTCAGCATGGACCACGCCATCGGGCTGGGCCTGTTAGATCTTTAGGGGACGTAGCCAGGGGACGATAGGAAAGCAGGAGCCAAACCAAACTTCCCCCTCCTCAGAGAGAAATGAAAGTATCTTTATTTATATTTTTCATTTTAACATGTAATTCTCTCTCTTTTTTTCCCAATTCAACTTTACAAGGAGGAAGAGGAGGAAGAGGAGGAAGAGGAAGAGAAGATGATGAAATTATGAACATTCTTCACGGACCCTTTCCATCTGAGGGGTTTCTTAACCTGTGTGATGACCTCCGACCCCAGCAGCTTGACCCTGCGGCATCCTCAACGCCCCGTGGAAGGCGTTTTCCATTCGGAGAAGCCGAGGGCAGGCGACGTTTGCAAGGAGAACTGATGGAGCAGGTGCAGGCTGATGCCTTGCTTCCTCCACCAACACATCCCCATCCCTGCCACCGCGGGAGAGGCTGCATTCCCACAGGACATTTTATCTGGGTTATTTGGATTCATAGGAGTTCTCCAGCAAACTTAGCCTTGATCCATTTGCTGGCCTGCCTGTGTCGTAGCTAGAGGAAAAGAAGTCTGCCCCACAGAGATGCGTGCCAGGTTGCTTTCACTCCAGGTAGCTTTGACTCTCTACGAAATTTGATCCTGATGGGAGCAAAGTAAGGCCATGATTAGTTTTTGTTTTTTTCCTTTTTGAAATAAGGTCTTGCTCTGTCACCCTGGCTAGAGTGCAGTGGCCTCATCATAGCTCCCTGCAACCTCAGACTCTTGGGTTCAAAAGATCCTCCTTTCTCCGCCTCCCAAGTAGCTGGCGCTACAGGCATGCACCACCACACCTGGCTCATTTTTCTATTTTTTATAGAGATCGGGCCTCACTATGTTTCCCAGGCTGGTCTCAAACTCCTGGCCTCAAGCGACCCTCCCGCCTCAGTCTCCCAAAATGCTGGGATTACAGGCACGAGCCACCGTGCCTGGCCCATGATTAGTTTTTACGCCTTTCTGAATGACCAAAAAGGAAAGTAAAGCCATGACAATTTTTCTATTACTTCCCACCCATTTGTCTTCCTCTTTCCCCTCTTCCTCCTTCTCCTCTTCCTTCTTTCTCTCCCTCTCATGCCAAAAGCAGTGGATAAAGAACTACCCCTTATTAAATTAAAAATATTAGAATAATAAAGAAGCCATAAAGATTCCTCTGCATCTTTAGTCAAGGTTTTGCCTGAATTGATTCATAGATACATGCACATACATTACGTAGGCATTGTCGGAAAAGAGGCTCATCTACTTTTCAACTATTTGTGTTTTCCATAGCTAATAGTAGTTACTATAATCCAAAAAGAAATTCCCCAGAATTTATTATTAGCTAGGGGAAAAGTAACTAAAATGAAACAAAACTTATTTATAAAATAATATTCAGAAACTCTAACCGGAGGGTAATCTTCAGTATAATTTTTGATACTACAAAATAAAATGCCTTCGAAATGCTTGGAAAATAAATGAAATTTCAACGTTGAGAAACAGGATTTTGAATGATGACTGTGGATTTATTAGGATGACTTGAGAAAGAAAGTTACATTGCAAGACAGAAAATAACTTTGATTTTAGTACTTTCCATAGTACACATATATTTGTGTTAAAATGTTAAACAATACACATGAGATATGCAATTCTTAGATACGCAGTTATTGTCAGAGACGCCCCTTGGCGTAGGGGGTCAACGTGGTATGGAGAACGTTCGATAAACACTCCTTTCTGGAACACAGCCTGGACGGAGCTCCAGCTCAGGTGGACGGAGCCGCCAATGCCTCTGAGCCTGGGCGGTCTCCAAGGCGACTCACGGAGGAAGGGCGGGGCTATCCATTTCGCACAAGAAGCCACTGGTCGAAGGCCAGGCCCGATTACGGCACATGGTAAATCTATTTTCTTTCTTTTTCTCAAAAAATTCTTCTTAAAACATGGTGAAATTTCAGAGAAATTCTTTTCTAGTCTGTGAGAGATTGTAAATGCACCAGGAAGGCGTCACTTCCCAGCTTTCGTTCTGGCTGGCGGGCAGGTGTGCCCAGGCCAACGAGAAGCTCTTCCCCAAGCAGGGCCTGTCCCCTGCTCTGATCTGAGACTCAGGACACCACACGGAGCTCTGGGCAGAACGCGTGATCAGTGCCATGCTTACAGAGAGACAAACGAATCAGCCCTGAGGGACACGTGCTGACGTCGCATCCTCACGTTTGGCTCAGTAGTTAAGACTGAAACGCGCTTACGGATCTCAAGATCAGCGCAAGTCATTTCATCTAAGTGTGTGTGTGTGTGTGTGTGTGTGTGTGTGTGTATAGACCTGCCCACACCCGTGCATCCCAGAACACGGATACACATACACACACACACACACGGCCGATATCTCTGCTCCGTTCACTTCTGCCCCCCTCACTTCCGCGCATTTGGACACTCATTTCTTACAGTGATCCTCCGAGAACTTTCGCCTTAACTTCCGTCTTCGGCAAAGGGGGTCACACAGTCTCAGCGGCGGGCAGGTAAGAAGCTACTAAAACACATTCCCCCGTCCACAAGTTTAAAACTTTATGCAAAATGAAGTAACTGCTTTTGTTTCTTATTATGGCATTTGTTTTGAGTGTACAGTTCAAACTTCCCTGTTGACGGAGACCAGACCTCAGGCAACCTCGCTGGAGGGGCGTGAGTGACAGGGCCTCACGGAGCCGGGATTTACTGCCTTGCTCGGGCCATTATTTCTTCAAAGACTCACCAAATCTCACGGTAGAAGAAATGCATTTCTTGGTGCACAAGGGAATGGTTTTGTTGAAGGAGGGCAACTCATGTGTGAAAATGTTATGATACCTTCCAGGTATTAAAGGCTGAATAATATCTCAGGTGCTTCTAGGTAAGCCCTCTCTGGAAACTACAGGTTCCAGAGCTTTCTATGATTGGTCTTCAAATGACCTGTTGGGACGTTAATGTTGAGTGTCTCTGACACTCTCCCAATAAGCATCTTCAGTAATGTCCTGCTCACAGAGTCACTTCAACCTGGTGGCCTCAGCCATTCTCCTCTTCTTGTATGTCATGTTTATCCTTCCTCGTGGAATTGGGCATGTCCAGATGTGCTGTACAGAACATGCAATTACGTTAAATGACAACACGGAAGATGTATTCACGCTCAGTCTTTATTTCCTTCTACTAAGCGATGCATTCACAGTGGAAGCTTGCCAGGAAATGCAAGAGCAGGAGAGGAAAGGCAGGCACGGGAGAGCCTGGTGGCATGGCTGAGGGTAGGCCCCTGCCTCCCTCGGATGTGGGAACCACAGTCACATCTCAGCGGAGCCTGGCAGGCCTGCTTGTCACCGTGGCTGACGGATGCCAGCCCCGCTGGAAGGCGGGGTCACCCTCTCCCAGCTTAGTCTCTGGCATCTCTTTAGAAGTTCGAGCTGTGAACTCTCTGTCACCTACTCCAGCTGGAGAATCTGTTTGGCTGCAGAGACATGTGGCACGTCACACCGGGATGGTTGCAGGAGGGGCTTTCGCTATACACACTACGGGTGCATGCGATACACCCATGTTCAGATCACATTCACAAGCAGTGCTTCAAAACAGCCCTTTCCCAGGGGTGGCCCAGGTAGCCAACGCTGTACCTGTCACGAATGGCCTCCAGCATGGCCTGAAAATGTCTCCTCCCTCTTTCTCTGGAAGTGGCCACTTCACAGCTTATTATTGGAGTTGTATTATTATCAGAGAGGAAGAATCCACGTCCAAAGCTAAATAGATTCATTGACATAAGGGCCTATGTTGGACTTAAAGCCTCATATCCCAGGAGGATTATTTGACATCTCACACTTAAGTTTAAAGCTGTTTTAATATTAATAAACAGACAAAAGTTCCAGTTTTCCTCAATGTACTGAAACAATTCCAAGGCAATCTGATATCTGGAGAGCGTTGGTTAGTGGCTAGCGCATTGATTGGCAGTTTTACACACACAAAAAGAGCCATTTTCTTTGCAAAGCCATCCCGAGCAGTCTTCCTGCCACGGTGTGTGATGCTGAGGCTATTTTTGGAAACAAAAGCAGTGGCAGAATGACTGACTCCATAGATATCACTGAGGCTCACATTAAGGGAGACCTAAGCCCAGGTGCCGTGACAGCAAGCTGGGCATGTGGCACGCTCGGCATATGCTAATGTCCTGGGTATGTAGGTCACAAACAAAATCGGTGTCCTACCACGCCCTTCATTATTTTGCCATGATCACAGTGTTTAACAAAACTAGAGGATAGAACTACTGTAGCAGTAGATACTGGTAGTTTTCAATACATTAAAATGAGGGGAAAAAATAAAAGATGACAACATGTTTGAAATGCCAGAGATATTTACACTTGCAAACCATGTGTCCTGTAGCTGTTTCCCACAGCAGAGCCACCAAGGGCAAACGAGGCCCGGCCATGCAGAGCTCCCACAGACACTGTGCAAAGGGTTCAGCGTCATCAGAGTGTCAGAAAAGACAGTGTCTTCCCGCCCTCTCCTCATCCAGTTTAGGGTTTTGTCGGAGTTCTAATAATTAACCCTGATATTTGACGTTTAATATCTCGGCCATTTACAATCACGTCGAGTTACTGATATTTGGCAGACAAGCATTCGGGATGCATGCAAATCTTCCAAGGACGCTGCCAGAGACTTTTTAAAATTTAGACCAGATTGGAAAAAAAAAAAAAAATGCTTAAATTAATCTCATTTCTTCTCCCCTTTCTAAGTCATTTTCTGATGCAAGAAGGGATCTGAGGTGTCACAGGTAACTAACTTGCTATGACATCATTCGTTTCAATAGTTCACTTCTATCATGCTATTCTACACAACAAATTCCAAGAATCTGGAGATATTAGCCAAAACGATGTTTTCTAAAATGTACAAAGCTTGCTCCCTAGAGAGTGTTACGGTCAAAGAGGAAATCCCAGTGGCACCACGCCGGCCGGCTGGGGCTACTCACAGGGGCTACAGAGTCAGACCTGCAGAGCAAAAGCATTCGCCGCTCGCTCCTTTACCCTTTGGTAAGCGTTGCCTGTTTGCAAGGAGCGAACAGGACGTGCGTGTCCAGCAAGGCCGCGGGCGCGCTTTCCAGACAGCGGCACGGTGGCACGCATGGCCTGCCGCGCTGCTGCCGCGCATTACTGGATGCCGCTGGATTCCCCCCTCCCCTTGTACATGCCGGGGGCGAGAGTAGGGGTCAAGGTCTGACGGTAGCAGCCACCGCGGACTGAGTGCGTGTCCCTCTGCATCTCAGGCACTGACCAGGGGTTCTGTGTGCCTAATGTCACATCCAACACTGTCAGTCCTTGGAGCACTTTGTGATCCAGAGGGGTC
This sequence comes from Cheirogaleus medius, assembly GCA_008086735.1. Lineage (NCBI taxonomy): Eukaryota > Metazoa > Chordata > Mammalia > Primates > Cheirogaleidae > Cheirogaleus > Cheirogaleus medius. The sequence continues at coordinate 29,209,074 of VBSM01003039.1, forward strand.
AGCTGAGACCCTGGCCAGCTGAGGTGCTCGCCCAAGCCGGGCAGCAACCCTGAGGCTCCCGTTTAAATTTGTGCTGCCTTCCCCGTGGCACTCACTGAGGAGGATGGTTCCGCTTGCCTTACCTTGGAAGGAGATGCAGCATGCCACGGAGACCTTATTTAAATCACCACACACCGATTAAGCATGTTTTGTGACACAGTTCTTTGTCCTACAGTCTCCTCTTTGGGGGCAGAGAAACCTCAGTTTACAAATCCCACAACGTTCATAAAATAGGGCGGGTGGGAGACAAAAGGGGTCTGCCTTGGTCCCGCAGATGTTGCCGTCACTCGGTGACACCCACGCGATTTAGCAGAGTTGCAGTCAGAAATCGCCACGCAGGGAGCTTCCTTTCCTATCAAGGGTCACTGGTTAGAAGTTTGAGGATGAGAGACAATAAATCAAGGCTTCCGAAGAACCAGCCGCGGGAGAGGCCGCACACCCTGGCTGGCCCTGCACGGCGCTTCCCCTCCCCTCTGCACGTCCTGCCAGAGGCCAGGGCTCCTGCGCAGACCTGGAAAGCTCCTTGCCAAAACTTTCTCAGATTCCCAATGGTAATAACTCTTCCTTTCACCCCAAGCAGGCAGGACGACACTTCTATCTAAGATCAAATGTCTCTCATATCTTCTCTTTCTTATCGGTCAGGTAAGCTCACTGTCTTTGGCAGATCCGAGCAAACTTCAGAATCTTTCCAGTCTCCAATGGACAACAGGGTCTTTCAATCCCAATACACATCTACATGCCCAGGACACTTCATTTTAATTTTTTTAAATGTAAGTTATTATTAGTATCATTATTATTATTATTTGGCTTTAACCATGTAGGCAAATAACGCCAGCAAGAAAAGGCCAGTTATCACCAGTGGTGTGCTGACGGGCTGAGGACACAAACCAACACCACCCTGCAGTGCGACACTGGTCATGTGACCAGAGCTGACCCTATAGTTTGGCACAAGCCATACTGACCAGTGCTGACCCTACCATGTGACAAAGGCCATACTGACCAGTGCTGACCCTACCATGTGGCATGGGTATAGGGTCATACAGCCCTGTCCTGACTCCGTGGTGTGTCGTGGGTTATGGGGTCACACTGACCAGTGCTGACTCTCCAGTATGTCATGAAGGTTACAAACGGGACACAGGTGAGACAAAGCACCTGATTCTCAGGCCATTTCCTGCTGAGACCGAGCAGTCTGGCCAGCACGGTGGACGGGTGCTAGACTGTGCTTCCAGGAAGGAGTCCTGGGTGTGGAGAGTCTGGTGAGGGAGACGGGGCGCGATCCCTCCCCACACTGGGCTCTGGCGGCACCTGCAGCTGTGGGAGGGGCCTCCTGCTGCTCCCAGCCCTGTCCTCCCCGCCCTCCTCTCCCCACCCATCAGGACCGGTAGGACTCAGCGTCCAGGACTGGCACGGAGGCTAATGACCCACATGGAGAAATTTCCATGGAAAAGTGGATGATGCAAATGCTCTAGGGTGCAAACATCCCCCTGGGACGTGGCAGATGAAGATGCAAAGTGGTCAATTTCAAAAGGCTTAAAAACGGGTGAAGGGTTTGAACTGGATCAGGGAGAGAGGTGACATCTGTGAAACCCACGGGGCCGATAGCACTCTTACTCGACAAGGGGCATCCTCTCCAGCAGCAGTGGGCACGCAGGAGGGACGGGCCCAGAGTGGTCTGTAGCTGGGATGGAGCGTCCTGACACTGAGACCCCAGGCCTGGCCCCGGCTGCTGCAGAAAGGGCCTAATGACCCCGAGGAAGGGGAGCACGGGCAGAAGGAGAGTCCCCCTCTGAGCGGTGACCAGACGGCTGGGAGGATCCTGATCCCATCGGCCACAGTGGAGACTCCAGAGAAAGAATTTGTTTTTTTTAAGTAGAGATTTATAGATGGAAAAACACATTTTGGACATTTCGAGCTGGAGCAAGAATAAGTGGAATATCTAAGGAAATCAGCTCAGTTGACAGGTGGAAATGAATGGTTGGACCATAAAGAAGACCTTCCAAGTTGCAGATGAACTTCTGGATTTGCTCTCTGAAGTCCGGGAAGAAGGTGGAGCCTGTGAGGAGGACCATTGCACGCAGGAGAGAGGGATTAGGGACACGCTCCTGATGGATGAGCAGGGGTCAGCTAAACACCTAGAGACTGGGTCGTGGGGGAGGAAGAGAGGAGGGAAGAGCCCAGAAAGGAGAAGGAATCAAACCCCACCTGCTGAGCACCTTCTGTGCCCTCCACTGTCTGTTCTAATCTCCATCGATTCTCTTAATCTCTAAAACAATTCATAGCAAGTAGGTGTTCATAGAGTACTGAAAATTTTAAAAAGACTCCAAAAGTTAAATTAGCTACCTAAGGCATCATGACCCACGGAGTTAGTCCATGACGACCAGGGCACTGCACAGCCACGGTAGTTTCACGTCCTCAAAGGAAGAGAGAGGTGGTCCACGTCAGTGTGATCAGGATGTCAAAAGGGTTGCGAAGTCCGGTCAAGCTGCGCCCAGTTGCACAAAGTGACCTGAAGGGGCTTCCACAGCTGATGCCGGTTCTCAGTGCAATAAATAAAGGGCAGAGCAGCGAACCGGTGGGAAGAGAGGAAGGGAAGTTAAATTGTGAAGTAATTATGTGTTTGGAGCTTCTATCACAAGATGATTCAGTTGTCTAAGAAACCCCGTCCTGCCAACCTCGCCACTCCATCCCACCAGGGGAGGTTGAGGCTGAGAAGGCCCCACACCAGCCAAATCGCAGGGCTGCAAAGTGTCAAGTGGCCTCACACCTGGCGGGTGTCTCCTGGAAACCTGCGGGTCGGATGGTTGGGCGCGTCTCCCGGCTCACAGATAAGAGAGGAGCCCCTGCTAAAATAAATGACCATAAAAATCAATTCAGTGAACATACTGAATTCGAGACACAGCGTCACCCTCATTAACGTCCAGTGTCCTGGGTCTTTAGCAAGAGCACGCTCATCTGAGTCCAGAAAAAATTGTGCAAAAAGAACTTTCCTTCTGCCTCCGTGCCCACTGAAGGTAGCTTTCATGTTTGGTACCTCAATACCTTCACCTAGAAAAGGAGTTCCGTTTTCAGTTTTCACTGCTGCTGCTGCCGCGTGAGTTCTACAGTCCTGCCTCTCTCCCTCTACCGGCAGCATCCTCTGTCCCTGCCCCCCTCAACGACACCCCCACACTGAACCTCCCAGGAGCTGCTGCGGGGTCAGGGCCCTTCCCAGGGTCAGCACCCCAGGGACCCGGCTCTGAGGCACGGTTTGGAGGGAGCCCTGTGTCGGCCGCTAGGGAAAGCCTTGTGCTTGCAGCAGCCTGGCTGGGCAGCTCTGGCAGTTTGCAGGTTGCAAACTGAAGGTGATCTCAGGGTGATCTATTGTTCCTGGACGACTTGTCATGCGGGACTGAAATTTTGTGGGCCGCGTAGAGCAACGCCCCATCAGAAGGGCACCGCCTCACCGTCCCCGACGCCAGCACCCAGAAGCAGGTCCCTTATCAGAACATGTTTAGCAAAACATTTTCATTTTTCTGTCTCATTTCCATCTGGACTTTTATCAACTCTGCTTTGTGAAGGTTAAAAAGGTAAACACAAGGCCAGCCGTCTGCGGCAAGCGGGCCAGGATACCTGTCAGCGTCTGGCGTATTATTCATTGCGGTTGTGTTTGTCATTTCCTTGGTGTGTTAGGGTTACAGCCTGCAATTTCCACCAATCATGCCCATTATTTAAATGAGACAAATGGGCTGTTGTCAAGGAACGTGATCTGAGTGACATTATTATTCTGACCTAGTGTAAATGTCGTGACCTGTCTTGGGTTTCCGGCGGCAAGAGAAAAGCGGCCGGCCGTCGGGGTGACAGCGGCCTCTCCATAAATCAAGTGTTCCAGACGTTATGATAACTTTTATTAAAGAGCAAATGGATTTCTTGACATTAGGCTTTTATACATTTGAGACGCTAAATGCAAATGGAACTGCTTTCCCCCGAAGAGATAAAACTGATTCAGTTCGTGTGAGTGGAGAGAGGAAACGATACTCAATTTACTGAACTTGACCAATTTCTGCTATGCATGTGTAATGATTTGAAAAATTACAAACAGCCAAGATGTAGGGAGCGCACTTGCATTTTATTTCAGCAAGGGACTGTGTGTACGGTCATTACTGACATACTGATCGTGTCAGTAATATACCCAAATTTAACATTGTAATGTCATTTTACTTTAAGCCATTATTTACATATTTCCTATCATAAGTAGGCTAAAATAATTAAGTGACAGAGATGTGATGAGTTTTGTTGCATCTACTTTGCTTCAACTAAAGTCCTCTCTGCCCATGTGCTTACCAACTCCCCTTAGCAATAAGATGTGTTATGTATTAGGTTTTCTGTTATTTTTTCCTGATCCATGCTGTTTGTTTTTTTTGGTCCTAATCATTTAGATGTGTGAAATGAAACATGTCTCTAAAAATAACTGGTTGCTTAAAAAAAAAAAAAATCCTGAAAAAACATGTTTGTATTTTGCAACATTTAACCACAAACTCTTGATGGCTCAGAAAATACATTAGAAGAGGTTGATGCAATTCCTGAGAAATTAGTATTCATATAGAAATGAATATGTGGAGAAGAAAAAGTAATCTTCAATGCTGGTATAATAAAATTATAAAATACCAGCGTAGGATAAAAACAGGAAGAGCTTTGTAACTGAAGAAAGAAAGATTTAAAATACAACTTTATTCTTATAATGGGGGACATTCTGGATAACAAATGGGGTGCATTTTATTTTTGTGTTTCTCTGGGCACTTTGAAAAATCACAGTTTTTATTTCCATCCATACAAGATTGGGACAAAATACGGAAGACTGATCCTTGCTTATGTTTCGCCACGTGTCAAGGACAGAGAGAGAGAGTTCATACAGAGGACCTCTGGTAAGGGCCAGAAGCCATGTGTCCTCATCTGGGATGGGGACTGTCCCCCGGGCATCCGCAGTTGAAGACCTGCTTCCGCCAAGGAATCTTGAGGGACGAGCTCAGGACAGACGTCAAGACGGCTTCCCCTTATTAACACGCCGCGAGATGGTTGCGTTGTAGCAAACTGCTCCACGATCTGAGAAAATAGGAGCCATCAGAGTTTAGTGTTAGTAAGGACCCTGTTCACGTGGAGTTCTGAAAGTCCCCATTTTTATGGTGGCAGCACTGAGGCTGGGAGACGGGAAAGGAATTGGCCCGGTACACAGCCAGAAAGAGGCGGGAAAGGACCGGCTCAACTCTCAGTGCCCAGCCTTGGGAGGTCGCTGGTCGCTTAATCTCCTTTGCTTTTAACTTGTCTAATATTTACACAGAATTGACAACTGCCCATGGCCTTCCGCCTCTGGAAGGGAGCATCTGGGAAGTTTTTATAGTACCCAGGAACAGTTGGGAATTCAGGACACGTGGAGCTTTTGCAGGGATGGGTTCCTCTGGGGCTGAGCTTTGGGAATCAATGTCCCCAAGGGTGAGTCCACGATATTCTTCTCTATCCAACGGGACTGAAATGCTGCTTTGAGGACATTGGCCTCTTCAGACCCAAGACAACTGATGTTTCCTAGAGAATGGGTATTTTGGGGAAACTTTTTTCTGCACAACTAATTGGTTTCTCGTTTTTTTCAGCACTAGCCTCCCGGGACACTCGCAGGGTACGGCCAGTTTGCTGGGAACTTTCTATGCTATTGGCAGAGCCCTGGTGTGGAGAAGACACGGAATAAACATGAACAAACCACAGCCGTGCCTCAGTGGGCTCAGCTGGGGCTGGGATGCAGCTTTCTGAGATACTTGCTGGTATGTGTTTCTGCCTGTGCCGCTTCATTAAACCACTGGTGGAAGATCTCTGGGCCAGGCCTCTTATTTTCTACCCCACAGGTGTGTCTCCTGTGGACAAAGTTGGGAAGGTCCCCGCAGTGTTTCTCCAGAAGATTCTGCAGAGCGGCTGTGCGGTTGGAATGAAAAAGGAGCCACTCACTCCCTCCCCTGCCCTTTCTCACTGGAACTGACCGTGAAGAGAACCAGGCCCAATCACTGCTCACTCAGCCCCCTGTTCCCGGCGTGCGGGGAAACATGCGGCAGCCTCCTTGTGTTAGTGTCGGGTCCTCATCTGCAACATGCGATTTATATATGTTGTCCGGGGACACTGAGAGGTGGGGGTCTCAGCTGCAGGTGTGGAGAAGACATGAGCCTGGCTGAGAGGCCGCATGGTCCTGCCGCCTGAGAGGGAGGAAACCAATGCAGTCTCCGCTGCAAACACCTTGGCATTAATTCCCAATTCTGGAACTCCCGTCCCCAGCTCCGGCCTGGGCTCCCCACCACCATCCCAGCCGGTCTTCCATTCCAGCCGCTGGTCCTCGGTAGGGAGAGGGCTTTCTCTGCTTCTGAGAAACTGCTCGCGGAAATGGCATCCCTTGCAAACTTCCACCTTACATCCATTTGTTTTTCCCATCCCACACGCTATTACTGCCTGACGTTGCACTCGTATTTGTGTAGTGACATAGTAGATATTTACCCACTGGAATGTGAACTACCCCGGGCCCTGGGTCCCTAAGGCCCGCAGGAGTGCCCAGCACGAGAGGACACTGGGGAAGTGTTTGTTGGGTGAATGAGTGACTAATTCCAGGTTGCCAAATGTTGATTTCTAGGTCCTCACAAAGCATTTTATTCCTTGCCGAATAGTTTACGTTTCTCTGCTAAGCTTGGCCTTCTGCTCAACCACTCTCCACAGCTTCTTCCTGTGAATGCCTTAACATCAGAATGACCACTCTTCTAGCATCTATGGCTGCAAATTCCAACTTCTGTGTCTTCTGCCTGTGTGTGCTGATGAAATCACTTTTCCTTCTTATTATGGATCATTTGTCCCCTGAGCTTTTGAACGTTTGGTAGTTCTTTATAATTATACTCCCTAGGATGTACAGAGTTTGGATTGTGTAGACTTGCTATTTATATTTTTAAAATTTTTTATTCAGTTACATTTCTGGCAAATAATTTTGATCCTGTGGCATCTGAGTCTTAGGTAATCTATAAAGATGAGCGAACATCCTCAGAATTATGTGTCTTCAGTTAAAAACAACAACACAATGCTTCTTACTTTTGAAAAGTCATTTCCCTATATTCCTTCAAAAAATAGAACTTTCAAAAGAATTGGATTTGGTTTCTGCTTACAACTGCAGCAGACACTGCTGGCCTTGCCAGGAAACCTGGGCACCCAGAGATCTTGTAAGTGAAGCTCATTCTGACCTTGGATGGTCCCTGCTTGGGGTCTTCTGTCTGCAGGTCACGGGCCAGGGCTGCAAGCGCTGTGGGAACAGCCCCTTCCAGGAGCAGCCTC
>VBSM01003039.1:29239609-29277964 GCA_008086735.1 Cheirogaleus medius
AAAATTGCTTTAGGTCTTATATTCTCTGAATATCAAAAGCTGCATGGCAATTTCATGTGGGAAAAAATGGTAAAAGGAAAGTGTTTGCAGTTGTTTGGAAGCAGCGACCCAGGCCTCTTGGCTCGGAGGATCAGTGACAAACAGGGGCGTCTGCCCCAAGCGTGAAGCCAATCTGGGAGCTCAGAGAGACCACCGGGAGGGACACTGCCCACTTCCTCCTTGTTCCCTTCCTCCCTTTCTTTTTAAAGATGCTTTCTTTTGGACTACTGGAAGAAAAGGGATTTTGAAACCCCTTCACAGAGAATATGGGGTCATCCTGATCATTTTCCTCTTGCATTATCGTGACTAGCCATGTGTGTGCATGTGTGCGGGCCTGTGTGCACGTGCATGGTGAGTGTGTGCAAGCATGTGAGCATGTGCATGTGTGTGCTGTAGGTGCACAAGAGCCCTTGTGTGTATGTGCACGGTGAGTGAGTGTGTGCAGGAATTTGTGCATTGACTCTTGTGTACACACACACGTGTGTGCATGCGTGTGGCTTATGCAAGTGTGTGCATGCAGGTGTGTGCACAGAAGTGTGTGCCTGCGTGTGTGCCCACGCGCATGCCTGTGTGGTGTATACGTATGTGTGTGCTCGGGCCCTGGCTTTACTTTAGCTGTGCTCCTGTGCAGAGCTCCCAGAGGAATCTTTCTAGAAGGCAAATCTGATCGTGTCAGGCCCCGCTGGAACAGCTCCAGCGACCCCATCAAGTCCGTGCCCCTCGTCATAGCCAGACAAGGCGCATTTTGCCTCCTCTCCGCCGTCAACTGCCATCGCCACTCCCAGCTCTTCAGCGCAGCCAGCGCCCGTTGATCTGGGGGCTAATGGCGTTCACGCTTCCGATCCCCCCAGCCCCATGGCTCTTTGACATCATAACGCTGTACATTTTTCTCAAAGATTGTAGAACCTCGTGCTCTGCAAACTCGGCATCCAGAATCCCGCTGTTGCAACGGCTTTATTTCCCCACTTCTGCCGCGGCGTGTCTTCCCATACTGGCAGGGCTCGTGTTCTGGAATCATCCTTGCACCTGCCGCTCTGAGCCAGCTTCCTACAGCCGTGCAAGGGTGCATCTGCCCACGCAGGGCACCGCCCTGCAGAGCGCACACTGTGCTGCGTTAGACGTAGCATATTACGGCCTGGGGGGTAGCCATGCAACATGGTGGTACGTTTTCTTTCCTTTCTGTACTTCCAGCTGAGACGTAGTTGGCCGCGAATAAACGGTAATTGGGCAAATCCATACAAAACGCAAACACATTTTGATTTGAAATGCCTAAATTAAAATCAAAATGTGTGGGGCCTAAATCAAGTTGCAGGTAATGAAGAGATAAATAGCACTGATGCGTCCAGCCAACGGGCTGGATCGGTGGCCAGAATGGCCAGAGCTGCTGTCTTCTCAACGTGTGGCCCGTTCTGACATCTCTTCTGGGAGCAGATCCACGCGGACCGTGGCATGGGGCGTGGGGCGCAGCCACGGGAACCAACTGCCCAGCGGAGCCTCCTCTCCACCCTCGCCGCACCTGCGCTGTGGACGAGCCCTTCCCTTCCCGCCTCGGCTCCGTCACCTGGAAGACGTGCACGACACTGTCACGTCCCTCGTAGGGCTGTCACGGGCAGGAAGCACATCACGGCGCGCCGATGTCCTGGACCAGCCCAGGACGGCTCAGCCGCCGAACCCGGAATGTCGGCTCTTTCTCTCCATTTCTTGTTTTTCTTAGTCAACTTTCCCCACCCGGCCTGTGTGTGTTGAGGAGAAATGCATCCCTGGCTGATGTGAGATGCCATAGGCAGGCACCGGTTTTTAGCTTTCATTTGACATAGTCAATATTTAGAACTTCAAACTGCTTCCACGTCCGTGGTGGACTCAGCGAACGGGAATCGGATGGTCAGTTCAGTTAAGCCAAAGGCGACGTGGACCCCAAACGGGCCTGTGTGGACCCTCCCCGTGGCAGCACCCCCCACGCCTTCTGATGGTGGCTGTGACATGCCACGTACCTGCGTGGGATGCGGAGGGAGGGGGCAGCGGCCCTGCGGGGGGAGAAAGGGTAAAAACCTCTCCCCGGATGATTTACAGCCCGAGGACCCGGCTGCGCCCTGGTGACAGACCCGGCCCAGAGGTAGAAATGCCAAACCCAGACCGGGCAGGTCGCGCAGCTCAAAGTCAGAACAATGGCTGGCTAATTCATTTAACAGATTGGACACCCAGGGACCACAAGTGACAGCTTAAAAGACCGAGAAATGCCCCGTGGGCCCAGGGGGAAACTGGAGGTTGCAGGAGAGACAGCCAGCTCGGAGGCTCTGCAGGGCTGATTTGCATTCGCGGCAAGACAGGCGAGCGCATTAGCTGATGGAAGAGAGGGAGGCAAAGCTCTTGGAATTCACTAAAGTGTGCAAGGCCCTTGATCAACAGTCTGGCGTTGACTTCTGGTGACCACGTCAGGCCACCCCCATGCTCAGTGGCTTTCAGCGCGGTTTCTGGTGATGTTCGAAATGCAGGGAGCATGGAACTGGCCACAGGGCAGTTTCTTAGGTATTTCCCACGCTTCGGCAGCCGTCACCTCGTGTCTGGAGCCATTATCGTGCCTAAAACTAGCAAGCTGATGGCGATCTTTATGGTATCTAGGTATGCATTCCTAGGAAGTTTGAAATATCTAGAAAAACGGAGATATCATTATTAGAGGTATTAATTCTCTCTCATTATCTACCATCTTTATAAGTCATTATTTTCGGTTTTTAATTTGCCACCACCTATTTCTTGAAAAAGATTTCACACGGCAGCCACGGACACTGTTCGTTTTAATGCTGTTTTCGACACCAGACAAAGCATCCTGGATGCATTATTTGGCGCACTTGATGGTGTTATTTCGTGGCGACCTCTCCCATCGGATTTCCCGTCCTCCGCTCCCCGACCACATGCTTTGTCCTTCAGCAGACCGTGGTCCAGCCGGCTGCTGATGAATCGGCACTGTTTGGCACGTGCTGCTTTCTCCTTCCTCGGCCCTTCTTCGTTCACTGTTCTCCTGTATGGCATGAATTTCAAGGCATGTTAATAAAAGCCCCCTCTCGCGACTCTCTCTTTCTCGTGGTACCCACGTGGCAACCCCAACCCTGGTGGAACCCAGGCACATCCTGCTCCGTGGCCACCTCTGCCGAGCGAGAAGAGAGGCCTGTGCGTGTGGGCGCAGTCACAATGGCCCCTGTGCCTCTCCTCCCCAGCCGCCGTCTCGCCAGCTGTGGGCAGCATCGTTCTTCCCGCTGCTGTTCCTAGACTGTCTCCATCAACTGTCTGGGATTCTCAAGTCACTCCTCCCTGCAAACACACAAACGAACAAGCCAAGAAGCGGCCTTGAGCTCTCCCTCTCCTGGGCAAGCCCCTGCCACCTCCTCGGCCCCTGCCGCCTCCCCAGCCCCTGCCCCGACCCATGCCCATGCCCAGCACCCGGCCGCAAGGCACCCGCCTGGTGAGAGCCTCCAAGACCATCTGTGCTCCCCAGCTCCAAGGAACAGTTTGGTTTCCTTTGGATTCACCTTCCTAGAGGCATGAACACAGTCAAGCGCCCTTCCACCTGGAGCCTCTCGCGAGGGTTTCCAGGACGGGCATGGCCTGCACCTGGTCCTTCACCCGAACTGCCCTCTGACTGCCTCCCAACGCAATCCCCGCCTGGGAACCCTAGACTAGTGGGAGTTTTAATTTCACAGGACAAATCATAAGTACCGAGGTAAGAACCGTACTTACCTCTTGAAAGGTTATTATGGGATGTACCTTAAATACCTCCTGCCTTATGAGTGAGTTTTTTTGTTTTTCTGGAGAAAGCCTTTTCCTAAATGTGTTTAAGAAGTTGCCATGTTGCCAAATCCGACTTCACGAAAGGAAAGCGGTCTTGATTAGCAAAGTGTGCGAAAATACTTAACAGACCGTGAAGCATACATAACACATGTGGGAAGCAGCGTCCTTACTGTTGAATTGAAGGGTGTAGAGGTGACTTTCTGCTCAGGAGAGGACAGCCCAGGTGACACAAGAACTGGCAACACTTCCAGCCCCGCAGTTGCGAGATTGTTTTGTTCATTCCAGTACCTGAACAGGATCATGAAGGAGCTCCCCATGATTATAAAACAAATGAACAAACAAACTAAATATGTTTTCAGGCATTTTATGCATCACATCTGGATACAGAGCTTTGCCTCTGAAAGCCCCTCATTAGAGTGCGGTGACCAGGCCTTCTGCGTAGTTCTCATCCTAAGGACTATTCTTTGTCTCTGGGGGACAGGGCCAAGTGACGCTGAGCTCCCCGCAGCGCCCCTTCCTGCCTTTCTGACCCCTGGGGGGAACAGGCTGCCGTCCCTCATCCAAGAGCAGGGGGTCATGACCTGCAGGTGCCCGAGATGAGCCCAGTCTCCCTGTGTCTTCATGACTTCTCCGTCGGGCACGGGGGCTCCCGGACCTTCATTCAAAACGTTGACATTATTCTTCCGTTTTATTTTATTCTTTTTCGTGAAACTGGATTGTCTCACTGTCCTGTGTTTTCTAGGAATTTTACATAGATCTGGGCTCATGGTGAACAGTGGGTTCCTGATCATAAGGGACGCACCCCGGTTCTCCCCGATGCGGCCGAGAGACCCAGCCCCTCCGGCCCCACGCTGACCACACGTTGTGGGCTCTCATCTGGCCTGGACGCCTGGTTCAGCGTCACAGCACGTACTCAGATTATTCAGATAATAAAAGATTCATATTGCAGTAAAGGGGAGTCAGTATGTCAGTCTTAAATCCTAAGGAATGAAAGCTAAATGGAGAGTTTATGCATAGTTTAATGCTTTTATTCTTTTATTTATTTTTTAAATTTATTTGTCTTTTTATTTCAGGATATTATGAGGGTACAAAGGTTTTTAAAAGACGTTTTCTCTTCAGAACTCTGTTTAGAATCCGTATTTTTGATAAGGATTAAATTCAATTTTATTTAAGTTATTATGATTAAAATTGTGTCTTTTGACTTCTCCAGGTGTGATTAACTTTGACACAGAAATGGTGATAACTTCAAGCCTCCCTGCAATTGCATCGGCTATAAGAACTAAAGGAAAAGAGCATTTTATGATCCGAGTCTCCTTTCTCCAGCCTCTCTGTGTCCCTGGCACCCCGCGGTCCCATCTGTTCAGGACCCAAAGAAGATGGACTATGGATGGGGTCTTGTCAAGCACGATGCTGGCCACCAGTGGAGAAGACCCCAGGCAGGCCAGGGGCGTTCGAGCTGAACATTTGGACAGAACGTTGTGCTACTTAAGCCGGAGCAGTCACTGGTGCTCACGTGTCCCGGGAAAGTGTTCACGCAGGTACAGAAACCAAATCCACCAAGGAAAGTGCATGTTCCCACGGGAAAGCAACATGCATGTGACGCTTGGGAAATATCAGCTAATCAGAAGAAACCGGGAAAATCCTGTCACAGTATTAAAATCGTAGCTTTCAGTTTTTACGTTGAAAGTCTAGAGGCCACCAGAAGACACACTGCGTTGCACTCCCAGGTGTTATTTGAATAAAGTACGGTGATAAGAACGCCACCCCGGCACTTGGCATCTTCTCAGCACGCTGCTCGGGAAGGGAATAACTCTGGTCTATTTCGGTGATTTAAAACAATAACTTTGAAGACATTGCAACTCTCTTGATTTTGGTGAAAAATGCCAACTTGTTGGAATAGTAATCTGTGTTTGATTCCCCGAGCTACTGTTCTTTCCTGCCCACTGAACTCGACCCCACGTCCATAGGAAGCATTATAAATTTTTAAAATTTCCTCCGAGTTGGACATTTTAATGAACTACTCACAGCGGTCTGCTGTCAGTGGCCAGCGTTCGGGAGCAGGCCGGGGGAAATTTATCTCACCGGCACAATATGTAGTATGGCTTGTCACCAGGGCCTGGACTAATTTAACTCTGCGGTTCCCCGAATTAACAAGGCTTGTCTTCAAACCTCGGGACACGGGCGCTCTGTTCCGATATTATTTTATTGCCTGCCTCCCCACCTCCCTGGGGACGCATGTGACTGGATCCACCTGGAGCCTTGGTAACCAAGCTCTGCCCTCCCGACCTCCGTGATGGATGTTTCATATTTCACGCGGCGGTCCGCGTTGCCCTGCTCACGCGGCGACGCCCTGCCCACCGGTCAGCCCGCCCCCACCCTCATTTTTTCAAGCAGGAAGAATAAACATTTGACAAGGGAACTGTTCGTCCAGGAAGCTCCAACACAGTTGCAGTTGCAGGGGGCGGTCATTCAATCTGCCAAGCCCTAAATGCAGATAGATCATTGGCTGTGCTTGGGCCAAGCGCTGGGTCACTCGTAATGTGACCCCCACACACAACTGCTCTATGGGAATATGACACACTTCTTTAGGTATTAAATCAGCCCTGGCACGAGTGGTCTGCCAATGCTGGGAACGACAGGACGTAAAATACCAAAGCAGCATCATATAATTATACCCTGGATTCCAGGGAGGTTGGCACTTAGCTCTCTAGGTGTAAGACGCCTTAAGAAAAAAAGTAGGGAATGAAACAGAAACAAAGAAAAGAAAGAAGAGCCAGAGAAAAGATGAGAGAGGGAGAATTTACATACTGAGCATTCGTCTAGAAACCGGTCTGCAGTCACGTGGCTGGCTCCGGGCTCCACGCTCATGCGCTTCTTATCAGATCCACGTCTAATTCCCCTCCCCCACCCGACTCCGCACAAAGGTGCTGATAAAATAGAAGCAAATTTCTTCTATTAGTCACTGACAGCAATTTGAGTGAAATGAAGTTGTACCGTGATATTGTTATATATACAAGGTGCAAATAACCTAGTTTGAATAACCACAGCCTGTGTCCTTTTAAATGATTTTTCTCCCCATTTAGAGGGAAGCCTTTGATGTGATAATATTAATTCCCTCCGCGCTGGAAGGAAGAGGGAAAAAAAGCTCAAGAAGCGGAAATTAAATGAGTAATGCAATGTCAGTCAATCTTTTAAGCCAAGGCCTTATTAACTGCTAATCATTTTGTCATTTTGTCGCTCAAAGTAATAAATTCGATAGGGAAGGACTGGAATGTCTTATGTTTACTTTTATTAGCTTTAAACAGAAACAGTTGTGGAGATATTACATTATCAAGACGTGTGGCATTTAAGTGGTTTCTGTTCGGCGTAGCACCATTTTTCTTCCCCGCCGACGTCTGATTGCTGTAATTTTGAATAATCTGCCTGTCTAAAAAAAAATTTTTTTTTAAATTCTATCCAGACCTTACCCAGAGTTCTGCCCTTGGGGCTTTACCAGGATTATCCCAGGCGTTTGGGGACATCTAATTTGTCAGAAGTGGCTGCTCCGGCCCGGAGGGAGGTTGCTCTGCTTCTGGAAGGACCAGGAGAACACGGCCCCCAGGATCCGCACCCATGGCCTGTTCACGACATCGCTGTAAAAATCAGCAACTCAGGGAGGTCTGAAGTCTATCATCGTCCTTCCCACGTTGGCGCCCACGGCGGCAGCCCCGTGGAGGGGACACCGGGCCACTTTATCACACGGAATTATCCAAGAAAGCATCAGACGTTGTTTTCTCCCGACGAGAGAGTGATAGAATGTGTGGCCGTGTGCACATCCCGCCCACAGATAGCGTGCCGGCAGGTGTGCGCAGGTCAGTGTCCCTGGCTGCTCCACACGGCGGCAGCACTTGGACCTCCTTGTCACTGCACACGGACATTCTGAGTCTCAGCCTCTGCCGCCGTGGTTAGAATCTACTAGGTCCATGGCACGCCGGTGGGCCCACCCCGTTGCAAACTCACGCTGTCTGCTGGCCCCTGCCCCAGAAGGGACCGCACAGCCTGATGGGGTCACACGTAGACATCACAGGGGACGTCACCTGCCTTTGCAGGATGTCCCCAAGGAAACGATTGGAAACACTTCCTGGTATCAGCTTGTGGGAGGTGTGGAGGGAAGTTCTGTCATTCTCTAGCTGAGCCCAGGCGCACACCCAGCCCTGCGCATCCTTGCTGGATTTTCCGGGCAGAAAAGCCATCCCTGGACACGTGATGCCCGGGGCGACCTGATTCTCAAGTGTGGCTGATCAGAGTCAGTAGCTTCCCGAAGAATGATGCCCAGGCAGGCCGCGTGGGCCGTGGGGGAGAAGTGGCCGCGTTGCTCCGTTCTCTCTTCTTTGGGATCATCCTGGACCCAGCCTGGTCTTTGTTCCCAGAGAACTGAAGAGCTCACTGTCTGCAGCGGTGAGGAGCTTCCCGTCTCTTGTTATACAAGGAGGCTCCTGTAGGAACTGTTTCCTGAGGAAGTTTCTAGTAGTGGCTTTTGTGAACAAAGTCAGTCTGGGTTTGATATTTGAGTTGGCAAAAATGTTACCAGTTTGTGCTAAGAAAACGTGGGACATATTGGAGATTTTTTTTCTCTCTCCCTGGAGAGAGCTCATTCAGAAGGGCACAAGTGATTTGTTTTCTTTTTATCCCTTATATTCACAGTATTTTTGGGGGGAGGATAGAATTTGCGGATAGTTTTAAATATCTTCAGCTTTTAGTCATCATTTTATGATCCCCAGTAAAACTCAAATGAACTCCGAGTGGCAAGAAATGTCGAATGGCTCCTCACAAAAACAATAACAAAGAAAATACCTCATGGAGTGTGAAAGCTCTGGTTTCCTCACCTGAAATTGGGGCAGTGATCGTCTGCTGAACCCCCAGGAGTTACAAAGAACAGAACCAAGAGCGAAGGCCCAGATCACTGTGTTTGCCTGAAGCCACACCTGAATCTCTGAGGGGTGCGTGCAGGTGCCATTTAAAGAATAATCCTCTGATCCCATAATGGTGTTGACACTTCATAATGGGCTTTCCCCATGTTCTGAGAACCCTGCCTGGGGCGGGGGTCATCTCCTTATGGAAGGAGGAATGAAGGTACAAAATACGTATCGCCGCACAGAGGAACAGGTGGCCTTGCTCTGTGGCTGCACCTCTGCCCATGTGTGACTTCCCAGTGGACCACGCTTCATCACGCTGTCCCTGCATGGAAAAGCTCCGATTATCAAGGCTCAGCTCTGTCCCTGGTCTGCACAGGTTTTCAGCTGGGAGCGCCTAAGAGTTAAGTGGCCCTGTCGGTACAGCCATTTTAGCATGGATTCTATTTATTTATTTCTGCCACGCATGAGCAGCCGAGCCAGTTGTGCAGCGCTGTGTGAATGAATCCGATGGGGAGACTCTCTTGTCTTTATTTCTCTGTGTATTGATCAATTGATTGGCAGCTGAGCTGCGGCAGCTATAAGAGGCATGCGCTCCTGTCCTGCGACAGTAGAGAACATCACAGACTCACATACTTGAATATCGTCCCTATTGAGCACGAATCACTCCAGGTAGGGTAACATCAGAGCTGGGTTTAGGAAAATACACGTATTACTCTTTCTAATAATCGGCCCCCAAACGATGAGATAAACTGTGTGCAGCACACCCCTGCGGCTCTCCTCAGGCACCTGTGCCGTCTCCCTCCACACCCCTGTTTCACCCAGAACCTGCCTCAGTCTCCCTAGCAGCACTTCAGTGACTCGAGTGGTCCCAAATAAATTATCATCCAATTAATGCATTCCAAATTGTGGCAGATATCCAATAACAGAAATCATGAGAAAAAGTACCATCCAATGTAAACACATATTATGTACACACCTTAATTATTGCAAGTTACAAAATGCATAAGGGAGACATATATTTTTCCTGTAACAGCCATTATTCATTCTCAAATTATTCGCAAAACAGGAATAGCAATTTGCATTTAAATGATATGTTTCTTATGATGAGCTCGACGTGCTATGGTGTATTTATTTACACACACTCACACACACATACGTGCAGCAAATTATAGCTATTGATATTGTCCTAATGTAAAAGAAAATACATTTTCTCTGCGGAACTTGCTGATAGTGATGACTACCGTCCTTCACGTTTTAAATGCTGGGATTCTTGGGCTCTGAGGAAAGGAATGATCTGTCCAAATCTACGCTCCGTGTCCATGGAAGAGCTGGCAGTCGGAATAAGGGCTTGGATGCTCTGTCCTCTGCAGACACCTGCGTCATGGGCATTGGCTGAGGGAGCTGCACACAGTGGACAAGCTGCCCCCAGCGGGTGTAGATTTGAGAAAAATCCTCACCTGTGTCTGTCCACATTCTGCTGGAAACTCCTAGGACAAGCAGAGCCCTCCTATGTGACACCACCCAGCTTCCTTTCTCAGGGACTGACACCCTCAGCGATGACTAGTTTTAGGGACTAGTAAACTTTTACCTCTCCAGCTAATTTGCTCTGTTTTGAGATGATCGTGAATACTGAACTGTGAAAGCCTCATGCTGGTGTGTTGAAAGCTGCCTCCTCTAGTGGACAACATGTATCCATGAAATGTCATTTCTAGACCTAAAATCTGGGCATGAGGTCTCGGCGTCATTAGAAAGCAGTTGTCTAAAGCCGTTGAACCCCGAAATGCCATCTGCTCTTTGCTGTCCACTCCCTGGGGGCCAGGGGTGCTGCCTGGGGTCTGCAGAGCAGACACTGGCTCCACAGGAGGCTCCTGAGCTAATGTGGAAGGGGACAGGGGCGTCCCTCTCCCTCTTGGGCTGCATCCGCTTTCATCATGGCCCTGCCATGAGAATGCCTGAGCTGTGTCCCGGCACTCCATCCCCTTCTGCCTTCCTCATGGGCTAGGCTGCCCAGAAAGAGGGGCTGCGAGAGTGAAGCCCGCGTCGAGATGCTGTGACCTCCGGGCTCCGTGATCTGTTGGAGTAACATTGCACAGGTAGCTACCACGGAGCCCTAACATACTTGCCAAACTCTTTACCCTGCCTCACTTCTGAGCCTAGTGGACCTAAATTTATATATCCACATTAGAACTTTGTTACCTGTGTGTTCAAATGTCATTTTGGGGAGGGTGTGATTTTCCCCAGTGGGAAGTGGTGGTACATTCAGGAGACTCAAGTTGGTCCAAACATCCTCAACCCTCATTTTCATGCATCCAACCTGGCCCTCCCACGGATGCATTTCAGAGGAGCGGGCATGGGGCATGCACGTGGTAAGGAATGCTGGCGACGGCGCTTTGCACAGTGACTCTGAATTTTCACATGTTTGTTTATGTCGTTTCATAGATTAGAACAGCTTGTGCGTCTTTGCTGAATTTGGGGCCAAGAAGCTTCATATATGACTCAGATCTAAGTCTCAGTAGGCAGAAGCAGAGACCTGAGGAGCATGGTCGATTCTTTAGGGTATGATCATATTCCCCATGTGTATAAGAAATGCATGCTTTTCCTTAGGAAAACAGCCCTGCCCTTCCAGCCTGTCACACAGTCTGTGCTCTGAGTCCAAGCCCACCTGGAGAGGTGCCTGGTGCACACCTGGACTTATGAGAAGCAGTCAGCAAATGCCTGTCCTCATGTGTCATTTGCCAGGGAAGCCAGTGACATAGCACATGGAGGTCCCCACCAGCTCTTTATTTTGCTGTAGAATAACCAAATAAGCTTTTCTGGTTGATCTTTGAATTAATAGCAAAAATACAAAAATTGCTATACTTCTAACCTTAGAATCATTTTTTTTTAATTTCTCAAGAAAGAAGAGAAGGTAAAATACGACTTGAATGCAGCCTCATGTGCCCATTCTCCTCTTCCCAGTGGCCCCGTGATGGGCGATAGATGTCTCATTTGTAATATTTTCACAGTAAAATATTATGGGAAATATTAGGGATTTGGGAGTAACAAGTGAAAAGGTCCCTGACTGCACGCATTTAACATGAGCACCGCGTCACTTGAATAAATCCTGAAGTTTTAGTGCTTGTCTCTCCTCCAAAGTCAGTAGGATTTAATTAAATAGTAGGAACTATATTCTGAGTAACATTTTCTAAATGACGTTGACTTTGCTTCAAACTCTTTTAAGAAACATTCTCTGAATCCTGACTTTGCTTGGAGGGTTTCTAACTCCCTTGCGCAGACTGGTGCCGCGTTTCCTCTTAGACTTGGGAAGTTTCGGCTCAGACCTGGGCACCCCACCCACATGGCTGCACAGCTCTGGTGTCACTGGGATGCGGATGCTGGGACTTTATTAAAAACCCGACGTGACCCGCTGGGCAGGGCTGTGTCTCCCTCCCGAGCATCCCAGGGAAGAGTGTCCTCTCCCGCAGGTAAGGAGCCCAGGGGAAGAGAAATACCCCGACCGCTGCACACCTGCGTTTTTCTGGGCTGTGCCTAGAAATGGGTTTGTTCATATCAGAGGCTGTTTCTGGCCGGAAGCGGCTGGAGAGGAGCAGGGCCTCAGACGCGGCAACAGCAGATTTGAATATTGATCTTGGAGGGCCCGTTAGCTCTCTGCTGAGCACGGCTGACATCGCAGATTGATGTCTCTCTAAACCGTGTCTGAGAGGGGCCCGCTGGGGGAGTCTGGCACTGACCTGCGACATTTGAGGACCCAGGGAGCAGAGGGGGCTTTCGAGCTATCTCCTCCTCCCCACCCTCTTCTAACCTCCCGGTCCAGATTCCCTTCCTTCTCCTTCTGCCCTGGTATTCTTGCTTCTCAATTTCCCTTATACCGGTCAATTTTAAGTGTTCTTTTCTCTAAGGTGAGTGTATTCCTGTCCTTGGATACTTGCAGCCTCAGCTCCATGCTGCGTGAACGGCAAGGGGCTGTCAACCGTGGTCTTGATGCCGTATTTGTTTGCACCGTTAGTAAAACCACAACCACATAATGATAAGGGGAATAAAGTTATCTTTTTTGAGTTACATTGTAGACCTGATATATTAGTTGGCTATTTCGATCGATGATAAGGTCTAGAGGAATGTCAAAGTTTTAAAAAGAAAGCAGAATTTTAATCACTGACGGACACGTTAACAGGTGAAAAAATGGGGAAAATAATCTTGGGTTAATTGGAGAACTTCGCTGCCTGAATGTGAGTCTGACTCTCCCTGACTGTTTACAGATCCCTCATCTGTTTGAGATAAACATCGGGCAGTGTTTGAGGGACAGAGTTTCTGATAGGGGGACTGTGACCCTGGCCACGGCTCATCTCTGTCCACCTGCGAGTCCTGCACTCTGTCAATACATTGAAAACATAATTTGTATCAGCGGTTGTTTCCATAATTAAGAGCTCCTCCAAATCTTCTTCATTGATTCATGCCATTAACTTATTGACTGGACGGCTTGTGCTGAGAAGGTAGTTTTGTCCAGTGGCTCCATCTTACTGTGTGTGTCTGGGTTACAGGAAACCGACTTAGGAAGACCAGCGGGAGTCGTGTTTTGGAGTCAAGTTGCAATTCATATATTTTAATTTAAGCGCACTTTGGCAGATAATACATTGGAACCTTGAGGAAACAACCTAACATATTGGTTTCAAAATGGTTACGGAGGTCTACAATGAATAAAAACTTACAAAGTTCAATTTAGAATTAGCCAACCAGAGCATAGATCCTGACATTGAAACAGTTGAAACTTTTAAAGAGCGATGGTGACCCTTTCGCCTGAGTGGGACACAAAGAGTATACTGGGATATTTGTTAGTTTTTTTTTTAATTGATTAGATCTTTGTCTCATATTATAACCCAAGTAAATCCTATGAAATTATAGAGATGTATGAAAAAATTAAATCACACAAGAAAATGAACATAGACTCAAATACTTATGTCAAGGAAGAAAACCAGTATGTGTCTCAAAGAGTGGAAAGACTCCATTTGAAACACCTGTATGGTGACAATACAATTAAAGGACAAAATATAACTGTGAAAAAAATCTCTGTAACAAATATGACAACAGGAAATATTCGTAATATGTAAAAGCACTTAGGTGCCCATAGAGTCATTGCTAACATCCTCAATGTAAAATTGGGAAAATAAAATGAATATAAATTTTACAGAAGAGAAAGTAGAAAACGATTAATAACCATAAAATAGTCCAATTTCAGAAGTAATAAAGTAAAACAAAAATAAAATATCTTTCAACATATCAAATTTATAAAACATAATTTTTTTTAACATTCACTACTGGGAAAAGTTTGGCAATATAGCCTCTTTTAGAGATCATGGTGTGAATAAAAATTGATTCAACATTTCATAAAATAATTGACAAAAATGTATACAAAAATGTATATATGTTCATGGTTTTCATCAATAATTCCACTCATATAAATACTGTTTGTCCAACAGAAATAATCAAGGCATGATTTTCATTCAAAGACTTTATTACAGCATTAGTTTAATAGAAAATTTGAAAAATTTTTTATAAATATAGAAAAATAAGGGAATAGTTCTATCAACATGGTACAACTGGAAACAGCAGTCATTAAAGTGATGCTTCAAAGAAATGCCAATATCAAATTATAATAGGTGAAAACCAGTAAGGCATTACACAGTTAGAGCCAGATTTGAAAAATATTTCCCGCAATGAAAATATATCACTTTTAAAAGTAGGAACAATTTCTTAAAAATCTCCTAAAGGGATATTTACATGAAAAAAATCAGCTTTGGGGGATAAGTTTTAAAAAAGTTGCCTGATCAAAAAAAATATATATACATTTTTTTGCACATATGATTGTAGTTGAATCTCACAGCCAGGCACTGTGCCAGGGGTAATAATTTTATTAGTGTATTTGGAGATGATGAAATTACACAAGCAAGATAAAGAAAACAATGAGTTAATTATCGAGTGTTCACTGTGCTCATTCTTACATCCTCCCAGCAACCTTTGAGATAGGTTTTACCGCTCACAGCTCACACGCCCCAGCGTGGAGCCCCGCTGCCTAGAGGGTCAGCCCCCGTGACGTGTCCGATTGGGCTTCACGGTGCAGACGATGTCACGCAGCCACACACGGGATTGTGTGTGCTGGCTCACTACATACACCATTTAAAACATTTCCACAAAATTAAATTGCTCTCACAGAAATTGTTTATTTACCCTCCAACAAATTTTGAGAACAGTGAAATAATCCACTGGCTGGGGGAGAGAACCTACATTCTGCTGCTGTCTGGACCCGGAGGAACAACAGAACTCTGGAATGGCTATGGAGTCGCCAAACATGAGCAAAGCTGATTCAACAATGCAAAACCAAATGGAATGTCCTCAGCGCTTATTAAGTCTTTTGAAAACTATTTGCAAGGCTCTTATAAAACATTAAGATAGCATTAAATACCAGGAATGGCATAGTTTTATCTAGAAGATATTAGCCGTAGATTAAAACGATCATTCAATTTCATGGCATTCATTCAGTATCCAATAATATTTAACGCCAACGAAAACAAAACCTGTTAAATATTTTAGCGTTTCATGGACAAAATTATTAGTTAATTATAGAGTGACCAGCTCTCCTGGTTTCCCCTCCCGCTGAATGGCACGGGAAGTTTCACATCCAAGCAAAGCGGGACAGGAGCTCGTCTTCGTGAGTGTGCGGTGAGTGTGCGGGGGAGGCCGGTGAGGGGCTCTGAGAGTAGAGAGAAGTGTGTGTGTGTGTGTGTGTGAAGCTAACTACCAGAGACTCTCTGGGCGATGTGGTCCTTGATCTGAATGGTGAAGGAAAATCAGGAAAAAAGAGGACGAGCAACGAGCCTGTGGAACAAGGGAGAGGAAGAACAAAGGCATCAAGAACACAAAGCGGGGACCGTGAGGTGCGAGGGCCGGCATGCACAGAACATTCTGGGTTGCTGGGACGGCCAGGGAAGCAGAATGCAGGAGGTTGGAGGGAATCCTCTGCCCAGGCTGAACTGACACAGTGGGAGTGCAGTGCGGGCGGGTACCCGTCTTCCGAGAGGCAGGATGCAAAGGATTTAGTGTCCTTTGTGTAGAATATGAGAAAACAGCAGAATAAGTTCCCTTCATTGGTTGGATGTCGTTAACCACGACGGGAAACCAGGGGGAGTATGACTTTTTGAGGAAGACCACACATTTTGTTTTGGATGGATTGAGAATCAGAGGTTTCCTGTTCACCCAGGTACAGATGTCCAGCAGACAGGCAGTCAGAGAAGAAATCGAACCCCCAGGGTGTGCATTCGAGACAATGGCAGAGACTTAGCTCCAGTGATTCGATCAGAGAGTGCAGAAAAATACTTTAGAGAGAAGTCCTAGGAAGTTGAGAAAGACTTCTGTGAAAGAGGAAAAGGAAACCTGCCAAGGACTTTGAGAAAAAGCCGTCAGATGCACCAAAGCGAACTGGAGAAACGTGGCTTACGTAGCTGGCAATAAATAACTACGGATTCGTGCAAAGAGTGACATTCTAAACTCTGAAAATATGGTAATTAATGTTCAATAATAGGTTTTTTAATCTAAGCATGACACCAGGTGATGTGAAACACTAAAAGAACTACACGTTTTCTTTGACCTCAAGAAGACCCCCCCCCCCGGTCTTCATTTATCCAATAAACGACGTGAAGTGTCTGTCCTTGTAATGCACAATCACATAAACATTGGGAGCGCCTTTGTTTGGCACTGAGGGAACACAAATATGAGTAAGAATGATCTTTACTGTGTAAGGGCTCGTGGTCTTTTGGGGGTGCTATTCATTGAAGAGAAAGATCTGTGCACAGATAATAATTTCAGCACAGAGCTCCCGTGCTATGATAGAGGCGTGCAACACAGACTGTCACGACAGCACACAAGACACGGGTGATGGATGACTCTTCCTGGGGGAGGCTGGATGGACGGGACGCAGAGGCCACACAAGCGATAAGCTGGATGTGAGCGTGGGAGACTTGCGGGGCAGAGGAGCCGTCAGAGCAGAAACGCCACGGAAGGAAGCAGTGTCCTAAAGGCGGAGGGAGCGTGCGCACTCACAGATTAGGGGTAGGATGGGAGCGGGGCCGGGGCAGATCTCTCCTACCAGGTGCCTGGATGTTCTCACTTGGGAAACAGCCGTGGGAATGTTTGGAAATATCACTGGGCAAGAGGAAAGGAGACACAGACACAGAACAGATAAATGCTGTGCTAGCCACCAGCAATGTGTGGACAGAATGACTTCTTGGCTGAGGAGCTGTCTCCAACCTTGCTAGACAGACTGCGAGAACAAAGGGAAATTCAGCGCGGTGTGTGTTAAGTATAGATTATGGCAATGGCCAGAAAGACCTTTCTACACGGGGTGCTTAGAGAGAACGAAAAATAACAGTTCCTCAAACAAGGAGGTCGGTGAACGCTGAGCAGAAATAATGGATTTTAAAAAGTGCAATTCAAGTGCCTGAGTCTTCAAGGAACTTGGGAGAATTAATAGAAGAGTGGATGACTACATGAAAATCAGAGAAGGCCATACTGTGCATTTAAGACTTTTAGAAAAAATATTTGTCCTGTAAAATTACATTAACTATGGGTGTTGGAGAATGATTGGATTTTCTTCTAGCTCATTGCATGGTGCTCCTGAAGGAGGTGTGCCTTAGAATGATGCTTCCCCAAAAGGCTTCTACACATTTCCCCCACATTTTTACAGGGTTAAAAATAAAACAAATCAAATAAACAATGTAAGGAATTCATGTGAAATTCTTGCTTCATGGTTACTGAATATATTTTGCTCCAAGTTCAACATTTCTAGGATGGTTTGATGATATATTGATATTTGTTTAGAATGCAAAACCAGTGACAAAACTTAACATAATTCTTAATGTTTTTATACAATCTGTCTCTTAAATATCAACTGTTATATAAACCATTTGTGCCAATACATATATTAAGCCAAAAGCAAACTGGTAAAATCCAAATTTGGGCCAAATAAATTATTGTTTAGTCTTTGCAAAAAAAAAAAGGGTAATTTGGGGCATGAATTCCATTTTATATATAGCACAAACCTGTCAAAGTCTACACTTCAGCATTTCAAATCTCATTTAAGGAATTTATAAATGGATGAAACTCTGTCTTTCAAAACATGTAATTGTAAGGTTGTTTCTATAATACTTTGGTGTCTTTAGGACAGATACCTTGGAGGACTTGCATAGATTGGAAACTAGTATACTATACGAATTAGGAAAACTAAAATCCAGTTTTTAAAGTTGAAGATGGGAATGACCATAAATATTTAATTTTTTAGAATGTCTCAAAATGTTATGAAAGTCAAGATTTATGGAAAAGGCAGCCATGAGAGATTCAAGTTGTTTTGCTCTTAGCAAATGGAGATGACCTTCCTTGAGATAAAAGCTTCAAATGGCTGGAAAATCACATTCTTAAGGCTCCTTGAACTTCTAAGAGCTCTTACAAATAAACATTTTCGTAAGCTAACTTTAAATGGATTAAAAACACATGGTCAAATTGTCCTGAAAACACAAAGGACTTATTTTCTAAAGGATAATATATTCAGCAAAATGCATTTTGAATTTGACAGATCCCTTTTAACACTGAAACATGCAGGAGATTTTGAAGTATCCAAACCGTAACTGGTTTCTCAGACTCAACACCCAAAGCTTCAGAAAACAAATCTATGCATTGGTGATGATCATGAGATAAAATCAGACTCGTTTATAAAAGAACATGCCTTAGAACCTCCTGTATTAGGTGATCTACAGTGGGTTTTTATATGTGACACATTTCTCTGGGAGGCTTTTGGAAGACAAAAACATTTATGTTAATGATTTCCATCTCATATGCAATATTTTAGAAATATTCCTAAATAGATCCTAAACATTCCTAAATAGAATGATATGGAAAATATCATTCTAAGAGATAAAATAGTTTGTAACATTAATTCCTCCAGAATAATTGCAAAGAATTCAATATTGACCAAAATATTGTACAAGGCATTATGAGATTAGAAATAAAGCAAAAAAAAAAAAAAAAATTTCTCCAGGAATTTAAAACCTAGTGTTAGGTACAAGCACACTTCTAGGTAAAAGACCAAAGCTTGGGATGCAAAGACAGCCTCTCACTAAGGCACATGACCTTTTCCTAGAATCTGTCCTTTGTCTCATTTGCAGCAATGTTGTCAACAGCATGTACGTGTCCTGAGCATCTTTTACCAACAGGGTTTAACTCCTCGGCAGCACAGAGAGGGAAGGAGAAAGGCTAGAACCGTTATGAATTTTTAATGAAATTACAGCAAAGCAAATTTCAATTATCACACCCAGCACTAATGATCACTTAGCATATTCAGGGTTTATTGGCTTGCCCTCCCTTCCTCAAGCTTCCTAATTCTAATAATTTGACATAATGTGAAAGGTTCAGTATGTCTTTATTAATGATATATACATAGTGATTTATTTTATTTATAGACAAGAATACATTTAGTATATTAGCTCTGTTAGCAAACATGAAATTTATGTAATCCCTTTTCTGGAAAGTCTGGAAGCAGCTCTTCTTCCTCCTCTGTCCTGTTAGAGGAAAGAGGACAAAAGGCCATAATGCAGTTGGGGGTCTTTTCTACACGAGACACAAAGGAAAACAGTGTCTATGTTCTGATAAAACCCAACCACCATTAACAAGCCAAAAATCACAGGGGATGAGGAAGAACTGTAATAATTGAAATTTCAATGCTGATTAGTCACATTTTTAAAAGCTAAGTATCACAGCTTGTTTCTTTATAACAGTATTTAAGTGTGGGTGTGTATGATGTATATGATATATACACCCAGCATGAAATAGCCTACTCTATTAGATTTATTCCATAAATTATGGTGCATCTACACAGGCAGTGCCATGAGAATTCGGGTGCTAACCTTACTACACCAGAGTATCTGTGTGTTGCGGAAACAAAAAGCATCAAGATCCAGTGCTAAGCCATCATTACGCAATGCCTGACCCCCGCGAAGCTATAAGCCCAGTAAGAAGAGCAGATGCTCACCTGCAACAGCTGTCTTTTAAATGCCATTACATTTCTGGAATTTTTCTTTTGTTATTTATTTTTGTCTTTAAAAATTCCAACTTTCCTCTCCCACAGGGATTTTCTATTTAACATCTTGCTCCGCCCACTGACTAGACGTGGGATGCTCCTTTCGGCAAGATAGGCGTCTGTCGTAGTTTCGGCAGTGTGTCTGATCGCAGAGTGAGGGCGGCGGGTTTGCACTGTGTCTGGAAGTGCACACGCGTCGGAAGAATGAGGTACGACCAGGTACGCAACCTCTTGGTCTTGCCTTAATTTTGCTGTGTAACACATGTATAGCCTGAATTTCTGAGAAACATTATTCTCTTGGAAATAGGCGACTTATATATAAGTACAATTTTTCTTCTTAAAAAAAAAACACCTGCATACAATTCTACATACGATTTGAGGTGCTTTACCATTATTCAAAGGCATTGGAATACAATTTAAGCAATGGATTCAATTCCCCAAATGTTTGACCCCCACGACTGACAACACCTAAGCTATTAATTTCATCACTTTTGAAAATCCAGAGTGTAGGAGACACAGGCTTAGATTCCAAGTTCTCCCAAAGCAGAAGGGTATCCTATTCAAAATGGTAATCCATAGATACCAAAGAAAAGATGGAAAAGAATAATAAAATATAAAAAATAATATATTTTTGAAAATAACTCAGTCTAATAATTGCTCTGGCTAGGACTTCCAGCACTATGCTGAATAGAAGTGGTGAGAGTAACCATCCTTACCTTATTTCTGATTTTAGAGGAAAGGATTTCACCCTTCACGATAGAGTATGGCGTTAACTGTGAGTTTATTGTGTTGAGGGACATTCTTTCTACACCCAATTAGTAGAGAGTTTTTTATCATAAAAGGCCAAAGGCTTTTTCTGCATCAGTTGAGGTGATCAGTGATTTTTGTTCTTTGCTTTGTTCCTGGAGTGAATCACAGTTACCGATGTGCGTATGTTGAACCAACCTTGCATCTCAGGATAAACCTCACTCGATCATGGTGAACGATAACTTTGATGTACTGTTGAATACGATTTGATAGTATTTTGTGGAAGTTTTTGCATCTATGTTCATTAATGATTTTGGCCTGTGGTTTTTATAAGTGCCTTTGTCTGGCTTTAGTATCAAAGTTAAGACTAGCCTCACAAAATTGTGCCAAAGTGATTGTAGCAAACTAGATTCCCATGAGCAGAGTGGGCTGCCGTGCTCAACCTTTTCACATTCATAAAATATACAGTACTATTATTTTTGTCATAAAATTTGTATGCAATTTTTTTTAAAGGCTAGCCTTTCACGGTCACCCACAAAATTATACATATTGTGCTCTTTATTTCCTCCTTACAGTCTGAGATTTCATCTGTTGTCATTTTCTGTTCTCCTAAAGAGTTTTCTCTGGCAATCTTTGCAGTTGGGGCCTGTCTGCTGACACCATCTCTCAGCTATGGCTCATGTAAAAAACATTTTTGGCTGGATACAGAATTATGGGTTTACAGGGTTTCTTCTTCTTTTTCTCAGCACTTTAAAGATTTATTTTATAATTGCGATGTCAATTATTTTTGGTGACAAGTCAGCCATCGTTTGTTTTATTGTTCTCCTGCAGATAATGTGTCTTCTTCTCGCTCTCAGTGCTTGTAAGCTCTTCACTTAGTCTGTGTTGTACAGCTGCTGGAATATTTAGTTCCCAGGCTTAGTTCCCTTTGCACTTCTCCTCTTTGGGCTTCATAGATTTCTTAGTTGTTTAGGTTCATATTTTTCATCAAATTTGGTTATTTTTAAATTTGTTTTTGTTGCCATTTCTTCTCTTCCCTTGTGTCTAAACATGCACATTATATAAAGATTGATATTTTCCATGGGTCACTAGAGAATTTTGGTTTTTTTTTTCTTTATTTTTCTCTCTGCTCTTTATATTAAAAAATCTCTGTTGGTCTGTCTTCAAGTTCATGCCCCTCTTTCACGTAGATGCCAATGATCTATAAAGCCTATCCAGTGAGTTACGTACATGAACCTTTTATTTTATAATAGTTTCCCATTTACTAAAAAATTTCAAAGATAATTCAGAGAATTCTCATAAACCTCCCACCAAGCATCCCCTATGATTAGTGCCTTACATCAGTACCGAGCATTTGCCACAGTGAATGAAGCAATACTGATGTGGTGTTAACTGAAGACTACTTAATCAGGTTTCCGTGGTTTTTACCAGATGTTCCAGCCTCCCTCTCTGGACAGCACATTAGGTTTAGTTTTCTGTCTTCTCCAGTTGTGATGATTTCTTAGACGTTCCTCACTGTGATAATCTTGAGAGTTTTGAAAAGCACTGGCCAGATAGATTGCAGAATGTCACCCAGTTGATATTAGTGCAACTTCTTTTCTCTGATCACATCCTGTCAAAGGTACAAACCGTCCACATGACGTGAAACTGTTACTGTCTCAGCAAGATTTTCAAGGTTAACATTGTTGCTTGTTTTTCCCACTATAAATTTACTTTTTTTCTCTTTATATTGTAATTTTTAAAACGATATCACTATGCGCAGCTCACTCTCACTAGGTGAGGAGCTATGCTTCATCTTCGAGATAAAATATCTTCATTAGTTATTTGGAATGTTTCTGCACAGGAGATTTTTTTTATCATATCACATTTATTACTTTGTTCATTCATCCATTTATGTTAATTTTTGTAAATGTAGAACAGTTTAATCTGAAGGAGAAGTTTAATTAAAAAACGAAACAAAACCCAAAACCCAAACATACCTACATGGCTTGTAAGCACGTGTCAAAGCATAGTCAGCAGGTACTGATATTTAATTTGGAAATGTGCTTAATTAAGCAAGGGGGGATACATTGTTTAAGTTATTTTAGTTTTAGTTCTGGCTCAATTTCCAAGATGGTAGATGGTACATTCCAATAGGAAACGTGAAATACATGACATGCCGCAGATATGAACAAAAACTCATTGCATGATGCTTAAATTGCTTTTTCAAATAAGGTTATTATAAAAGACCTGGACGTTTGGAGAGTGGAGGAGGATGCTGGGGGGGCTGTTTTGTCCTGGGAGCTCTCATGTCGTCTTCCCCAAAGGCACAGGTATGAGTGTGTGGACTTTCTTTCAGTCCCGGGATTGCGTTTGCCCTGTCCAGCGTGCTGCCGTGAGAGATGCGAGGACTGAGAGGAAGGAGAGTAGAGATATATGCCAGGTGCCCAGGGGCTAAGGAGGAAGCTACAAGTGGCCACGGGGAGAATAGCTTCACTCTCAGGAAGGAAATGCAGGTGAGAGAGCTCCTGTGATCGGCCCCCAAAAACACCCACTGAGGATGCTCAGTGAAAAAATAAGTGGTATCAACAACGTAAGATCTTTTTGGTCTCCATATTTCTCCTTCAAACCACGTGCCTCCGAAGGCATGCACTCGATTATCAGTCTGTCTGGAGAGCAGGCGAGGCCAGGCATGTCCCTTTCCCTTTCCTGGACAGTCCAAACACAGGGAGAGCTGAAGCTTAACCTTCAGGGCTTGAAGTTTTTGACCGTTTCACTAAACTGAACATGTCAGTTACCTAACCGAGTCTATATTTTTGCCTAAGTGACTGGAAACTTTTTATTACTTCTGAATGGCCATCAAAGTCATGAAACTTGCGGTAGCTTTTCTCAAGCTCAGAGAGGTACCTAGTCCCGCTGAAAGGGGGACTAGGTACCTTTTGCCGTACGTTTTACCGTTTTGCAAAAGCGAAAGTGACTTTCAAATAGGCGCTATGAGTTCTGCTTTTTCAATTTTAGGGCCCCGGGTCTGTTATGCTGCGGGAGAGTTGCTGAGACCAAAAGATGGCTCCCACAAAAGGAGACTGCTAAGTAGCGGGGATTATCTGCTGGAAACTCACCGGAGGGAAGTATAGCAGCATTTGCATGCCCCTCCCCGTCCATTGTCCACTGGCCCCAGAGGGAAGCAAAGCAGGTGTCCTACCCCCAGTTTGTCTACAGGATGGGTCCGGTGACCTCTGAGGACCACTTGACTTGGACAAGCTTGTTATGTGATCAAAAAGCTGGCTTTAGATAACACTCCCTCTTCTAGAAGAGGTGGTACTCCTTTCTCTTTTGATTAACATATGAGTCAGAATGTCCATTTAAAAGAATATTCTTTCTGTATTTAAAGGCGACAGTGAGCAAATATAGAAAACGATCAGACATGATGAAATGGGATTTGGCCAGGTGCTATTAATAAATATGGTGTCCAGCTGCCGGGGTGGCACGGATGACTGCAATTTGGGAAATTTCAGGCGAGGTGGGAGTAGGCAGTCATCCCATGACAGAGCCGTGGGAAAACAATTATTTTCTGCTCCTGACCCATTTCACACCCTCTACGGCTAAATAGATACAGTCCTGGAGGGGAAGATAGCTAACGCTCTTAAGAGAAGAGACTTGAATGTAAATTTTGGAAACTGAACCTTAGTATTAGTATTACTACTACTATTTTGTTTTAATTTAAGAGACTTGATGATACTCTGGATTTTTTAAAATCTCATCTCCCTGCTTCACAGTTTAGTTTTGCTTCTCAACATTGTTTTTTTCTTTCTACAGGTTCAGCTCTCAGGACACGTTTTGCACTTTTCGAAGCCTCTGCTGATCTTCTCAGTAAGATTTTCTTTATAAATCGTTTTCAGTAATCTGGGACACTCTAAAGACAGATCATTCTATAGCTAAAGTTTTGTCCATAATATAATTACGATCATATTTTATTTGGCAAGTAGTATCTTCATTGAAAATACCAATTAACTCAGACATAGAAAATCTAAACACATTTTTTTTTTATTTCTAAGAAAATCTGGGATTCATGCCAGGCATGGTTTAACCTGAAGTTTCTTATTGAAATTCCTAATTACCACTTCAGCTTTATTATTATGAACAAACTATAAATAATCTATTTATTAAATTAGTACTATAAATGTCATTCTTTTTTTGCTTTACATGTTCATTTAAAAAATATTTTTAATTCAGAAATTTGAACTACTTTAGGAAACTTTCATATTATAACTTCTTCCACAATACCTTTCTTTAAAAATTATATTAAACTTTTTTGGGGACAGTCTGTGTTAATCTTTGACATATACAGAGCGTTAACTAGCACCATGACAAATTACGACCAGTTCTATTTCAACCTTGACCCACATAATAACTTCGATATCAAACACAGTATAATAAATTTCCTCGACTATAGTCCATATTAATACAAAAAATCTTTGCCCAGAACAATGTCCTAGAGGGTTTCTCCAATTTTTTTTCTAGTAGGTTCATAGTTCTGGATCTTAGATTTAAGTTTCTAATTCATTTTGATTTTTGTATATTCTGCTCCATTGGTCTATGTGTCTGTTTTTATGCCAGTACCATGCTTATTTGGTTACTATAGCCTTGTAGTATATTTTAAAGTCAACTAATGTGATGCCTCCAGCTTTGGTCTTTTTGCTCAGGATTGCTTTGGCTTTTTGGGCTTTTCTGTGGTTCTATATAAATTTTAGGATAGTTTTTCAATTTCTGTGAAGAATGTCATTGGTATTTTGATAGGGATTGCATTGAATCTGTAAATTACTTTGGGTAGTGTGGTCATTTTAATGACATCAATTGTTCCAATCCATGAGCATTTTTTTGTGTGCTCTTCCATTTCTTTCATCAGAGTTTTATAGCTTTCCTTGTATAGATATGTCACATTTTTGGTTAAATTGATTCCTAAGTATTTTATGTTCTTCGTAGCTATTATAAATGAGATGTTTCCTTGATTTCTTTTTCAGACCATTTGCTATTGGTATATATAAATGCCACTGATTTTTGTGTGTTGGTTTTATAGCCTTCAACTTTACTAAATTTGTTCATCATCTCTAACAGTTTTTTTGCTGGAGTCTTTAGGTTTTTCCAAGTATAAGATCATATTGTCTGCATACAAAGCTAAGTTGACTTCCTCCTTTCTAATTTGTAAGAAGCAGAAAATTGTATATAAAATTATGCTTGTGTCTAGGTTGGGGGGAGAGAGAGGGAGAAAGACACCCCTGTATTTGAAACCTTGTGTATATATACACATTGGTGTGTTTTAACATAAATGTGGGGGAAAATGCAGACTGAGTCACGGGATTGATTCATGGGGTCGTTGGAGTGGTTCACACTAAGTTGCTAATACGGGTGTCTGGGAGGGGGTGAAGGAGCTGCTGAAAAGAGTGCAGGGAGGGGCTAATAGGAAAATTCAAGCCCTAAACAAAACAAAGAAAAAATACACTGCCTTTAAAGAAATCTGTGAAATGATCATATTTTATATTTACATAAAATTATATGTGTATGGGTAACTTTTTAAGGTATATAAAGATTTTTCATGGATATCTCATTTATAAAAAGATACATTTATATTAATTTTGATTTGTGTATTTTTTGGTGCATATTTTCAAGCTTGTATTTTTTTTTAATTTCAGAATATTATGGGGGCACAAACACTTTATTTGCATAGATTGATTTTGTACCATTTGAGTCAAAGTTACAAGTGTGCCCATTCCCCAGACAGTGTGCACTATGCCTATTAGGTGTGAATTTATTTATTTTGTATTTTGGATTATGATCCAATACTACTTTATTCATTTTGTTACTCAAATTGTTCCAGTTTTTATCATTGGCGCTTCAGTTGGCTTTGTGTCTCTATGACATACCTCTGTCAATACAGACTTTTTTTTTTTCCTTTGAGTACTTCCTTATTTTTTGATACTACAGGATACAGGATGATCCAAGCTCAGCTTGTATACTTCCTGCCTATACCTCATTCATTTTATTGGAACATTGCCTTAGAATCTAAGAGTAAGGAAATAAATGAGTGTATACTAACCTAAGTCTATACATATCTATGGATTTTCTGTATTTGAACCTAGCAGTGTCTATGCTAAGTTAAATATGCCCATACCAACGTCTTCTATTCTAATCTATTATTTTATGGATAATTCTTGTGTTCCTCCCTTGCTTGTCTGCAGCCCCAACAGTGAGAAAGCTGGGACCATCTATTTATTTAATTATGCAACTCTAGTGTACATATATATGTTTTTCTCAGAATTGTGAACGTATATACCTGTGGGAAATAACTTTGTTAGTGAGAGTACAATGCTTACATCCAGTACCTTTTTGTATTTAGTCTTGCAAACCGTATTCACTTCCAAAGTTACTTAGGTCAGCACCTTCCCACCCCTCCCTGTTCAGGAAGGCTGTCTCATACCTTTGTAATACAGTCAGAATTTGGTAACATTATAAGTGCCAACATGGGATATCTCAACCTCTTAAATATTTTTTTAAATTTGAACACATTAAGGTTTACTCTATGGTGTTGAGTTCTATGGAGTGTGACAAATGAATAGTGTAATGTATCTACCATTACAGTATCATGCAGAATAGGTTCATTGCCCTAAAATAGGCCTACATGTTGCCTATTTAATATCCCTATATATTTCCTTTTTAACCCCAGGAACCCCCTTCCTTTTATCCATCTGTTCATGTTTTTATTTAAGTGTTTAAATATTTTACAATTTCTTCTTCAAAATCCTTTTTTCCTAATTCCAGTATATATTATGTATATGATCATATTTTTATTTATTACTGTTAACTTTTTTCTTAATTAGGGATCATATTGTCCTGTTGCTTCACATGTCTAGTGATTTTTAAAATTTTATTTTATGATAGACATTGTGCATAATATTAACATATTATAGGGAACATGCACGGTGTCATCTTCCTCTAATCAGAATCAGTTTTGTTCTTATGAACATACATGTGTCATATAACTTTTTCCTTGCTTCTCCCAATGAGAGGACCTGGCAGAACTCTCTGTATTATTTCTTACAATTGTGTGTAAATCTAAAGTAATCTGCAATAAGAAGTTTAACAATTAAATAAACATTAAAATTATTTTTGTTTATCAAATTAATTTTAAAGTGTGTGATAATAGCCAGTTTTTCATGAAATTGGAGTAATAAACTCTCTTATTTGGTATGATAGCACTAAATTAGAACTAAATTAGAACTTAAATTGCAGAGCAATTTGGGAATAAGTACCATGGACATTTGACTTAGGTATACTCTTCTAGAAAATTATCATATGAAAATAATCAAAGATGGACATTAAGATTTACGTTGAATAATCTGAAAACATATTTAAAATAATCAGCATCTAACATTAAGTTTAAATGCAAGTGATAAATTTGTTTATATTTTATGACAAGAATTTCCATAAGTATGTAGAAACACATACATTACTATGATATTTTACCAAAATTATCTATCTCATAAAATTATTGTATATGTTCAATGAGATATTGTGTGCAAAGAATTTAATACACAAAGTGCTTCAATCTCTCATTAAATGTTTGCCCTTTTTGTTAAAGAAAAAATTGAAGAGAAATGCATTAAAATATTATAAACCAAATAAGAGAATTAAAGTCTTTGACAAGTTTTGTTTTTTTTACAAAATAAGTGGTTTTCTAATCAATTTAACAATTCATTTTAAAGGAAAATCATAAACAGGAATATGCTTTGCAGTAGAAACCTATTAACATAAAAGCAACAGAAGATGTTTTTATTGTATTCATTACCAAATGCACAGAGCTTCCAGCAAGTTTCAGCCTTTAAAAGTTTGGTTTTTTACAGATATTACTTAGAAACAAGAATACCAAATTGTTCAAATAGAAAACATATTTCCTTCGATGTATAACACCGTGTAAAAGAATATATTTTTATTCAAAACATTTGTTTGTGTTTTTCTGTGTTCTGGGATAATTGGGAAGTTAACTCCTCCTGAAGCATTTCATTGAATTTCTCGAGGGCTTCATTACAAGTTTAATTCACTGTTGTTTTAAACATTCTGAATTGCAATTTCCTCATTTTTTTATTACTGAACAAATAATACATACCAGCTTTACATTTTCATCTTTACCATGATCAGAGTTAAAATATTAGCATGAGCACTGGACTAGCTCATCGGAAAATACTTTACAAATCAAGTTCGACCATTGTTTTCTTTGACCTTAGCTACCATTTTCTTTCTTTCTTTAAAAGGGTACTTTGAACTTAAATAGCCTCATAGGACAATTTGTGATGTGCATAACATCTGACCTCTAAAAAATGTTATGAAAATGTCTAGGCCGGTGCAGGAACTTCTTCAGCTCTAAGACTTTAACGGTGTTACAGGTGTCAACACGTGGCCGTGTCATGCGCAAAGAATCTACGTGGCAGGTGATGTCCACCAATGAGAATGAAAGGGTTTGAAGAAAGCTTGCCTAGGAAGGTGGGTGCCAAATTAATCTAAAGTTTGTTCAACCTCCCAAAGAGTGCATTTTTGCTGAGGACAACTTCTGTTGAGAACCTGGAGCTGCACGATCATCCTCTGAGCCCACCTGCTTGCAGACTGCAGAGAACCTCCGCCGCCACCGCAGGACATCCTTTGTCCTCAGCCTCCCGGCTTACCTGAGGGTCTGTGCCTGTGGTTCTCCACTGTGGGTATTTTGTCCCCTTAACGACACCTGACAATGTCTGGAGACATTTTCGATTGTCACAGCTGGGGGTGGGGGGCTTCTACTTGCACCTAAACGGTAGAAGCCAAGGATGCTGCCAAGCACCTGACAGTGCAGGGGACAGGCCCCGCGACCAAAGAGTAGCTTGTCCGAAATTTCAATGGTGCGAGGCTGGGAAACCGAGGTCTGCACGAATGCAGACACATCGGGAGAACCATTTTTGGTTTTGAGCAATAAATAGGCGTACGAATATTTTCCGCAAAACTTTCATGAGTGGTTCCAAGGAAACGCAGCTAAGGAGAAAGAACAAACAGCTTCAGCTATGTACGTGCACGCCTCAAAGTTTTATTTTCTTGTATGCCATCACCGCACACATACAGAAGACATCATCAAACATGGCGGCCAGAGTTCGTGGAGACTTTCCCCCACGCGGTGGGGTTTTACAGTGGCCCTACGGGGCAGTGCCGCTTCCCTTCTGCAGATGGGGAGGCGGCACCCGGAGGCTCCTCTAACCCGCCCGTGAGCGCCTCAGCTGGCAAAGCCAGGCGGGGCTTCAACCCACTGCCCAGCACCTAAAACCTGCACATCTGCAGTCCGTGTTACTCACCGGAATGAGAACACTTCAGAAAATTCGACATTTTGATTTATCTAAAATTGCTTTCTCTTACTGTAGCTTTTATGCTGGAAAAGAGGACTTGGCATGTGTCATGCTGTTGGCCGTCACTGTCCCCTGGCGTGGGTGTCCTTTTCGTTCCCCCAGATCTAACGATACTTCTCTAGGTATGCAAACCTGAAAATTTTGGTTGCTGTTGTTATTGTTCTGGCTCTAAGACAAGATGACATAAAAAAAAAAAAAAAAACGGTGTTTCAAAGCATGACGGCTTCCAAAATCTCTCAGCCGCGGTGTTCTGTGTTTCTTTCTATAGCTCAACTGGCTTCTTCCTTGTCCACTGCACGAGCCCTGCCTTGGAGCCCTAGCTTTCTAGTCCTCACACATGCTCGCCCTACTCAGCTCTTTTCAAAGTAAGCTGTTTGGGTGAGTCTATCTCGTCGTCTGCTATAAAAATCAGATGGCCAGGGGCAGCTGTCCCCCCCATACGCATGTCCCTCCTTCCCAAGCTTAGGACTCAGAGTGACAGCGGCTGGGCGAGGACACGGCAGGGAGGAGGTGGCTTCTTGTTTCTCCATGAAGCCAAAAGGGGGTCCCTGGGATACTTCCGCTGGAGAAGATTGGTCTCAATGGACCATCCCCACCCATGCCCCCCACTGCCCTAATTAACAGGGAATGTGGAAGTTCTTGTTTAAATAAATGGCACTGTTTTGGGGCCAAGTATGATGAAACCCAGACATCAGGCAATTTTTTTTACCACCCCCATAAACAAAATAAATTCTTCTTCCTCAAAATGCAAAGCAGCAAATTTTCTGAGAAACAGGTGGCTACTGAGCACTCAGTGGGTCTTGTCTTCTTTCAAGGGAGACAGCTGAGATTCCGTATCAAGGGAGCACAAGGATGCCGTAGGGAAGGACCCCACCCTGCTCTGATCCAAGAAAACCTGTGCGAGACATGTACGTTTCTGCAAGCAGCAAAGAACTCGAGTCTCCACTTCCCCCTCTCTTCTTATTTTAAATATTCTAGGAAGGATTTCTAACTTGAAACCCATCCCTCCATCTGATTTCCCCAGCCCTGAAGTTCCTGGAGTGGTAGCCTCTTTACTGGAAGATTTTTCCTGGATAGACGAGTGGGGGGTGAAGGGAAGAAAGAGGAAAGCAAGCAACACTATGATGATTGGAAAGAGGTTGGGGGTTCTTCATAAGCAGTGGTGTGCTGGGGTGCAGGGTGCGGGCTGGCGGTGAGTCTCCGCGGGTCTGGGACGGAGCCGGCTCTGGTCACATTGAGACCAGCTCACAAATCCGGGGTCTGGTAATCTGATCATCTCCTTTCCTGTTTCCATGCTGTGCTTTCCTCAGAGCCCCTTCTCCTGCTTCCAGCCTGCGACAGCGCGATAAGACACAAGAAATGTAGTCACCACGGCCGCGGCAGAGGAGCTCGGGGAAGGGATTACGCTGTCCCATAACCTCGCATTAGCCACGCCGGGCAGCGCCGGGACTGCGGGACTGCGCACGGCTGAGCTGTCCCCCCCACTCCTGCCTGGTGTTACTGCTGTCCTGTCTTATTTATATATCTGCTCCATGAAAAAAAAGCTTTGCAAGATTAGCCCAGACATAGTCACCGTCACAGTCGGCCCCCGGAACCTGGGCGTGCAGCCCTCAGAAGTGGCGTCCAGGGCGGCCTGCGTCTCCCTGGCGTGGGCTCGGTCCCTGACTGTCCAGGCTCTTGTCACGAGCCACATCTGCCCTTCTGTCTTTATTAGGAAAGCCGGACGGTGTGAGCCGAGCAAGTCAGCGCGGGACACAGGACGCCAGGGGACCGCGGTTCGGGAGAGATGGGGTGAGCTGCAGGGGCCAAGCAGACAGGGCCGCTTCCCGTCGCGGGTGGGTGCCACCTCGTTAGTTATTTGTTTATTTTTGCCAAGAGGCTTTTGCTGACAAAGGACGATGCTTTCTGGCCGGGGCTGATTGCAAAGCGCAAGCTGGACAAAGTGCAGAGATGCCTCAGAAAATGCCTCTCGGTGGGAAGTCTGTCGCACAGATCTGTCTTCGCAGAGCTCCTATTCGTGATGAGAGCAGTTAAACACAAGTTAAACAGGAAAGAAAAGCCGTTAACCGTAATTCTGAAGTAAATATAGTTCTTTGGGACAATCTAAAAATATGTGGAAAAGATGACAGTTTTTCTCTGTAGAGAGGAAAGGTGATGCAATTTTTACGTAATGCGTAGGGAGGGCAGATAAAATATACACACAGGCCTCTACATGACGCCACAGGGATGCTGGAACTCTCAAGTTGTTGCAAATAGAACCACAACTCTAAAATAAATTAGCAAATGATGGTCTGAAAAAGCGATTTTAATCCAATAGAAGGCGGTGTGAGTGGAGATCTCGGTTCAGGGTCTTGGACGGGAAGAGTCCGGGTGCCAGATGTGCGCTCAGTGATGTCTGGCCCTGGGCTCCCCGTCGCATCTGTGACAGCCACAATAACGCTTTCCTACGAATGTTCTGGGAGGTTCTATGAAGTGAGACAGCACAGGTGAAGCCCTGGTAGTGTAGCCTGTGCTCGCCAACGCCAGGGACACCGAATGCCATCGTGGCTGCAGCGAGGGAGAGGTGGACGTGAGCAGAGCAGCAGGGGGAGGCAGGGTGGGCAGCAGGGTGGTCCCTGGACCTGCCGGGCCTGTCCCGAAGTGGGCTCGAGACAGGGCTCGCTTGGGCCTTCTGTGTGTGTGTGTGCTCCGGTGCGCTCTCTCTCTCTCACTCATACAAATCAGATGGTACCTGGCTGGCTGCCCGCATCTCCCACTCCTAGGAATGCCTAGTCTGGTCTATAAGCATCTTTCCAGACAGGCCCAGGTCAGGGCACCCTGCTTGCCACCAGGTCTCGCTGTCTGCTGCGGTAAGGATGCCCACCTTGTCACTGATGGTTAAGCTCTGCCACTGTAGGACGCCATCATCCCCAGCGATACCTGGGACTCTGTGTCAGCACGTCTCACCTGCAGCCCGGTCTTGCGTTGAGAGCACCGCTCACTCCCTAGATGAACGAGAGCCCTATGAGTCTGTTCCTGGAGTCGTGATCAGCTGGCCTGTTTGGTCTCATGTAATCAGCATCCCCTCCCCGTGCCTCCGGCCCCTCCTTGGAAGTCTGGCTGCGCACGTCGGCTTCTCCACTCACGGCTCCCGCCCGAGCGTAATCCCAAGCTTCCAGGAGCCGGGCAGGCAACACAGTGAGGTCCTCCTGGTGCCCTAGTCAAGAATTCACACTCCAAGCAACAGGACTGCTCCCATGTCCATAAACTCTCTCCTATCCAGATCTAAATTCTGATCTCCCCGGTCCACATCTTCCGAATCCATTCCCAACATCTCTCCCAGGTGTTGCCCAGGCGCATTAGAAGAAGTCTGCGGTTCTTTTGGTCAGCGAGCGACATCCCTCCATAGCAGAAAACAGAATGTCCTGCTCCCCTCGCTGTGGCATGAGTGTCCGTCCCTGGTCCGGAGGGAATGAGAGACAGTGTCAAAGCCACATCCCGAGGGAATGGGCGTCTGCGGCTGAGATCTGAATCTGGGCCGTCCACTGGGGCGCGCTCTCAGGGACACACCTGCGCAGGCGCGGGAGGAGGGCCGAGCGAGAGGAGGGCTGGAGGGATGGGGCAGCCTCTGCCACCGTGGCTGTCCTCAGGGTTGCAGGCGGCCACGTCACTCTCCTGCACCGTCCACTCACAGTGCCCCCACCCTGACGACACCCCTGCTGGTCACCAGGTCCTTCATGGGCTGTCACTGCTAAATCATCCATTACGAGCACATGCAGCGGGAGAGCGCTGCTGGACACGCCAGTGGGTCACCTCTGTGCCAGACGCATCTTCCCACTGCTCTTCTTCAAGGATAGCCTCGTCCCTTCCCTGCCTGCTGGCGCATTGGCACAAGGAGCCCGCAGCGTTGGGGAGGAGCCGGGACACACCGTGCTGTGGAACCCCTCTGGGCACCCTGCTGGCAAGCGCTGCCCTTCGGAGCCGCCACCTCCAGGCCCACGGAGAGAAGGGCAGACTGGCCAGGTGAGCCCCTGAGAGGACAAGCTTACTGTCCCAGCAAGCGGGACAGCTCTGATGTCCAGTCTTGGTCCCCTGCCCACGCGTTCCACCTTCTTTCTTTCCTCCTAGGGATCCTGCCTTTCCTTCAGCTGGTGGATCGGGGCTGGGAACGAGGCCAGGGGTCCTTACGACTTCCTGGCGGAGCGGCTGCCCTCGGCTCCCTCGTCCTTCACTCTCCATTTCTCTTGGTTATAAGGGTTGAGCCTTTTCTTCGTGACAGTCCCTTGTCTTGGCTGCCGGGACCACCGTGGCCGAGCTCCTCTGAGACAGGGGCCAGATCAAGGGTCTTCACCGCAGCTGCACCTGCCTTGCCCCGTGCATCAGGTGTTGGTGGACAGGTCTGGCTTTGTGGTTGTAAGGTCCTCTCGCCACACCGGTGGCAGGAAGCCCAGCGGCAGGACAGCGTCGCCCACTGGCAGGTCAGACAGACGCTACCGAGAGTGCAGGGACACGGTGCCTTTCTCACAGGTCTGTCTTTTGACATTTCAGTGAACGGAATGTCCCGCAGACACTCCCACAACACACAGCTCTGGCCGGTCTCATTCCTGAGCTTTGTGGCTTCGTCCTCTGCTGCTCTACCCTTTTGCAGGGCGGGTCTAGCATGTCCACTTTGCTGGCGTGGGCCACCATTTTCTCCCGGGAGCCAACTGAACAATCTCCTAGAGCCATCTCCCGAGGTCCTTGCCAGAGTTTTAATTTCTGTGTGATGAGCAATCCCATATGAATAATCTGCAATAAACTCTAATACAACTTTCCACTCCATCCTCTTTTACTGAGAACCCTGAGGACACAGTACCGCACCGAGTCTCCGGGGTCCTGCTGGTGTACACCCTCTGGAGCTCAGCTACTCGGCAGGCCGAGCAGTCCTGCGGCGGGTGCACCCACCTAAGGCTAGGTGTTGGTCTGGCACGTGGGAGGGGAGGACCGCGTGAATCTTAAAGGGGTGCATGCCGTTTTATGTGGCAATAGCCGCTGCACTATTCCTAAGTACTCAGAGTGTATAAACATGTAATATTTGCATATTTAACAATAGATACTGTAACCTGGGCTTTTCATAGGGAGGACCCAGATACTTTTCCCACCAGTCGAAGCCAAACCACAGCTCCACCCATCACGCAGGCCAAGACAGTGTCCGATGTGTCTCCACGCTTGGATTTACTTACTGCAAACATTTTGAGACTCCAAATATTTGGTGTCAAGGCTCCCTCCCTGCATTTTCATTTGTGGCTCTGCAAGTTGTAGCCGGTCCTATGGACAGGGATGGGTGCAGAACACTGGTGGCGCACAACTGACAGAATCACAACGTCTGCTGCGCTGTAGGAAGACGTCTGAATCTACAGCTTGCAAGCGCAGAGAGTGGATGGGGCTGGACGTACACACGGGTGATCCCGAGCCTGTGTGTGATGGAAGGAGCCACGGGTGTGAGTCGGGCTCGTCCGAGAGACATTGTGCTCCAGAGGAGGGCAGAGGCCAAAGGTGGGCGCTGAAAAGCCAGGAAGCCCCCGAGGGACCAGGAACATGGTGTGTGGGACGTCCGTGGGGGATTGTGGCAGGTGCACACCCCTTGGGAGGTGAGCATTTCACAACGGAAAGTATATAAAAAAAAGACATGAATGGGGGGAGGTTATTAAGATAAGGACTGAAATGTGACTCTTAAATTTAAGAAAAAAATAGCTAATGCCCCCAGCTAGAGCCCTTGCAGTTGAGCCGTGGGCTCAGAGGAGCAGGAACTGAAGCTGCCAGGCACCAACCCCAGATGGATGCACCTTTGCAGGGCTGGAGGGGGAGGAGGTAGCCGGGGGAACGTGGTCACCAGGCAGGATCTGGGACTAAGGAGGTGTTTTAAGGATGGAGGACACTTAGTGAGCACCTAGGCTGGGAGAAAGAAGCCGATTGTGTGTGTGTGTGTGTGTGTGTGTGTGTGTGTAAGATCCAGTCTCACAGGTAATTATGATTTTTTACATAGCGTAGAGAGTGCTCTAAATTGACCATCCTTTTCTGACCTGGACATTTTAATTTTGACAAACCTCCTGACGTCTAAGACATGTTTCCCTGCAGAGTTTCTGCTTTGATAAACACTGGCAGTAATTTTTTCTTCTTCCTTAAAGCAAAAACTCAAATGACAGAGTAAAACATAAGCCTTCCAAACCCAGGGAATGGCTAAATTTATCAATGTTCTCTCAGTTTATGTGAAGTATTAAGTTGAACCTTAATTGGTGTGTTTTGTTTATTTTCTCTGGTTTATTTGCCCCTTTCTAAGGGAAATTTATCACAGAACAGAGAATTATATCTCAAAAGTTTCATGCAGTTGACTATATTTCTTGGTGAAAACCCCAGGCTGATCTAATTGAGAATCCACTCTGTTTAGGTCCAGACTGGAGGTCACTTCGTGGCTTTGTGTTCTGTTTTGTTTTTAAGTGACTAGATCATAAAAAATAAAAAAGCCCCTAAACTTTCAAGCTGTCACACTGGGGCTGTTAGGAAGAAGTATAGCAGGCCACAGAAGAACACGCTTTTCCTCTTGGTATCAGAAAGAATGGTGAAGTTATCACAGCAC
The DNA here is from genome assembly GCA_008086735.1 of Cheirogaleus medius. Classification (NCBI taxonomy): domain Eukaryota; kingdom Metazoa; phylum Chordata; class Mammalia; order Primates; family Cheirogaleidae; genus Cheirogaleus; species Cheirogaleus medius. The sequence continues at coordinate 29,276,186 of VBSM01003039.1, forward strand.
TGATCTGTGGATTCAAGGTCATGGTCGTGCTGGTAAGAATAATTTCAAAGATTCTGATGCAACTGCCTATTAATAAATTGCAGACAAGGAGCAGTGCACAGACTAAATGCTTTACAAATTATAATACACCATAAAAATATTTCTGTTATCCAAGGACACTAAATTTAAACCTATAAATTTTAATTTCATGCAATGCAGATATATACAAACGGTGGATTCTGAGGTCTAATTTGAATTCCTGGCATGTAACAGTGTTGTGATGAACTTTTCTAACCTAGTGTTAAGGTTTCAGGCAAAACAACTTTCTGTTTCTGGAGGAGTAAGATGTTTAGTCTTAGTCTAGTGAAATATTGATAAGGTTCTGATTTGCAATGATTTTCTGTCTTTGCTGATTTTCTCAGTCTGTAGTCAGTTCACATTTCCCTGTGATTTGCACACATCCAAAGTCAGATGAAATTAGGCCAGAGCTATCTCACCGCTGCCCGCAGTGACAGTGAAGTCCCCAGATATAGGAATTTGCCATCACGTTGCTTCTGTATTTGGTCCACCATAAATATTTCATGCAGTCCCTAAACAAGGCAGCTACTCAATTCACAGTGATGATGTATATATGGTAAGATTGTTTGTAGTTCATTTAGAACGTGCTAATTTTTAAATTGTCTGTAAAATATACACTTTGGACATTTAGATTATCAAATTTTAAAAAGATATATCTATGCTAACTTTCACAAAGTAAATTTTAGGTTAAGTCATATGAAATTACCCATATTTGAGCATTTTTGACACTCAAGAAGGCAATTTCATATGGTTCAACCTAATATGTCCCGTGGTACATGTACTCACATGATTTATCATACTTACGAGTGACCAGAAATAATTTGTAACATAGTTTATAGGTTGTTTTGGTGAAAAATCTCAGTTTATTTTTTTTTATTTGTATAAATGTATGGCATAAAAATGTAATTTTGTCGCATTTACAGATTGTGGGGAAGTCAGGGATTTTAGTGCATCTATCACCCAAATAATAGACATTAAGTAATTTCTCACCAAAATATAACAGATGTTGCTGAGGATGCGGAAAAAAGGGAACTCTTAAATACTGTTGGTGGGAATGTAAATTAGTACAACCTCTGTGGAAAACAGTATGGAGATTCCTCAAAGAACTAAAAATACAACTACCATTTGATCCAGGAATCTCACTACAGAAATAGCCTCCAGTTCCATCCATGTTGCTAAAAAGCACATGATTTCGTTCTCCTTTATGGCTGAGTGGTATCCCCTTGTGTATATATTCCACATCTTCTTTATCCATATCTGGTGATGAACACTCGGGTTGATTAGGTGTCTTTCCATTGTGGATAGTGCTGCAATGAACACATGAGTGCAGGTATCTTTTTGATTAATGATTTCTTTACCTTTGGGTAGAGACTTAGTAGTGAGATCGCTGGGTCAAATGGTAGTTGTCTTTTCAGTTCTTTGAGGAATCTCCATACTGTTTTCCACAGAGGTTGCACTAATTTACATTCCCACAGACAGTGTATGAGAGTTCCCTTTTTTCCACATCCTCAACAACATCTGTTATATTTTGTCTTTTTTTTAAATTTCAGCATATTATGGGGGTACAAATTTTAAGGTTGCATATAATGCTTTTTCCCCCTTCCCCCCACAAGTCTGAGCTTCAAGCATGACCATCCCCAAGACCGTGCACATCTCACTCAATATGGGTGTATATACCCGTCCCCTCCTCCCCCATCCCACCTGCCCAATACCCAATAAATG